>JANITX010000009.1:12275849-12308196 GCA_027564395.1 Erythroxylum ulei | reverse complement strand
ACTAAGAAGTATCACTTTAGCCACCTCAGGAATAGTAAGCCAAAACAAACGATAAAATACAAGCTTCTCAATTGGTAAAGTATCATTGTGGAAGGTGACATCAACTGACTAATAAAGAAGTTGGAAAAATCATGAATGTCTAAAAGCAGTCTGATTTAGCTTTGCTATAATTATTAGTTCCAACACTTTCAGGCCTTTGCAAAACCATCCTCCTCCTGCTATTGGTTCAGTTTTGCCACCCTTATCATCACTTCCAAGACCAAAGAAAAGCTGGTAAATCCTCCCTGCCTATCTCCCTTCTTCCTGCATCGCCCATTTATCACCACCATTATGGGTATATATCTTCAACTGAGGTTTAACGGTTTGGAAGAAGATCTCAGTTGAATATTTTGGTCTATACCCATATTTGCTTTTTATCAGAAAGGTCCAAGAATATGTTAAATATCAATATTATCTCAGCTTTGTTATCTCTTCTGGCAATAGTTTGATTTTGATTCTGGCCTTGCATATGTATTCTTACTCCTGAAGTGCATGTGATGCTTTCTATTAATACTTTTGTGTAAGCAATGATTCCTGCTGCTTTTTTCTCATATCAGCTAGTTGATATTTCTGAAACTCGTAGTAGGATTCCTTTTTTCCTCCATGCGATGCTTTGGTTAATTTTCTTCATCGGAGTTCCTACTGCAGAACCTTCAGCCGCTTGTGACGCTAAAAGTTCTTTTTTGTTGTCTCTCCAAGCAGATTTTTTTTCTTTTTAATTGTTCTCTTCGTTCCATGGTTACCTTTGTTTTGACTCTTGCATGTCTTGCTAGTTGATGAAACAAAGATTATTGCTTGAATCGTCCTGGTCTTGTTCAAAGGTCCCAGGATATTTCCCCTTAAGTTTTGATAATAGATTCCCCCCTTCCTATTATTCTTTTTTCTTCTTCAAGAACAGATGTTCTAACATTTCTGGCATTTAACTGCCTTTGTGTATTCCTCTAAATTGCTGTTTTAACCAGGAAGATTCTTGCTTCTGTATTCAGGATGTCGCATTGTACTGTTGTTTTGGTAATCTTTTGGTGATTGTATCTCGTAAAAGCCGTGCGGCACATAACCAGAAGTCAGCTACCTGTCT
Source organism: Erythroxylum ulei (assembly GCA_027564395.1). Taxonomy (NCBI): domain Eukaryota; kingdom Viridiplantae; phylum Streptophyta; class Magnoliopsida; order Malpighiales; family Erythroxylaceae; genus Erythroxylum; species Erythroxylum ulei. The sequence continues at coordinate 12,307,079 of JANITX010000009.1, read as the reverse complement.
TCTTTCAACTTTGAGCCGTGCCTCATAAAGGATTTAATCAGCCGTTCTGAAATTTTCATTACCACTCAAGTTAGTGTCTGGAGATTCTCATTTCAAAATGCCTCCCACATACTTCCCTCTGCGATGGGAGAGTACTGGAGACCAGTGGTGGTATGCGTCTCCCATTGATTGGGCAGCTGCTAATGGCCACTATGACTTGGTGAGAGAGCTTCTTCGCATTGACAACAATCACCTTATCAAACTCACCTCTCTCAGGCGGATTCGTCGTCTTGAGACCGTGTGGGATGATGAAGAGCAGTTTGATGATGTCTCCAAGTGCCGGTCTCAAGTTGCAAGAAAGCTTTTTCACGAGTGTGAAGCCAGGAAAGGTAAGAACTCTCTTATCCAAGCTGGCTATGGTGGATGGCTTATGTATACAGCTGCATCAGCTGGAGACTTGAGTTTTGTTCAAGAACTTCTTGAAAGGAACCCTCTTCTTGTATTCGGTGAAGGAGAGTATGGGGTTACTGATATGTTCTATGCTGCTGCCAGAAGCAAGAATTGTGAGGTTTTCAGGCTGATTTACGACTTTGCCGTCTCACCGAGGTTCTTGACTGCTAGAGGAGGGGAGTTTGAGGAGCAAATTGGCGAGATTCCTATTGTTTATAAGTTGGAGATGAGAAACAGGGCTGTTCATGCAGCTGCTAGAGGAGGGAATTTGATCATTTTGAAGGAGCTTCTCGATAGTTCCAGTGATGTTTTGGCGTATAGAGATAAGCATGGCTCAACCATTTTACACGCTGCCGCTGCCAGAGGGCAGGTTGAGGTGAGTCTACAGCTGGTCTGCTTCTGTTTTTCCCTGTTATTGCTTATCCTCCCCTGACTAATCTTTGGTTGGTTACTTATATACTCCACTTGGCTCTAACTGTGGTTTTAGTTGATTGATTACTTCTATATTTTTTCATGGCATAATCACTTTTTATGCAGGTGGTGAAAGACCTAATCGGATCTTCTGATATCATCACTTCCACGGATAATATGGGCAACACAGCATTGCATATTGCTGCTTACAGAGGCCAATCACAAGTAGTTGAAGCTTTGATTTTTGCTTCTCCTTCATTAGTATCTTCAAGAAACAATGCTGGGGAAACTTTCCTCCACATGGCTGTGTCTGGCTTCCATTCCCCGGCTTTTAGAAGATTGGACCGACAGATTGAGCTCATGAAGCAGCTTTTATGTGGGAAAGCTTTCAGCATGGAAGATATTATCAATGTCAGAAACAATGAGGGAAGGACTGCTCTCCATATGGCCATCGTTGGCAATGTCCATTCTGAGTTTGTGCAGCTTCTAATGTCTGCTCAATCACTAAATGTAAATATTCGTGATGCGGATGGGATGACCCCGCTTGATCTCCTTAGACAACGACCACAGTCTGCCTCCTCTGATATACTAATCAGGCAACTGATTTCATCAGGTGGAAATTTTAGTTGTCAGGATTATAGTGAAAGAAGAGCCATTGCTTCCCGCTTAAAAATGCAAGGTAATGGAGGCAGTCCTGGAACTTCATTTAGAATCTCGGACACAGAAATCTTTCTGTACACTGGAATTGAGATCATATCCGATGCCAGTGCTGGTCCAGCTAGTACGGGAATGAGTTCCACAGATCTCAGTCGTCATGAATCAGCTAATGAGAATCAGACCTCAACAATCAACAAGAAACAAAGCTCTGTCAATCATGCTGCACAGCGATTGAAAAGGGCCCTCCAGTGGGCCAGAATGAAAGGACAAAAAGCTGAAAGATTCAAGAAATCAGTTAATAGAGGTTCTGCGAATTCAGCCAAAAAGGGATATAATAGTTCAGAGGAAACTCCAGCCCCACTTCGACAGAGATTCTTTAAGCCTCCATCACTTCCTAACAACAAGAGGACACTTTCTGTGAGGAGTAACCAATCCAGTCCGACGGCCAAGAAGAAATTTGCTTCATGATTAATGCATGGTGTTACGCAGGCAATGCCACAAATAACTGTTCCAGGACGATCACGATCAAGCTCATTTTCGAAATCGTCCCTTTCTTCTCCTGGTTCATTAGACAAGCAAAAGGGTGTTTTCACCGAAACTGATGTAGCCGGCACATCATCCTGCAATCAACTATTCGATGATCCAACACCAAATGTGACTGAGAAAGAAGGGTCTACTCACAGGAGGTCGAGAAGCCAGTACTTCTGCTTTGGTGCTTCAGGTGTGTGTGAAAACACCAGTTAGCAGGCCAAGGCACAGCCAAAGTTGTAATCCCATTTATCTCGGTGGCTTATAAATGATTCCTGATCAGAAAGAAGTGTTTTGCAACTGAAGCTAACATAGAATAAGATAAGCTCTCCACTCTCCATGTGGGTTCTTCTTGTTTTTCACGTGTAGGATCTAAAATGTTCCTTTGTGTAGTTCAGGTATTTACCTCATCGTACTTGAATCCTATATTACTATATGGAATGGAACAACCTAGTAGAATAAGATATGTACTGTGCTTAGCATTTGTCAATTGTTGCGTTCCTAGGTTGTTAATAATAGAGTAGCGATACATTTACATCTGTTTTAAAATTTAACATTGCATAAATGCCAGTTTAACTAATTCATCTGCTCAAATCGGTCGACACTAGATATCCATGTTAAACCAAGACTGTCTTCCTTTACATGACAGCCAGACTACAGACCAAGGATAGTTAGGCAGTTCTAACTAACAGTACTAACCTCGTATGACTTAAATCTTAACATGGCATAGGATCCCTGAAAGGTTTTGCTATGATGATTTTAACGAAAGCTCCAGTTTCTTTTCGTCGATTCAATCGGGTCTAGAGGGCCCAAGTTAACTATAACAGCCTGTTTGGTTGGAGGTAACAGGTATATCTATTGTTATTTATTAGGTATTCTGTTGTTTAGTTGGAATTTTTTTTTATCATTTTAGTAATTTATCCAGATCAACTAAATCATAACTGATTCTAATCTAGTTCAAATTTACCACAAATTTAGAAGTGATAGGATTAAAAATTCTATGTTATCTAAACAAACTCAATCCTATCTGATTTAAGACTCTAATGTAATTCAAATTTGTTGCAAATTCTTATCCTATATAATAACTAATGAAAATTTTGAAAAATACTAATCTAAAATAAATCAATCAAATGGATGAATCACATGTAAACTTAGTCGTGTTTCATTGATGATTACGTTCCCAAAATAAAAGTATCCGATTTAAATACACTACTTTGTCTTTAATGCATTTAGTAGACACGAGCAAAAGAAGGATATCTCAGACACATATAATATATAGTAGGCAAGTTTTAATTATCATTTATAAGCGTTCAATTTATAAGTAGCATTGATTTGACACCCCTGTCGATTATGTGATTACGATAATCGAAATCTTCAAGAAAATTAATTAGTTGATTTGTATAAATGATATCAAAAGTTTTAAAATTGACCTTTAGATCCGAAATAGATTGCATGTTATAAGAAAATGGAAGGAGAATCAAATATAAATTTGGAAACGTATCTAACCAGTAGATTTGTTAATTAGTAGTTGCACAACATGGATTATCTCTTTAAATTCTACGGTGACAATTGGTTGAGACATAACATTATTGGTGTATCTTAACCGAGAGTTATAATTCTAACCGATAACTTTAAGTGGAATACCGAGAGTCGTGGGGAAAAGAAACTGTAGCCAACTAGATGCTCGTTCTTATTTTGACATAGCACGGACTAAATATATGTAATGCATATATATGTGTGTGTGTGTGTGTGTGTTTTAGCCGATGTATTTTAGTAGTTCATTCTTTGTGACGGGGCTATAGTCGGCTGCAGGATTCCTTTAGTTTCAAATCCTCATTCTCGTCTTTATTTTGCACCAGAAGGGTGAAGAATCAGCTACCATGGTTACACAAGTTCAGAAACCCGAAGAGTACGATGATGTAAGTACTTTTCTGTTACGAGTCTTTGATCTTATATCTTAGTTTAAGCATGGCTTTAAAAAATTTTGCGAGGGCGCCTAAGGATATGGCCGTTCTCGTTAGCTAAAGAGGGACCATTAGATAGAAAAAAATTATTGGATGATTTGGAGGGGTATATCCAAAAACCAAGTTGATGCTTTTTTTTGGTTTTATGTACAATTGTGTTGTTTGACATGCTATGGAGAATTGTGTTATTCAGCAATCGTCGATAGACGAAAAGCAGAAGCAACTTGATGAGTGGCTTCCGATTACTTCTTCAAGGAATGCAAAATGGTGGTATTCAGCTTTCCACAATGTTACTGCTATGGTTGGAGCTGGTATTCTGAGTCTTCCATATGCAATGTCAAATCTTGGATGGTACGTTCTGAAAAGTAACAAAAAAGTGTCTGTGATAGTGTAATTATCCGAACATCTGTGTAGACAGCAAAATAAAACGTGAATAACAATACATTCAGTGTTATGGCAGTATGTATTTCCCCAGGATGCAACCTGTAAATTGTCTGAAACTTGGTCTTTGGAATCTGATGTCATAATCAAAAACCTCTTCGCAGTAGTACTTGGTCACTCATGTTCATGGTTTCTCCAGCATGGGATAGCAAAAAAAGTTTTCCGTTTATGATTTCAGGGGTCCAGGCATTGTAATTATGATCCTATCATGGATAATTACTCTATACACTCTATGGCAAATGGTTGAGATGCATGAGATGGTTCCCGGGAAACGTTTTGATCGGTACCATGAGCTTGGCCAGCATGCTTTCGGCGAAAAGCTTGGTCTTTACATAGTGGTGCCTCAGCAGCTGATCTGCGAAGTTGGTGTGGACATAGTCTATATGGTTACTGGAGGAAAATCACTGAAGAAGGTCCATGACTTAGTTTGCCATAACTGCAAACCAATCAAACAAACCTACTTTATAATGATTTTCGCCTCCGTGCATTTCGTCCTCGCTCACCTTCCCAATTTTAACTCCATCTCTGGTATTTCTTTGGCTGCAGCAGTCATGTCTTTGAGGTATGTTTTTTGATATATGGTTGCTTGCTTTGTTAAAATGATGCAAAGATGAAAATTTTGATGTATATTTTTGCAGTTACTCCACCATTGCATGGGCAGCTTCCATCCACAAGGGTGTTCAACCAGACGTTCATTACGGTTACAGGGCCCCAAGCCCCTCAGGAACAGTTTTTAACTTCTTGAACGCTTTGGGTGATGTAGCATTTGCCTATGCTGGCCACAATGTGGTGCTTGAGATTCAAGCATCCATTCCTTCAACACCTGAGAAGCCATCCAAAGGACCTATGTGGAAAGGAGTTTTGATCGCCTACATAATTGTAGGGCTCTGCTACTTCCCTGTTGCTATGATTGGTTATTACACGTTTGGCAATCATGTTGAAGACAACATCCTCATCTCCTTAGAGAAGCCAACATGGCTTATCGTAACAGCTAATTTGTTCGTTGTTGTTCATGTCATAGGAAGCTATCAGGTATGATTCGTTTCAAGTCTCTATTGTCTGCCTAACAACTTGGAAGGTTTACTGTTCGAACTTCACTTATTCTCCTGTTTCTGTTAATGTAGTTGTTTGCAATGCCAGTATTTGACATGATGGAGACCGTTCTCGTAAAGAAGTGGAACTTCAAGCCTAGTTGGACGCTCCGATTCATTACTCGCAACTTATACGTTGGTAAGTGGCTCTGCATGTTGCTTAACATTCGTTAATGGAGACGTCTAATTACCACAGGTTCTCACTTGCATACTTGATTCAGCTGCCACCATGTTTGTGGCTATCTGCTTCCCTTTCTTTGGTGGTCTTCTTGGATTCTTTGGAGGATTTACTTTTGCACCAACTTCCTATTTTGTAAGCCCTTTTGTTTTTATGTTTTGCTGCCGTAGTGTCAATGAGTGCGTCCACATTGTTTTTTGGATTTTAATTTCATGGCAATTCTTGAACATCTGCTTTCATTTTTCAGCTCCCTTGCATCATCTGGCTTGCCCTCTACAAACCAAAGAGGTTTTCCTTGTCGTGGGTGATTAATTGGGTATGTTTGTCTTTAAATATGAACACATCCACGTTTATAGTTTGCTATAAACAACTGATTAACTGTGGTTTCTTACATTTTCAGTTCTGCATTATCCTGGGACTCCTGATAATGATTTTTGCACCTATTGGAGGGTTAAGGAATATCATACTCAATGCCAAGAGTTACGAGTTTTTGTCTTGATAAGTAAATCAACAATCAGAAGTTTAGGTGAAATCTGGAGGTTGAACACTACAAATGTTTTGAGTAATGCTTAGCCTCTGTTTAGTTGGGTTTATATCGATAGAGCTTTTATCAGTAGAGCTATTTTTTGTTGAGCTTTTCTGAGAAGAACTTTTCTAAGAAGCTAGTTAACTGTTTGACTCTCATTTAAAAAAAAATTTGTTTTGAAAAAACTTCGTACAATAGAATGTTTGATAATATAAAAATAAAAAGCATATTTAATTTTAACTATATTTGGGTTAGTCAATATGTTTGTCGATTACGTTGTTAACAATATTTGTGTTCTTGCTCTCTTAGTCCACAGTTACCTTTACAGGAGTCCAAATTCTCTTTCTAATTTTACTCTCAGCTATTTATTTTGCGGGTTCCACACGAGCCCCACATAAATAAATGGCTGAGATTTATTGGACACAATAAGACACCATAATATTAGACAGAGGATCTAGACTCCTTTACAGGAGGCAAACCAAAACGTGAATGATATTTTTCTTCTTTTTACGTCGTATAAGGAAGCAACATAATCCAAAACCAAACTCATATCAAGAGTAATCTCCAACTACAATAACTGGACGAAGCTAACATGTTTATAATTGAAGTTTATCCTACTATACTTCTAGCTCAGCAATGATTTAGATGAGCCGAAGATTTCTGATTTATCAATGCAAACCTTGGAAGACAATCAATAGAATAATTCTTTTGAACAATGAATTAAACGATGTAATCAAACTCTCAATGCCTTTCGGGAGCATACGAGATTACATTTTCTAATATAAAACGTGCAACTACATTTTAGGTTTTAAAAGAGCTAAATCTTCCGCTCAAGGGCCAACTAGATGTTCTTGTAAACAAGAAGTATCACGAGGAATTGATGTTTTTGACTCCTTATGGAGGATTTATTAATACCATATTCCATATAGTCAGCTGATTTGAAGAAAATTCAAGTTACAGAGTAATCATCAAAACTTTCTCATATTCCCAACATGGAATTCAGCAGCTACAGACCTAGAGTTTGACCTTTGAAGTGTCCAGCAATCGGAACTATGAGGACGATACATTCTGAAGCAGAGTCAGTAGGTTCCAAGAAAAGTGCAGGTAACTGCAAACCATTTAACTTTCTCATATTCCTAAGACGGTATTCAATATCCACGACCAGGACAAGCAACAGGTCCCAGAGTTTGAAGTATCCAACATACAAAACTATGCACAAATTACATTCCCAATAGTCAGACTCCAATTGCTGGCAATGACAGCTGAAAGAATAGTTGAAGAAGTTGTTAACTGTACACACTTCAGTAAACTGAACAATTAGGAGTCAAGACAACGTAGAACTTTGTCCACACTTTCGCTACAAGGTTTATGTCCGACACTCGTATAACTCCAATCAAAGACAAACAAACAAGTAAATAAGGGAAAAGAGAAATAGAAAAACTGAATTTGCATCACAAAGCTATAAACTTGAACCACTCCTTGCAATAAAAAACTGAACTTGCATTAGAGATGGTATAGTATACACAAAACGAAACCATTTATGAGCACCAAACCTCCCGGGGTCCAATAAAAATTATCAACAACTACTGTACTGGTCAATTACAAACAATTTAGGCCTTCTTTCCATTTCCATCCTGGAATCAACAAGAATGCACATTTTGGTATAATTTCTAAGTCAATTTCTTACCCAGTTTCGCACTCCTCTCTCTATACAACTGAACCCACAAATTCGAAATCCACAATATACTCACAGATATGGCCAATCCCACAACAACCAACCAAGACACCCAAACCCACTTCGGTATAACCCCCTCAGCAACCCCACTGATATATGAACTCCCCATCTGGAACACAAAGTAGGGCCCCAAAAACCCTCTAACCACCGAGTAAAACGCGTAAAACGGCGGAGATAAAACATCAAACACCTTAGCTGCAAAAGCGTTGTCCAACCTCCGCGCATTAGCCAGCGTCCACGCGTTCTGGCAAGCGCTAGTAACCTCTGCTAGGATCAAAAGAGTGAGTATAGCATAGGCCCCGTGGTGGGTCAAGTAGCGACAAGTCAAGAACACGAAGAGAGTAGCTAAGTGGTGTCCGATGAAGAGAACGTCACTCGGGTAGAATATCAGGTAGTGAATGAGATCCATCAAAAAGTAGGCGACGCTGAATTCTAAAACGGAGTTCTGCTCAGCTGTGTTGGCGGAGGAGAAGGAGCGAAGAGGGTCGGCGAGAATAGCCGCAGAGGCCAATACGACGGCGGGAGTACCGTGGAAGATTGAGATCATGCAGCTGGCGGCTTCGGGCCGCGCGGCAGCTGGCCAATTGCGGAAGACTGCAAAGTATGCTATGAAGTAGATGAAAAGAAAGAAAGCGAAGAAGGCAGGGAGAAAGTGAAGAAAAGATTGGGCTTCCATGGGAAACCAAAGGCTAAAAATGAAATGGAACTGACAATAGAGACAGAGAAAGAAGATCGGTCAAGGGGGTTTTAATGGGGAATATGAAATATTATTAATCGCTCAACATGACAGTCACATTCAATTTAAGGATTGTGATAACATTTTACATTTGATTAGATTCAGATTAGCACGCAGCGTCTTCTTGATTATGGTTTTGTCTTTCATAAGTTTCTTCTAATCTTCAACGAACTCTTACAAGTTTCCTATGTTTGGGTTAGCTGACTTGAAGAATATTATACCCAAAACCAACAACCAATGTGGAATAGTTAACCTTTCTTCCATCTCTTAAAAAGCAATTGCCCTACAACTTTCAACTTTGACAAGTCTCATCCAAACCAAAACAAGCAAGCACGTACGTTTCACTTTTACAAGCATATCATCGGTTCAGATTTAAGATTAGACAGATAACATTATCCAACTCTGTCTAAGAATTATTCCTTAAGTGTCTTATAAGAAATTGCATGCGAAGATATATTTAAAATAACACAATTTACTATAATAGATATATTAATGAGATCAATCTTATCGTGTGTCACGTTCGTTTGACCATAATTGTCGAGATCTTCAATTGTGTTTTTTTTTTTGAAAAAGTAAATTGAATAAATAAAGAAAGATTAGAGTACATGGCCATAAATAATACAAATCAGAAAGAAAAAAAATCTACTACAAAAGTGGAAGGAAGAGAATGGGGAGCTAAGCAGCAACATGAAGCCTCAACCAATGAAAGCAAATAAAGTAAATTGATAAGCAAACCCACAGCCCAGCAAACAGCATAGGCCTCCCATACAAACGTCAGATACGTAACGTTGTGCGGAGATCAGAGCTGCAAGAGAAGTGAAGGTTTTTGGACCATACAATCTCGCGAATATCAGATACTGGCAAAGAGAGTAAGCTATCTTGAGTCAAAGATTTGAGTTGAAAACGGCGAGGATTCCGTTCTCGCCAAAGCGCATAGATACAAACCCCCAAGACAATCATAAGAATAGGTCGTCTAGACGCTGGTTGAAAAGAAAGGCAAGTTGTAATAGCAACCAAATCTGAGTCCGGAGGTGTCCAAGAACATAGAGCAGTGATATATGTCCATAAAGTTTTGTTGAAGGGACAGGAAAAAAATAGATGAGAGCATGATTCAACATGCAAAGAACACATGGGGCAAAATTGATTCATTTGCACATAAGGAAGACGATCCGCTGTGGAAAGCTTGTTTTGAATGGCCAACCAGAAGATGAAGGAAATCCTCGGCGTTAAATTATGGCTCCAAACAATGGCAGCCCAAGGAACAATGGGTTTAAGGGTACGCAAATTAGCACAAATGAATTTGCTAGTCAGATTGGATATAGCAGTACCTTTCCAGAAGAAGACATCCGATTCTTGAGGAGAGGGGGGATAGGCAGGCTAAAGGTGGCAAAGACTTCGAGGAAAATGCCAAGAGTTCCCAACAATAAAGGACATCATTCGTGTTTTGAGGGGGAACAAAGGGAAAACCCAAGAGAGGGACCCCTGGTGGAGTAGAGGGCCGCAATTGGACCAGTTATCATACCAGAAGAAAACCCTTCGTCCATCTTTAATTACACAGGAGGTCTCCTGGCGGATATCATCCTGAAGCTTGAAAAGCTGATTGAGAAAGAAAGAATGTGAAGCTTGCGATTGGATAGCCCAGATGCTTTTCCCTTTAAGAAAGTAAACATGGAGCCACTTGATCCACAAAGTGTTCTTATCCTCCAAAATCCACCAAAACCGCTTAAGAATCAAAGAACGGTTAGAAGTTTTAATAGAAAGAATTTTCAAACCTCCTTCTTGCTTTGGATGGCAAATGTCAGCCCATTTCACCTTGGCTACACCAAGGTCGCCATTTGAATGATTCCACAAAAAGGTGCGAAATAGCTTTTCAATTTCCTTGATAATACTATGAGATAGGAAGATGTGAGAACTCCAATACACATGCAAAGAATTAAGGAGTGATTTGATAAGCTGGAGCTTCCCCGCGTAGGAAAGTGACTTATTCACCTAAGACTTGATTCTTTTCTGTATCCTTTCTCAGAGGGGGCGACAATCTGCATAGTTAAGCCGCTTGGTCGTCACAGGGAGGCCAAGGTAAAGGAGAGGGGGATTTTGCATCTTCATGCCCGTGGCCGCAGTAATGGTGGGTTCCAAAGTAAGAGCTCCATGGGAAAATATAAAATGACTCTTTCACATATTGATCTGTAGCCTTGAAATAAGGTGAAAGACATGTAGAGCATGCATAAAAGTTTGTATAGAATCCAAGTCAGCCCTGCAAAATAAAAGAAGGTCATCGGCGAAGCATAGATTAGTGAGACCAAGTTGCTTGCATTTTGAGTGGTACTTAAAATTAGAGTTGGAGGTAATCTCCTTTCTGATAATAGCATTGAGAATCTCCATAGCCATGAGAAATAAATATGGGGAGATAGGTTCACCTTGTCTAAGACCTCTCGCTGCCTTGAAATAAGGGGTAGGGGAGCCATTGATCAAAACCGAAAAGGAAGCTGAGGTAATACAGGCCATAACTCAATTAATAAATTGAACCGGGAGACCAAAGGCTGCCATCATATCTTGCAAGAAACGCCAGTTGATACTATCAAACGCCTTATGGAAATCAATTTTCAAGGTGCAATTCGGAGGCTTGTGAGAAGAAGAGTAGCCTTTCAAAAGCTCCTGTACAATAAGAAAGTTATCACCGATATATCTTTCCGACAAGAAGGCACTTTGATTATCACTAATCAGAGGAGACAGAACTTTCTTCAATCTGTTAGCTAGAATCTTAGAGATCACTTTATAAAGAAAATTGGTGCAAGAGATGGGACGGTAATCGGCAAACGTAGAAGGATTTGCCCCTTTCGGGATCAAACATAAGAAGGTGTGGTTAATCTCTTTGAGAAGTTTCCCATTTCGAAAGAACTCATGAATAGCCTCTTTGACAAAACCCCCAATAACATTCCAAGATTGTTGATAGAAGTAGCCATTAAACCCATCTGGCCCAGGAGCTTTCTGGCCGTTCATACTAAAGACACATTGCTCAATTTCGCTATCGTCCACCGGCATAGTTAACTGCACCAAATCAGCAGAAGAAACTTGGCTAAGATCAAGAGGATGAAAGTCATAAGGATGAGTGCGGGTGTCTGAGCCAAGTAAAGAGCTGAAGAAACGAAATGCCTCTTCCTTAATATCCGACGAATTGTGAAGAACATGACCATTGTGAGAAGTAATAGAATAAATCCTATTACAGTTCTGTCTGGATAAAATAGAATGGAAGAAAAACTGCGAGCAACTATCCCCCTCTCGTAGCCAATTAACTCTAGCGACCTGATGTAAAAGGGAGGAGTGGTTGTTGACCGCTTGAAGGTAATGGGTAAGAGCTAGTTTTTCCTTGTCAAGGAGGAGATGATTGCCAGGGTTAAGAGATAAAGTGTGCTGCACTTTCATCAATTCCCCTCTAGCAGTATTGATGGCTTCAACAGTGGAGCCTTGAGCAGACTTGAGGAGTTTAAGTTCCTATTTGATAACTTTCAGCTTCTGCATACATCCAAACTGCATAGTACCCCTGCAACTATGCTTAAGTCCATGTCGACAAGCCTCTTCAAAATCAGGAGTCTTCGCTAAATAGTTGTTAAACCGAAAGGGGTGGTGGATGGCCACAGGTGGAGACAAATTGGAGACTATAAACGGCGTATGGTCTGAAAATAAAGGGTCTATGAACCTACCTAAGTTGCTGGGAAAAGCCTGAATCCAAAGATCATTCATAAGGGCACGATCAAGCTTCTTTCGGATAAACCATCTCCCTTTCTGTTTATTGGACCATGTAAACAGATGGCCAAAGAACTTGAGATCAGACAACCAAATCTGCTCCATACAGTCAACCATATCTGCAGAGTGAGTTCTCAAACAAACATTATCCTAGGCTTCAGAAGAGTAGAGAGTAGTGTTAAAATCACCACAGATGAGCCAAGGTTTGCTAATAGTGCAACTGACTTACCTTAAATTGTTCCATAACTCACGTTGCTGAAAATCAAAATTACTGGCATACACAAAAGTAACGTTGAAATCTAGATTACCCTACAGTAACAAAATGCGAAGATGCATGGCCTGGGCAGTAGCCTTGAGAAGATCCACCTTAATCTCAATAGCATTGAAGCATATTATTATCCGCCCATACGCATGTTGGGTATGGTTAGAAAGCCAACTCCATTGGGGTCCCAAAAGATACAATTTATTCATATTGACCAACTTAACTTTAGTCTCCAGCAAACCAATCAAAAGGGGTTTTTCACGACAAACAAAATCCTTTAAGGCCAGCAACTTAGAAGGAGTGTTTATTCCACGGACATTCCATATCAAAATAGACATATTAAGAAGAAGAGGGTTTGAGGCTTTTACCCTTGCCCCATTGGGATTTGCGTTTGATAATCGAGAGAGAGGTTTCACTACTCTCATCAGGTTTGGTATCCGAAGTCGGATTAGAAGGATCATCTACCACTTCCACGGTGACTGGAGAAGGCACATTTGGACTAAGGTTCTCTTGGTTAGGGGGGTTCATAGAGACTGAGAGTCGAGCTGAACAAGGAGAGGCAATATTGGACATGACAGCATCTGCAGGAGAAGAAGTTTCCTCACGAACTGAATTTTGAGCTAGAGCTTGTGTAGTCGCAGCATGCAACTTATCGACAATAGGAATAGGAACAGTAGGAACAGTAGGGACGCCTTCACTGGTAGTACATACAAGATCAGTCGACCGGCTCTGTAGCGCTACAGAAGGAACGCGTCCTCTGCTAGGGTCATCAACTCATGATAGGTACCAGTCTTAAAAAGCTTACCAGTAAGCCTCCAGATAGATGTAGAAGGCTTGGCTGGGGGTCGCCAATGATAGGAAACCGCTATACTATCGTCCCATAACTGGTTGCCATCACCCAACCTCATGATTGGTATTGCATTGGGTAAGTCTGTCGAAACATCAATACTGACGCAAAGCTGGGCATACCCAATCCGTTTCCTGTTTGCTGTATTCTCATCCATACATAAGGGCTTACCAATGTAGCTAGCGAGATGGCTGAGGCCTTGCGTGGTCCAATACTCCAGCGGGACATTGTGAAAGTTAATCCAGATTGGGAGGCTTTGTATTTTAATGGATTCCAAGAGAAGACCCGGCTGCCAAATTTGCAGGAAGATGGGTTGGCTCCCAAGATGCCAAGGACCCTCCTCAAGAATTTCGGAGGCTGCCGAAGTGGAGGAGAATGAAAACAGAACAAGGTTGTCTTTAGAGAGTAACACATCAAAGAGGCCTCTGTTCTTCCATACTCGGTTAGCCCAACGCAGAATGAGAGGAAAGGCTGGCCTTTGATCCAGGAAAAAGCCAACTAATGTAGCCTTCCAATGGTTGGCACCTTCTTGCAGAGTTGCCAGATCGGGGCACACAACACGCTTGCCATCGACCTCATGGGGAGGAGCATATGACAGAGCTTATCTTCTAGGGAGAGTAGCAATTTGCTTGAATTATTTTTAAGTGCCTATGATGAATGAGTGTACCTTTGTCATAATATTCGCAGTTCCGCAGTTCTAATTGGAAATTTCTGCAACATTTGTTATTGTCCTATAACCTACCTGAGGTTCAGAGTCGGTAATTACGCCTTTTAAAACAACCAATCGACCACATTATGCCATTTTCAGTTAACAGACAATCTGGACATTTTTGTGCAACCTTCGTCATGAGAAAAATATCAAGAGACGGGGGTTTGGGGTAGGCTCTGGCACTACTGAAAAACGAGTGTCAAGGACGAGACAGCTCCCTGAGACTTGCAAGCGAAGTCTACTTATTTTCCAAGGCTATTAACTTCAAAAGCTACTTGTACAGGTACATAAGAGACTGGGAATATGATCCATCCAATCCATTATCAAATCCTCGTAGAACGCTTCACATTCAACAGTTGACTGACCTAAAGGGTTACATAGTTAAGTATAGAGAAGGGGCTCTAAGCAATTACATTTTAACAACCTTTACCTGCAATAAGTACAAATAGCGAGATGTACAAAGGCCTATCAGGATTAAATTAATTGCTGTGTGTAGAATACCAGTCGTGGTTTTTTTTTTTTTTCCACCAAACGAAGTCTTTAAACCCTCTGGCCGAAGTTTGGGTAGCTAGGGAGAGGCTGCCCATTGTTGGGAGATGACTGAGGCTGCTGCTGCTGCTGCTGAGTTGGGCGACCACCAAAGGGAGGTAATGGCGGCTGATGATGAGCTGACAATTGAGGAGCCAAACCTCGATGAAAAGGGTTTCCATTGGCAGCTTGACCTGTTGCTATCTTAAGCCGCTGCACTTCTTCCCTTAATGCATCATTCAAAGCTGCAGAAAAAGCAAAATGGTTGTCTGTGTCTTAAATCCTCACCATTTTAATTTATTGTAAGATAGAAGGTCAACATGTTTTAATTTTATAGCATTCCGAACTCATGGACATAGGTTTGAGTTTACTTTGAATCTACAACGTAAAAACTGTCCATCAAGCCATAGTGGCTAGTGATGATGCAAGTGAAAAAAATTTTTGAAAACAAGTGAATGATTTATGTTGAGCATCTAAGATCAAAATTATGACTATCAACCTGCATTTACTTCACTAACGCTCCTAGATGTTCCTGTAAAAAAATGAAATGAAAAGCATTCTCATCGTTGTTCATACCATCTCTAAGTTGTGCTTGCTGCTCCATAGCTTGTAATCTCAGTTTCAGCTCCTTATTTTCAGTAGTTAGCCCAGTGGTATCTCTCTGCATCAACAAGAACATGTAAATGCATCAATTTAAATTCCCATTGTTAAGACCACATTATTATACTTGCTAGATATTTACAAATATATAAATTTTGGATCATGTTACCCCATCTCTAAATTATGGAATGCTAGCCAAGTGGCAAGCAAATGATGCAAGAGAGCTTAAAGTTTATAAATGAAACAGAAGAGAGCAAAATAGTCAACTACAAACTTTAATTTGTTAGAATGATGAAGGAGAATTGAAGTGACAACAAGGGCAACAAGGTCTAAATATTACTTTATGCTAAGTTTTCCTTATCTAATAGAGAATAATAATAAGTTACAAACGTTGTACTAGTTTGTTTAAGACTTGAGATTATATAAAAATAGAAAATCCCTACTAAGGTAAAATTTAATTTTGGATATTTTAAAAACCTTTCTTACTATAATAAGAATTCTAAGAACTTCTAAATGCGTACTCAATCCTTCAAGAAAAAATTATCCTGAATTTTTATATAACTTGAGTTTTCAATTAGAAGGTGTAATGCTTTCCTCTAAGAGTGATTATGAGAGCCTAATTCTTAGTTCCCTACCCTCCATTACTTGTTTACTCCACCAATTGTAACCTAAAGTTCAGCAACCAAAATCTTAAAACTCTAGCCTAAATTTCCATCAGTTAGAGCATAAAAATTCAGCTATACCCAAATCTGAAATTCCAACATCCCAAGCTGAAATCCAGATTTGAAGCTTGATATTCTAACAATGTAATATCAGTCATATTTCCTATTTTTTATTTACAGCCACTAGTTAATATTTCTTCTATTTGTCCTATATCAATTTAGTATCGGAGCTTTGATTCACAATAATGACATGCAGCAGAAGGGCGTATAGAAGAACACTCAGCGACTAAGAGCGAGATGAAATACTTTAGAGAGTTAGAAAGATTACAAGATGCTCCAAAACTAGTCCGGAAAACAACATCTGACGGCACACTACACTTGATGTTGACAGTGGAGAAAGTGAAATCAGAAATGAAGTGGCTGAAACTAATCAATGGTGAGTGGGATTAGAAGATCACTGCCTACCAAAAGATTCAAGACAAAGAAACCAACTGGCAACACTTGCAGAGCGCATGAAAGACCTTAGAGATCATGATAGAGCTAAAACACACAAGATACTTAAAGATATTACCAAGAAAGTTCATGTTGAGGACCCTGATTTTTCAGGAAATATCAATCCACACTTGTTTTTGGACTGGACAGAAGCAATGGAGGACTTCCTTGACTAGTACATGTCAAAAGATCAAAAAGTCCAATTTGGAAAGATGAAGCTAACTGGACAAGCTAAAATCTGGTTAAAATCAATAGAGGATAGACTTTAAACAAAGGTCAGCTGCCAATTGTTGATAGGGAAGAGATAAACTTAAGTTATCAGAAAAATATTTACCATTTCATTATTAAGAGGATCTCAACTATCAACTCACAACACTTAAACAAGGGAAACTTTCAATGGAATGTTAAGGAATGAAGTTCGAATGACAACTTATATCTCAATACAAAAATGACTTAAGGGCAGAAATTTGCAAGGAGCCGACAAATGCAAAGGATTTACAGCTTTGAAAATGCATATCACTTAGCTTTAAGATCGGAAAAATACCTAGGACAAGTAATAAAAAGGTTTCAGAGTCAAGTTGGGGAATTTGGTGTGAAGAACTACGATGGTGCAAAATTTACCACCGAATGCATCGAAATATGCACATAGAACAACTACAAAGCTTCTCAAGGAGTTGAACCTAAAGGCAAAGTCATAGCTAAGACTAGAACAAAAGGAGGCAACATTGAAAAGAAGTGTTTCCCATGGAATGGAAGGGGCCACTTTGCTTATGAATACACTAAACAAATAGGCTTGGCAAAGAAGCCCAAGCCTGACCTAACTAATCCAGCCCAATTCGAAGTCAGCAAGCTCAAACCAAGTTAATTGTGTTGCAAGTTGAGCTCGAGCTTTTTTTCTAAATGATGGAATTTGAACCGAACCCAGGCTCAAGCTTAAAGGCCCAGGCCTACCAGAAAACCCAATTATATATATAAATCAAAGTAAAAATAGTCATTGCCTTCTTCCTCTCTTTTATTGCTTGCTTCTCTTCTACCGTTGTCTTTTGTTAATAGTTTTGCCTCACTTCTCACTGTACACTGCTCTTAGTACAGTTTCAAAGAGTGAAGAAAGTAGAACAAATTCAAGAGTGGAAAACTTTTGAACCATTCTTCAACTATGCCATCCTCCCACAAGTCATAATCAAGCAAAACAAATGGTTACCCCACTGAGAAAGGGAGTAGTACCAACTTCAATTATGATGGTTGGGTTATTAAAGGCAATGAAGAGTGTTTTTCAAAGTAAAATATACTTTCTTATTGGAAATTGTTGGTAACTAATTATGAACGGGAACAGAGGAAAAAGGTTGACTAACAATGTGGACCAGACAACAATGAAGGAATGACGGCGACAAATTAACATAATTGAATGGAGGACGATTAATAGTGACTAGCAACAAAAGACAAGGGGCGACTAAGGAGGCTTCATGGGTCTAGTTCAAGGTGGGTTGGGTCGGGTTTTGAGATTTGATAGGTTAGGTTGGATTTCAAGGCAGTTGAAACCCGATCGGGTTAAGGCTCAAGTGGCATGAGCAAGCTTGATCTGGCTTCGAACTAGGCTCGGGCCCTGTCCTAAGGAAGATGGACCAGGCCGGGCCTCATTCCTACTAACAAAGGTTTGCACATAATGGAAGAAGAGGAGGGGAGAAAATATAATGCATATGTGTGAACACAAAGTTGGAGAGGAGTTGGAAGGAGACTCCAATGAGACGCACACTTATGACCCATAAGGTGAAAGAATAAAAGGAATGGCTTAACATCGCTATTTTCTTTACACAAGTTAGATGAGATAAAGTATGCAAGGTTATCATTAATGAAGAAAGTAGTAAGAAAGTAGTATCGACTTTCAGAGAAACATCCACATCCCTATAAAATTACTTGGAGGGATGATAGTATTATATCGATTGCTTGAAGTTGTTTAGTGTCCTTCAAATTAAGAACATATGAAGACTCTATTTGGTGTGATGTTATTCCTATGAAAATGTCTCAGATTTTACTTGGTCGACATTGGCTTTATGATTGTGATGTGCAACATTTTGAAAAAGCTAACACCTATTAGTTTATGTTTCGTGGATAGCAAATAATTTTCAAGCCCACGAAGAAGGTCGAGAAACAAAGAGAAAGTAACAAAACAGCTATAAATGCCAAGAAAAAGCCTCTTAATATCCTCAAGGAGAGAGAATCTGAAATTATTACGAAGGGAAAAGGGATTGTGTTTGCAATATTGGTGAGGAAGTAACAAAAACAGCACCTGAAACACCCCTTATCTTACCCAAAGAAGTGGGTGAATAGTTCGCTGATTTTTCAGACCTTACACTAAATGATTTACGAGGTGAATTACCTCACGAGATATTCAGCATGCTATTGACTTAATCCCTAGATCTAGTTTACCAAATTTTCCAGCCTAATTCTTAAACCCTTTGAGAATGAAGAGTTGAAGAGACAAGGAGAGGAGTTGCTGAAAAAAAAAAGTTATTCAAAAAAGTCTTAGTCCATGTGCAGTTCCAGCATTATAGACTCCTAAAAAAGATAGAAGTTGATGAATGTGCATTGATTGTTGAGCGATAAATAAGATCACAAAAAGGTGTAGGTTTCCGATCTCTCGCCTTGATGACATGTTAAACTTGTTGACTATAGCTACTATCTTTACTGAGATAGACTTATGAAGCAGAGTACCATCAAATCAAAATCAGACCTAAGGATGAATGGAAAATGAAACTTGAGAATAATGAGGAGCTTTATGAATGCTTGGTGATGCCATTTGGACCCACAAATACACCTAGCAGTTTTATGAGAGTGAAGAATCAAGTAATTCGACCATTTTGAGCAGATTTTTTGTGCTTGATGCTATATTAATATACAGCAAGACTAAAGAAGACCACGTATTATTTACTTTATATCAACTTAAAGAAGTGTTCTTTCATGCAGAATTAATGAACCACAAACTTTAATTTGGTGCAGCAAAGAATGGGAATTGAAGTGACAACAAAGTTTTCCTTATTAGATAGGGAATAATGGTAAGATATATATATTGTCCTAGTTTGTTTAGGATTTAAGCTTATTTAAAAATAAAGAATCCCTATTAGAATGAGATTGAATTTTGGATATTTTAGAAACCTTTCTTATTAGAATAAAGATTCTAACAACTTCTATAAATATGTGTATTCAACCCTTCAACAGTAAGCTATCTTTAATTTTTTCTAACTTAAGGGAGTGATACTTTCTTCTGGGAGTGAATTTATGGGTGATTCTTATTTCCCTACCCTCCATTACTTGTTTACTTCACTAAATTACAACAATTAACCTGAACTTCCAGCCACCAAAATTCTAAAACTCTAGCTTAAATTTCCACCAATTAAACCATAAAAATCCAGCTATAACCAAATATGAAATTCCAGCATTCCAAGCTGAATACCTGAAACTTGATATTCCAGTGGCCTAATATCAGCTATATTTTCTAAATTTTGGTGAGTTTTAGCTACCGGTTAATATTTCTTCTATTTGTCCTACATCACATACAACTACAACCCACTAAATTCTTAATTATGCATGACATGAAATACATACGAATAACCACTTGTAAAACTATTGGTGTTATATATTAAACAGATATAGCATAACATATAGCCACTTTCCCGGAAAATGTTGTTCATATAAAGCATGTTGAAATATGTTCGCTCTATCTCACATATAAAGACATTATAAATGATAGCATTTCAGTGACATATGCATGGTTATGCAAACTCTAGCCCTTATTCTTAGATTAAGTACAGAGAAGAAGATATGAATTTGCCATAATCTGCATGAGTAGAATATATGCAGTTAATGAGGATAGGTATCATCATGCAACAAGTCTTGGCACAAACTTGCACCAATTTGAGAATATAAGGCCAATTTACATTCAAGAAAAGCTCAAATATTAGAAATCTATCACAGATATCGCAGACATATGTAAACCATCCAAGCTAGTTTAGAACATAGTGAGCTAACATTATGATTCCCTCAAAACAACCAAGCCACAATTGTAGTAGACTTAAATATGATGTGCATACAATGCTTAGAAAAAAAATTTTGAATGACTTGAATTTACTCAATCATTTGCCACTTTTGCTAGAATGAAAAATCTTCACATGGAACTATATCCACCACAAATTCCATCCATGCAAGCATAGATGGCCCTCATCACTGAAGCAACCTTTTAAAACTCTCCTATCTTGCATCAAACAGTCTGAATGTCGAAAGTTAGAGAAATGCATACAGGACCACCAATTTAGCAGATCTATCAAGGAATTAGACCTCAACAGGATCAAGTTCTAGGCAAATCATGACAGAATAAATTATCTGCCAAGTTTGAAATCTAAAGACTGAATTCCTGAGTGTGCACAACAACTAGTCTTGTCTGGAACAAGTCAAAATTAACAAATTAAAGTAATATTTTTGTGATGGAAGCAGCGAATAATATCCCTTGGCACCTAGTTTTTTGAGGTAGGTAATGAAGTATAGATGGTGAAACGGTTAGATGATAGCCAAGAAGCATCATGTGCCAGAGATAAAAAGGAAGAAGGAGCTATAAGATAGAAACTGTCCAACTTGAACATTCTTTAGCAGGCGGCCAATAAACATCAATAATGATATAGATCTAACAAATATGACCCAGATATTCTACCATATGGTTTGCTAAATTCCTTGCATAACAAATTGATTTAAAATGTTTCTATATGATCAACTTATAATGTGATCTAACTCAGGTCAACGATTTTTCAAATGTAGATTACTAAAACCTACTGAGATGTACCACCGAGAATCCAAGAGCAATGAATTAAAGCAAGACACTATATCCTGAAACATACTTCAAAAAACCAAATATGAGGCACAGATTTCTTTTTAAGAACCTAATACAAACTTTGAGAATAAGTTGTATATTTGAACTCTCTGTTACCAATTACTTGTTGTATATATACCAATGAAAGGCATCTAAAGATTTCTTCTTCTTTTTTTTAGATCAAACTCACAGTTTTAATACATCCCATAGCCAAGGTTGAAAATAGGAAAGGAGCAATTTAAAGCAGCAATAAAAGTTGATAATAGGACTTATACAGAGATCAATTTCATAGCATCCACCTTAGAGGCAAGGGTTCATAGTAGAAAGCAAGGCACCTTCAAGATATGCAACAAGTAAAATGGACGCTATACTGAAAATTTCACACACATGACTATCTCTGTTATGCTAGAGCTGGAAATCACATGAAAGAGAAAAGATTGCTCGTTGCAAGAGAACCATAAAACTCATAAACCATCACATATCAGATATTCATGAGCTCAAGTTTCAACAAACTCATACATGTAGCCATTTAGTCGTCAGTAACAGGCACTCCATCCTGTACAGTCAAACTACCCAGGAACATATCTGATTTTGAAAATGAAACGATCTAAAATTTTGCTTTGTTTAGAAAGAAAGAATAAACTATCAAAGAAAAAATCAACAGACGCGGACAGATTCTATTGAAAAATAACAAACCATCGCAGAAAAGGGAAACACAATAAGTAGAAGAACATAAAAGGAATCCACAATATACCTGCAACATAGTAACTTGAGCAGAGAGTGTAGTCGCTTCAGTCTGAAGTGTCTGCACCTTCCTCTCCAGCTCACTTGTGTATCTTATTTTCCTCTCCTTAGATCGAGCTGCAGATTGCCTATTAGCGAGAATCCTACAAGCAAAAAAGGAATAAGCATATGATATAAGAATCCCCTAAAATGCTAGCCTTCGATATTTTGACCCAACTCTAAAAACAATCATATTCATTCAAGGAAAGGCAAAAAGGCCACACCTTTTAGCTCTCTTGGGATCCATCAAAGCGAGCTCAGCCAGTTTATCAGGAGCCATAGCTTTCTTGACACCGTCACCGATAACAGAATCAACTTCAAAAGACGTGGTGGTAGAGCCGTCCATGGAATTGCTATGCCTGTGAAACACTCTCTTCTCTCCCGCAGCCGTCGCTCCGGTGGGAGTCATTTTGCCGCCATCAGCCAAGCCGTCGAAGAAGCTGGAGTCAACGGATAAGCTGCGGAAATGAGCGATGGTTTTGGGCTTGCCGTTGGACGTTGAGTCCTCGGAGACAGAGGGCGAATCGAGAGCCATGGGGGCACCACGTGGAGGGGTGGGAGTCGGGAGGTCGAAGGAGGAGAGATCGAGATCGGAGGGGTCGAAGAGGAGGAGGTCGTCGAAGCGGAAAGCGGTGTCAGAGTGGGCCCGGCGGTGATGGGACCCACGTGATGGTGGTGTGTCAGACATATGCTCTATGTCGGCCGTCATCGGCTGCTTACCAGAGTAATTGGAAGGATCCATTTTTCTTCTTTCTGAGAGGGTGACGGTGGCTGGAGGTGGGGTGTAGTGCTGTGGAGGTTAAGGTTAGGTGGAAGGATTTGAATGATTGAGCCTTAACTGAGGGTCACACTGGTTTATTACTTGACTGACTTTTTTTTAATTTGATGTCTGATAAGATTGTTTTGGTTAAAAAAAAACAGACACTTTTTACGTTTTAAATCTATAATTCTGGATTATTAATTTGAGAATAAACTTCTAATTTACCATTTTGTTTTTCACTTGGATTTTATAAATAATAAATTCAGATTAAATAAATGTAAGATATGAAAAAGGTTTAATAAAATTAGTTCAATATTAATTCCCATTAAAGTTTCTATAAACTGTTTAAAATGTTAATAAGTAGGAAAAAAAAATAGGAGAGAGAGTTGATATTAATGTACCAAATGATTCACAAGTGAAGTCCGTAAGTGGTTGGAGTTTTGTTCATCATAATGAGAATAATAACGTAACAGTGATTGCAATGACAATGATAATGATAAGAATGGCATTAGTAAGCAACGAGCGTGTATACTATGCTCTACTATACATGAGACAATCATGAGAGCTAATTGTGGAGTGGAGCACAAACACCGGGCAGGAAGATGCGGACAGCAAACAGCGCGTGGGCGCCACTTAGAACGAGAAATCTTCCATGTGACCACAGGGATCGCAGCGTGTTACAGTCATGACATTCATTCCCTGTTATTGTCTCACTCAGAAATAGAAAATCAAAACCAACCCCAACTTACCCGCCAACCCAAGCTAATTCTCATCTGCATTTCCAGCTTTAGTGAGAAACTAGCAGACAGCCACGTGCAGTGATAATTTGGAGAAGTATAATTCCCAATTATTTTTTTAATTAAAGAGTATATATTTATAAGTTTGGTTACGGATGATTATTGATAAAGTTAAAATTTTGAGGGGAAAACTAGAACCATATGATTTTGGGCAAAATTTTGTAAGCAAAAAGAGGAAAAAAATATAAGAGTTGAATATTTAAATTGGATTAATAAAAGTAGAATAAAATTGATAATTCAAAAGGATAAGTAAATTTTGAAAATGTAAATGCTGAATTAATTTTAGGAATTAACAACTCCAATTTTACTTTAACTTACATGTTATTAATTATAAACTTTATCAGCATGTTAAGTCACAAGTGTATATGTTATTATTAATTATTAATCATTAATTAATTAAGTATTATATAGTAAGTGCCAATGAGAGGTTGTTATAGGCATGGTATTTACTAGTTTGTTCAAATGAACTAAACACATTGATATTGAGTATTAGTCCATTTAAAAAATAGGAATTGAATTCATTTTAACTTTGCTTAGGCTGTTGTTTTTATAACAAATTTCTATCCAGATGATGAAGTGGACTCGATTTATCCTTGTATTAAACACAAGGTTGAAAAAGGAGACAAAACTTGGTATGTTGTCTTTGTTTCGATCATTTGCTCTATTTCTATCTGTCTCTTGTATATCAATTAGAGCATATAGTCTTAGCAAATTAAAGACTTATGATCATGAATAAGTACAGTGGTGATAACTTATAGATCTAAAACAAAACTTGTTCTTCTGGGTTGGGCATAAAATATTCCTTAATTATCATATAAATATGGTAGTAAATTTAGTAAATATCAACTACTTTAGATTTAATCAAAAGGAAACAGACAAAAAGTTGGGTTAGCAAATTAAAGACTGTTAGAAATTGGAAGCACAAATATATTTAATACATATTTGTGCTTTCTCCTATTGATTATCTCATATGTTTTTGTATGGAGTTTTAGCTTTTCATTCCATACAGCAGGTACAAATATAGGCTCTTCTCCTTTTCGTTTTATTTAAGTCTTAGATGCATGTTATTTATCTCCAAACCTTTAACTGAATCACAAACAATCTCAAAATATTTAGTTTAAATCAATATTTAATTATAGATTAAGATTTGGTTCCAATATACACCTTTAAAGTAATTTTTGATTTTAGTTATAAAAACCCATTGTTATTACTCAAATGTTAAAAAGGAAAAGGATTAAATTTCAAAGTAAAAGTTTGAAAAAACACTAAACCATTCTCAATTTTTATTATCCATAAGTCGAGATCTTTGTTCTAACTCCTTTTAACATTTTAAAGACCACATCATATTATCAAAAAGTTGATAAAGAGAGGAACTAAAATAATATACCTATTCTGTATGTCATCATATGATAACACATGATCTTTATGAACATACATATTTATAATTTCATCCACTTCTTTCCTGAATAAATCATTTATATCTCGAATCTAGAAAACCAAAATTTAAAAAATTCACTTTTGATCAATTACAGGAATAAAAAGTCAAAAAGAAGCCTAAATGTAATTATATTAATGTTATCCCACCTTATTTAGTAGTCAGGATTTCTCCTCTATGGCTCTCTCAAGAGAAGTTGTGACAGAGCTAAGAACTCAAAGTGGGTTGTATGACAACAAGAGAGTGGTAATTTTTGAATTCTGAAGAAACCTGTCACACAATGTGTCAATCATACAAGTCTTTATTCTTTCTCAGGATCAAAAACATTGGTTTACAGAGGGACATAAAGGATCGCCCCCTCAAGGTGTGTATATACCCGAAGTCTCAAAGATTTCCTTATGAATAGAAAACAGAGATAGAACTTAGACTGAAGCGTAGCTTAGATGTGTAAAGTTTTGACTTCCTTTTACCCTGACCATTTACATAAAAGAAAAATTAGTATCATATACAATCATGAAATTATCTCATTCCTTGTTATGGAGATCTCCTCACGTGAAGCATGAGCATACCTTAGAAAAATGTATTGGTCCGACAAAAGCAGTATCGTCTGACTCATAAGCAAAAAGAGCATGCATCATATTGAAGAGCCCTTAAACAAAACCAAACTCGTTATTCTCTTCGTAAGGCCATACCTACAAATACATAATAAAGAACAATTTTAAATCAGCCGAGGAGCACAAAAAGAGATATTGAAAGAACACTCTTGTAACTTGTACCAAGAAGCATATTCTAGACTCCATAAATGTTTCGGATCCTAACCATCTCTTAAAATTTTGTTAAGACTTTCTCTATTTATAGCTCACTTGCCTACTTCTCCATTAAATGATAATATAATGTACACGAGGGATGAAAGCACATCAACATAGCAGTATTAAATAGCATGCTTAGAACTATATTTCCTATTAAGTGGCTACAATTTAACTTATAAAACAGGTCGTAGGTAAAAGATGTAATTCAGATCGACACTTTGGATTGACATAGTAACTTGGAAAGCAGAATTGAAAAGGGTAAAAAATGCACTACTAACCTTCAGGAGCAAAGTTAGCCACCACTTTTAGTACATGGATTTTGACATAGGCATCTTTTGACTCAAGTAGTTGCAAAACCTTTTGTAGTCCAACTGTCAAACAATTGTTTGAAGGAGCATCCAACCAAGTATATGTACATCTTGGAGTAAGCCAGCATCTAATATCATGTACATTACAATTATTTTCCGTGGCACATTTCAAAGTATGTGTATGCATGAGAACAGTCCATTTGATGGTCGATATTCTCAATATATATGCACATCACACAGATAGAGGAGAGTATTTAGAAAAAAATCCTTAATGTACGCCTGATTAAATCTTTTCAATCAAACAAAAGAAATTACTAAAGTATAGAATTCATGGGTAACAGAGGAAGATTCTCAACACATTCTTAAAGACCAATTGAATTTTAAATACAAAAAAAGAATAGCAAATAAAAAGAACAATACAAAACAATATTCAACTTTATACGTAACAATCATCAATACAACATGTAAAGGTAATAGATTATATGTATCACCAAAACTTCATTTCTCAAGCACGTACCTCTTTGTACAGTCGCTAAATAAATTAAATTTGAGTTCATGATATTGGACTTAACCTAAGGCTTTTTAGTTTCAATTTACACATCTTTAATTCTCCAAATTGGAATTAACGTAAGGCTTTTTAGTTTCAATTATACGGATAATGAGCAAACAAGATGGAATGATTAAATCAGATTAACAATAAAGGCTTAATTAAATTTGCATGATGATCAACTCATACGACATAAGGAAATAAATTTCACAAGTAATTTCAGTGGCAACTGCAATCGTATCATCTACAGTTAATGAACAAAAAATTAGTGTAAAGCATTCGGACATTCAACATAATTTAAAATCATTAATCATTATAAAGAAGTCAATGAACATGTGAAGATTGTTGCCTCCAACTTGTTCTTCAAAGAGGAATATCAAAACTTCTTAAATCTAAATCACTGAATTGAATCATTTTCGATTCTTAAATCTATTAATGATCTAAAGGCTAAAATATCCAATTAAATGAGAGCAATATAAGCATGGTGTTGTATAAAATAAAACCAAACAACCATAATTGAAAAATATATATCTTATATTAATCTAAGTAGAAAAGATGACAAAAAACTGTTAACAAATGAATAATTATGATAAGGAATCTAACTTTAAAATTATAAACATTGTCCATAACCTTATATTTGTTTATGTGTTAATAGTAAAAAAAAATTATAACCAATTTAAATATGAAATAAATTTGGCTCTTTAATTCTATTAAATCTTTATCCTCATCTTAACAAAAAATATTTACAACCAATATAAAAATCGTCCAATTGCCAACAATATAAATACATAATATTATATATTTAATGAATAATAAATCATATTATGATTAACCTGGAACTTGACCTTATAAAAACTCCAAATTTAATGAACCAAATTTCATGAATTGGAAAATAAAAACAAGAAACTAAAATCACAATAAAACCAAACTCTTTAGTTTTTTGCGTTAACCCATGGTCAATTTTTATTTCCAAATTTTGATTTATATTTTTCAAACAAAAATATATTTAAATATAAATGCCAATAAAGTTACTTGTTTATTATTTTAATAATTAAATATTAAATAAAGTTTATAGATAAATTAATTTATTAATTAAGTAAATAATTGTAAAATATGAAAAATTTTCTTTACAAAATAATTTTAATTGTTTATGAAAAATTTTCTTGAAAGAATAATTTTAATTTCAGTTTTACATTAAAGATTTAAATTATTGAAATCACAATTCTTAATAAATCATATCATGGTAAAAACAAAACCAAAGTTTTTAGTATTGAATTTGAAATTGAAAACAAGAAATAAAAAATTGCAATAAAGCCAATAGAAAATTTTGCGATATTTTAAAAATATGTTTATAATCAATATAAAAATGATCTAATTGACAAGTTACAATGCAAAAGGAAAAAGGTAGAGCAACAATTAAATATGATTAGGCAAAACACAAAATAAAAGAAAGTACTCACACATAAATACAAACTCCTGTTAGTATTGAAATTTGATAGCTTATTATCTTCAACCGAACAAGTGAAAAAAATGGTCAAGATGAGGAAAAAGACGTAATTAAAAGAGAGAAGTAGCCAACGAAATTACCTAGACATCGAGGTCAGAAAAAGCATCTTTAAGTAATTCAGCACGAGCAAAGACCCGTTCTACATCAAACAGTAAAACTTAATAATATAATAATTAATAATTCACGATTCGTGAAGATTTATATATATATATGTGTATAATATTAGTATATAGTACTTAATAATAATTAATATGCAATTCACGGTTGTGACTAAGAATGTTATAATTATAACTTTTACCACCACAAAACCTCATGCATATTTGAAACACATGCCCAAATGAGATAAGAAGAAAAATGAAAGTACTTACAATCGTAGCTGGCAACCTTTAACGTGTTTATTAGCCTCTGGATCTACAAGTTGAGCAAAGGCATAAAAGTTAATCCATACACAAGCTTTTATGACAGTAAATTTAAGATCCGAAAAATCCAATAAAGAAAGCATCTGAAGAAACTATTTGAAGAGTAGTATGCAAAAAAGATGACCGAAGATGCTTTAGCCAATACCAACTGATACCACATCAATCGGTGGTTCTCTTGTAGCTCCAACCTAGCAGCATTTGGCTATTACCACAAAGCAGGAGATTCATGCATGAAAAAAAATTCATAATTGTAATTACTCAAGAACCATTCCAAACCCTCTCTGAGTAGAATTTGATCTTGTCCAAAACATTCCAATCCTCTAGCACAATATTTTTCTCATCACTCTTAAGGTTGCATCCCTTGGAGCACGCAAAGCTATATGCAACACAGTCCTATTCTTGGTGCTGCTTATCTGGAAGTGCCATTCAAGCATAATGTGATTAGTCATCTCTTCGCAAAAGGAAGCTATCATAATCTTTTAAGGAAAAAAAAAGAAAAATATCTTATACCAATGAATTCCACAGTATGCAAATGAAATGGATTAAAAACTAAAGAAGAAGGGAATAGTGTGACTCACACAATCTCCATTAAACATGAGGTTAATCTTTTCCTTGAGATGAATTACCTACAATGAGCAAACAAGGAGATACCATATATAATTAGTAATTTTATCAAGTAAAGGTTACATAAGAGATGCAGGTCAAACCCAACTTCGCCTTTGCCAAGTTATAGAGTTTATTCAATGTGTCAAGAGTAGCACGTTGTCTAAATAAACTCAGAGGAAAATAAAAAAAAAACAACACACAGTTGTCCTCAAAGTAATTACCGAGAACCATCCTTTGAAATTCATCTTGCTCCTATTAAAACTTTTCAATTTAAGACTTAAAAGCAGCAGTAGCTTTGGCTTCCTATTCACACAACAACATTTAGTGAATATGAACAAACCAATCAGTCATTCTGGTTAACAGAATGTCACATAGCAAGACCCCAAGTTACTCACTGTTGGGGTAATTGTCGTTATCTCCCTATCCTTGTCTTGTATATGCGGCTCAAGCCTCTCAACTTTTGCTTCCAATCTTGATATATCATATAGTAGTATGAAAAAGAAAAATAAACATACTTTCA
Organism: Erythroxylum ulei; assembly: GCA_027564395.1. Lineage (NCBI taxonomy): Eukaryota > Viridiplantae > Streptophyta > Magnoliopsida > Malpighiales > Erythroxylaceae > Erythroxylum > Erythroxylum ulei. Next base: position 12,277,190 of record JANITX010000009.1, on the reverse strand, counting down.
TATAAGACAAATGAATTTTTGATGCTAAAGGAAAAATGATAAATAATTTCTTGCGTCAAAAAAATTACAACAGAAAACTGTCCATAATGAGTAATTAATGAGACCAAAAGAATTACATTGTACATACAAAAAAGACCAACTAAATGTAACTAAAATTTAAAGGCCAGACACCTCTGCATCTGTTCTTTTGCAGACTCTCTGAATTCGATGTCTCGCTGCCTTTGTTGAAGGAAGGAGGAAATGCAGTTGCAGGTGCGCGTAATGGAGACCTAACCCACGAAGAATTTGTAAACCAACAAAACAAAACTAATCCCTTCAAACGAAGAACAACCAAAAAGAGAGACCAATATTTATAGGAAGAGTTTCGTCGTAAAATATTTGTATGTAGAAGCCTCAAAAAAATTTCTTTGACATATCAAGATCAATTGATTCCAAAAGAAAAACAAAAGGTCAAAAATAGCACCGAAAATAGATTACAAATTTACAGAGCTCGTAGTATTTGTGAGGTGAGATCGGAAAATATAGAGAAACTTCGAATTTTACTATCTAAGAGAATGGGTAAAAGTACCAAACTGCGAGAAGCATGTAGAAGGTGCTACGTTGAACTCAAGTGACTCTTTTTGTGAGCATTTTTATGTTTGATGTTGATCCTTTTTTGGAAAATAGTTCCAATCTGCGGGTAAGAGGGGAGTAGAGAAAATAAATGAAAGAGAGGAAGATGTTCCAGAGAGATCGAGAAGTAGATGACAAAGAAGTCAATATCAATAAAGTTAGGGAGAGTTTTATGGTTTCAGAATAAACTGTAGTTGTTTTATTATAGGAATAAATTAGGTGTCGTTCGATTAGGACATGTTAAGAGAGAAAAGATGTCGAGGAAGTTATAGAGGTGTAGAAAGAGAAAGGGTGAGAGGTGCAGGAAGAGAGGAGTTGAGATCATTTCTTGGGAAGAGTTGAGTTAATAATTAGTGACTGTTATTCTTTGACTTATGTTGAATTCCGGTCTTTAAGTAAAATTTAGGAATATTAAATAAATTTAAATGAGTATTTTTTTGTATATGTATTGTGTTATAGATGTTTTTGTACTTTAAGGAAATTGATGAGAAAAGAATTTATTGGTTTTGATGACTTTGAGATTTGAGTAGATTCGTAGGGGTTATGAAAGTTAAAGTAAATGAGTTGATTGAAATGGAAGTAGAAAAGCAAGAAATAAATAGTGAAAGTGTGAGATTTTGGAGAATTAAGAAAGTTTGACTTTTTGAAGATAAATAGTAACAATGTTGACTTTTTGAGCTGAAACTTTCATGAATTTCGCTGGGTCGATTTAGGCAGAATTTGATAAAA
>JANITX010000009.1:12191457-12206604 GCA_027564395.1 Erythroxylum ulei | reverse complement strand
AGGACCATTTCATAAATTTAAAAAATTACTCGAAACGATACTTGGTATTAACCAGTATCGATAAAATATTGCACCAAAGCCCAGTACGGTGCGATATTCGTAATATTGGTTGAAGAGAAGGTAGGTTTTATAAAGGAGTTGTCGCAGAGTTGAGAGAGAAGGAAGGGTTAAATTGACTAGTGTATTTTTTAAATTAAATTCCTAAGGAAAGTAATCTAAATATCAAGGGGGTGCTGGGATTTAGAATCCAAGTAAAATGCTACTACTTTCCTTAGATTGGAAAAGTTTTTACTTTCCTAACTACTCAAAAAAATGAACCAAACGTGATAATATAAATGTTAGAGAAAAGATTACTTTTCCTAGTAATAATCCATGCCAACCAAACATGGCCTAAAGAAAATCAGATTATGCATTTTGTTTACTATAGTTATTATGTTTCACGAAATTGGCTTTTGCTTCATGCCATGTATATCACGTCCATTATTGCGTTTATGAAAATATTTGGCGAAACACCATTGATGAGTCGCCCACTGATGGCGAACCTCCACTAGTGATGGCTTGAACCAGTGGTGATTATTTTAACCCACAACTTAGACACGATAGGGAGGCGATGGCGATCCAATGCATGGTGTTTTGGAATCTGGCGTCTCAGGCAAGGGAGAAAAGTAAAGGAGTGGTGGCGATAGTGCACACCTTATTTTTGATACACGCGCCCCACGTTGGGGACAGCGTGTCTAGATCAAATGTCGTTGGCGCATGCTCTACATGCACCAGTCAATGCCCTAGGTTTTCTATCCAATTAAAACAATGGATGACGAAAAAAATAAATTATACATCAAAGCTATGCATGGACAGGTTAAAGTCCAACTACTTTGACATTCTTGATATTTAGATAGTCATGACATATTGCTAGACGTCAATCTTGATCTATGATTATAAATTATTTAATTGGAGAATTAAAGATAAATTAAAAGGAGTTTTATTTATCTTATTCTAATTATGAATTATATATATAATTTATAATCATTGTCAATTTGTTAGGAATCTAATAGGTCACACATAAAGATTAGTTTAAAGGAGAAAATTTAATTTCAATTAAGTTGGACGTAATAATAACGGTCAACCGTAAAAACTAATGTTTTAAAAATCAAACTGAAAGTTACAAATTTGAAATACTATTAAAAGAAATTGTCTATACCCCTCAAAAAATTTGAAGTTTAATTAAAAAGAAATTGTTAAATAAAAAATAATTAATTTATTTTAGTTTATAAAAACTTATTAATTTACAAAAATTGATCAATTAATTAATAAATTGATCATTTTTTAACAACAAGAATTATTAAAGTAAATCAAAAGTTGAATCGTTCAAGGTTTTACCAATGCTTAAAAAACTTAGTCGGTTCGAGCGGTTCATTTATCAAAATCTTAAGCTGTTCAATTTTTCGGTTTGATTTTTAACTTTAATCTCTTGATGTTAAAAACATATCAATTTATTAATCATTAAATTATTTTTCATAAATTGATGAATTCTTTTAAGCTACAATAAATTATTTAATTTTTATTTGATAATCTCTTTTTTTTCAATTAAACTTCAAATTTTTTTATGAGTAAGGACAATCTCTTTCAATAATATTTTAAATTATTTAATTTAATTTAATCTTTAGTCAATTTTATGATTGTTTAATAATAGTTGAACCTTTTAAACTTTAAACTTCTTATCTTACCGTTTTAACTTCTAATCTACTTTTAAAACATTGATTTGTATTTACGTGATTAAATATAATTTATCGAAATTGAATTATACTTATATAATACTAGATTGTGCATTTCCTATTGCTTTTCAAGTGGGGAAGCTTCTAAAACCTAGTTGTAACTATGGCTAGAGTACGAGGAGAACTCTTAAATAATAAAGGCCTTTAGTTTTTCCTTTAATTTTTATTTTTTATTTTAAATTTTGGTAGTAAAATTTATTCGGTTGAATCTTTTATTTTTATTTTTATTTGCTGTAATAGATGAAAATAAAATTATTTTTAATTCTCTATTTCACCTTTTGTCGTAATCTGATTATAATATTGAATAAATAAATACTAATAAATAAATGATTGAATTTAGAATCATGATAATATAATATAATTATTCTATTTATTTTTATTTAAATTTTAAAATAAAAAATTAATGCTAAATAAGTAAATAATTGATTTTAGAATTATGATTAATATAATTTAATTCACGTATTTATTTTTATATTAAATTCTAAATTAAAATATTTTGAAAGAAAATATTTTAAAATTTTGATAACATTTATTATATATTAAATTTTATATATAGTAGCTTTATGTTAAATAGTGAAAATCATTTATAAATAAAATGATGAATTGATTACCAATATTTATTTAAATTATTACGTAATAAGTTAAAATAAAATTAATTAATCAATTCATAAAATTACTTTATTTATAATGTATTTTTTAATAAATAAAAGTTTGCAAACATTAATATTAATAATTAAATATATGTTTTTAAAAAAATCACAATAAAATATTCTGCTATTTACTAAACGATTGGCTAGCTCAAGGCAGCGTAGTTAGAGAGATAAGGCAATGCCAAATAGCGCCACGTATAAAAACTTTCGGCATGTGATTGGTCTGTGGCATCCCAGAAAAAGGTGTAAGCAGTATAGTGGGGTCAAAGTAACACAATGAACCATTCAGAGAAAGCGATGTGTCGAGTACACATGGGCTCGAATTGAAGGCGGTGTGACTGTTTAACTGGAAGTGGAAGCAGAAGACTAGAAGGAGGGTTTGGCAGGGCTAGACTAGATTCGATAAAGTGAACACGTGGTACTATCTTATTAAGCTCATACCAAACACTCGTGCTTCCATCATATTCCTCCACTTGCTGTCCACATTCGTGAACACACCCATCAGTAGAGTATTGATACGCCTCCGTTTGTGTCTCCACGAGAGGAGATGAGAGAGTGAGACGTGGAGGCGGCAAGACTGTGGAGCAAGGGACGCGTGGGTGGTTTGATGATGAGTAAATCTTGTAGGTAATATACGTGTCGTCTTCATGTTTAGCTTTATGCCACGTACACCTTCTACCACCTTTGTCTTACAAAAGAAAATAATCTTGCAACTCGCTTTTTTGTCGAGTCTAGGAATTAAATGTTTCCAGTATTATATTAACAAGAAATGCTCGGATGCCCTTAATTATTGTTTTTTCTATTGTTCTCTCCTCTTTTAACCTTCTTTTCAAAAGGATGGTGACACGGAATGTTGTATGCACGTGACAGACAGCGAAGAAGATAACTAATCAATGTCTCCCTAAAATTGTCATAAGATTATGGAGATCACTCCACCTTTTTTCTTAGTCATATCAATAGAACATAAGTGAACTTATTTAACAATCAAATGTGCAAGAAACTAGAAGTCTACAAGGCCAAGCAACAAGTAAAATATAAATAGACTTAGAATGAATAAGAAGGCAAAGCTTTTATATATACACATATATAAACAAGATCTTGTTGAAACTTAACATATATATGACAGGCAAGAAAATGACAGCATTTTTCACCTTTAAAAGTTTCGGGTCGTACCTGTTAAGCTCATTCGTAGTAACTATAAAATACCCCAGAAGTCCTTAAAAGGTATATAAATTTGTGCAACCAAGTAATTCCCATTTCTCAAACTTAACCCTTTCAAATCCAAGCAGTCTTTAGAGCTTCATACTAAATTAACAATCATGTCTTCCATGTAGTATACGTAATTATCTTAGATATATACATCCAAAGGTTTGCACATGATGATAATACAAGTTTCTCAAAGCCACTGATCCTAAATTATCCATGCGTATCAATGAAGATAACAGCAGTGATTAGGCATGGGCACAAGTTATTGTCCCTTAACTGGGAAAGCTTCTCCTTAGTCCTTCCCAGCACATACGTATGCCTTTCCTTTGCCTTAGCTATCCTCATTCTTACAAATATTATTACCATAAGTAATTTAACAAAGTCCTACCTAGACATAAAACTGATCATTACCCAACATCTGTAATCTCTTCATTTCTTCATTCCCAGCCCAGCGATTGATTCTGACTACCCAACTGCATTATAAGTACGAAGAACGCAAGTATCAGGGGTTATATCTATATCTAAAAAGCTTAAGCTTATATATATACCTGTGGAGTTGAATACCACGCTTTTTAATCTCATCAAATACCCAAACCTAGAGCAGCTCTGACGTCAAGCCTCCAAGCCAACCCTCCAAACTCCATTCTCCACACATCACATGGAACCATAAGCGTTGACCACTTCTCCTTCTGCAAACTCACCCAACACGTAAAAGTTGATGACCACGATAGAGATGGTGCTAATTTCTCTTTTATTACCAACCCAACTCTGATCTCCGGAGACGCCGACGCCTCCTCCTTCATATCGTAGGTCCTTCCCACCATCATATTCTTGTAGGCTTCGTTAATCCATCGTACAGCGTTTGATCCATCCGATATGAAACCAGGACACGTGTCTGTTTCCAGATTCCTTATTATCTCAAGGTCCGTACACCGCAGACTTGCAACCCTATCCATGCACGCGTCTGTCACGTACTCCACCGTTACCGTCATCTCCAACACCCTCTTCTCAACCGCCGCCATCTTCGGATCGGACGCCACAAACCCACCAACCACTTCTTTCATGAAGTTGAATAATATCGGCGGATCTTTGGAGACGGTACCCTCGACGACGGTAGTTCCAGTGTCTGACGGAGATTCCTGGGTTAGATCTGTTTTATCACGAAACAACTCAAGTGTCAGAATCTTCTTGCTTTGATCATCTTCTTTCATTTCTTCGCGATCTGAGGATGGTGCTGCCATCTTTTCCCTTCTCTTGTATTGTTCATTACTCTTCTTAACTCTAACGTACTTTCTCTTTATTCTTCCCCTAGAGAGTAGACTGTTCTTATTCTCTGCGTTCCGAACGGTGGAGCTCGGATCTCCAGTGGCTGGCTTTGGCGCAATCGGCCGGAATCCGAGCATTATTCTGTTGATTATCGTCTTATCCTGCTCATGGTGAGCGGTACATGTTAGCACGGGCCACGTTTCTCTGCCGTCCATCTCCTAAGTCCTCCTCCTACCTAGACATCGGTCCCCTACACGCTCTCTCTCTGGCTCCCAGATTGTTCTGGAGTTCAGGCGATAACGATATCATCATTTGCGGTGGTTAGGTGTATAAGCAACACGTGTTTAGGGCTACACTTACAACAATAGATACACCTAATTGGTTAAATTTTGGTCCCACCAATTGCATAAATAAATACTCATGAAATTAGGCACGCAAAAAACAAGGACAAAATGATTTGAACTCATACTATAAACACGCAAAAGAATAAATTTAGTAAAAAAACTATTTATTTGTACCAGAGGCCGATATTACTTGGATAATTCTTATACATATTTTATTTTATGATATTTAAGTATTATTATATAACATTTAAAAATTCACAATCTACGGAAGCAGAGCTAGACAATGAATTTAACTTATTAAATAATGATCCAACAAATAATCTGTTGCTAAGACAACCGGAGAATGACAGACTTATTGAAACAGAAGAAAGGTTTTATAGGCATTCCCTAATCTCAAAAGAAGATCAGCAAGAAGGAAAACTAACAAGAAGAGATATTCTCATGTGAATTACAAGAGGGTTAAGTCAAACAGTTTACGACGAGAGATTCCACATATTTAAAATAGACTTGTCTTTTTTAGATATGTTTAATGGAAGACAATTATTAATCATATGCATTACTACATTGGTCCTCTTAACTACTCATTGAAATCTAGTGACGTTTGAGGTTAATCTAGCTTAGTAAATTGGTTAAGTGTTAGTTTTTGTTGCCAACAACAAACACTTAGCTAATGTCAGTTGCTATAATCAATTCATGTATTTTATTTTGAAGTTTCTATTTTTGTAGCTAGATTAAGTGACTAATTGTAATGATATTTTCTAGTATTAATATAATTCTTTTTATTTTTTAAAAAATGATGAACAACTGCTTATATTGGAAGTTGATTAAAAAAAAAAAAACTTGTGAGTATGCTATTAGCTTCAAACATAATTATTCAACACACGAATGCATCATAGAGTGAGAGCTCTTTTAGATCGAGAAGCACTAACATAAATAAGCATTTCTCTTTTCCTGACCGAACAATCGGAATTTCAAATTTATCCAACCAAAAGGCTGGGACGTGTATATCATTGCATCGAACTGAGGGGAAGGACAATGGACTTTTGCATTTTGTTGTGTACATAATGATGTATGTTGTAAGAATAAAACTATACGATGTTATCGTATCAGCATAATATTAATATGACGAGAAAACTGGCAGTAACACACGTGTTCCTTTCCTATTAACTTGGAATCTCTGTGTCGCGCACTTACCCACTGATCTGCCACCTTCTCCCTTACTCTCCCTTCCAGCGCGTCACCACCCATCACTCAATCGTTACTTTTGCTTTTCTTATCATGAAAAAGTTTTCAGATTCACTTTTGATTAATCTTTGAAATAATTGATTATGTGAAACTGAACAGCACGTTAAAAGGCGTGAGCGTAGGCGTAGAATGAAGAGATGTCTTTTCTTTAACGGTCAGGTGATGTGGACGCGTGGAGGTTGCGATGGCCAATCGGATCTTGGGTAAGATTCGGTAAAATGGTGAAGAAAAGAAACAAAGATTTGATGTTTAAGGCTCTAGCAAGCTCCCATGACTTGGCCGTTTCTCCAATTTCTCTGCACCACCTGTCCATCAACCTATTATGTGACATACTCGTCTGAAGATCATTAGGCTGCACCAAAATTTTAATATATTTTTATAAACAAGATCTTTAAGTTCCACAAACTTTCTATGGTTGAAATATTTAAATTTCTTATTTTTACTTTTTATTAAATTGATATTTAAAAATTATCTTCAAACCTCTAACATAGAGAGTTAATACTCAAATCATTTTAAAATTTAAATTTATTTTATAAAAATTCAAACCAATAATTCACATAGTGATTTTAAATTCAAATTAATGTGTTGTCTGCTTTTTACACAAATTTATATTAATTCTTATGTTTATGAATACGTGATAATGGTGATGAAATGTAATAATATTGACCACGATAACCTTATTATCTCTTACATATTTGGGAGACCTTTACGGGGAGGGAAGCAAGCAATAACAGTACTAATAATAATGACATATTCGATAGCTTGTAAAGGCTTCCTTTTTAGGAATATATACAGACTTAAAAATATCTTGTAGTGGAGATGATTGAAGAAGAGACAACTTCTACAAGAATGAAGAAATCGATCGTGTCAATGCGATAAGGCTTGTTCACCTTTTGGTTTCCTGTGCAAAAGTTGTGAAATGTCGAGATAAGACTCACACCTCATTATTACCTTCTGAGCTTAGATTAAATGCTTTGGTGTTTGGTTCTTTGCTTCTAGCGAATTGCAGCTTGCTTTGTTCAAGGTCTCATTGAGATGCTTTTATTATTCAAGTCTTTAGGGTTTACTGAATTCGTTGCAACCCAACATGAACATAATGGGTATTGCCTCTCATAAAAAGGAAGAAGCTTTAAGCCTGTTTTATGAAATGGAACACCTTTTATGGTTGATAGGTGGTGGCCACCACTTGCCACTAATGACTAAATAGTATTACAAAATTGCTATTGTAATTAATGTTATCAACCAAGCAAGTAACCATTTTCACTTGTCATTGGTATTTTTATTTTCTCGCTGGAAGTATTGTGGTGGGCCTAAAGTGAGGTAAGGTGAGGTTTCAAGTTTTTATATTACATTCAACAGTTATAAATATTAGTCCAATATTCAGATGTTTGCATTATTTTAAATAATTTAGGTATTTAAATTTATGATTGATGTATATGATTCCACCAACACCAAATAATTCCTAAAAAAAAAGAAATAATTCATGAGTTAAATATCTTTTGATGATTGTCTAAAGTGGGCTCTAGCATATGTTATAGAAGAAATTTGAGCAAGAATGTCAACCATGTAAAGAAATGAGGGTATTAATGCTTACTTTAATGACTATGTACATGTCCTTAGCATATTAAGACTATTTGCTAAGCAACATGAGGAAGTAATCAACAAAGAGATTGAGCACGAAATGGAGTTTGATTACTTATATGCATGGGTTGGTGTATCTTTGATTACACAATTGATATTGAGAAGAAGTTTCAAAAGGCGTATTGTACAAAATAAGGTATTCGCGTACGCCTTTTGAAATTTCGAACTAATAAGTGTAATGTATTGCAAGGTGACTAAATTTTAGATTGAAGGAAATAGCAAGTCGTACGAGGTAGAGGAGATGGCTGAAGGGTTTCATAATATTGGGTTGTATACATTTATATTAAGTACTCATCCCATTAATAAAATGCAAATTCATGTTGTTTGAATTTGGGAAATTATGTATCAAAATATGTTTAAATTTTTTAGTAGCAGTAAGATAAAAAAAAAACTCCAAAACGTCTTTTCGTCGGGAGGCAGTAGAAATATGTTATATTGCATATGAAGATAAAGGTTATTAACTTAGGAAGATGATAATATTATGGTTAGTATGACCTAAAAATTAGAATATGTTTATAAATCTCTTTATTAATCAGTAGAGAGAAAATTAAAATTTGAGTACTTGTATAATATATTAGAAGTAAATAAAAAATTCACTTGTGCTAATGCAATTGGGTTAGGGAATATTGGTGACCTTTATGAGCTTACTTAATCCTTTTCAATAAACTTCAAGTTAAAAGACCTAATTATCTCTATGCCACGTAGTACACCAAGAACAAGAAGGTTGAAATCTTAAGTAGGGGATTTCCAAAAGAAGAAATGAGAAAAAGAGGTTAGTTATGCAATATACATATTAGCAGTATTAATTTCATATATTAAGTTTTTCTTCATTAAGTTTTTCTTCATATGATATTATTAATATAAATCTTTGAGTGTATGTGTATGCGTGTTTGTGCATGCGTGCGTGTGTGCGTGCGTGCGTGTGTCAATATATACATATATATTCTTGTTTGAATGTTATTAGTTAGGAATGATGATGAATGATAAAGGGAAATTTAAATATATGCAATTAAGAAACTAAAGAGAGACTTATAAATATGAATGTCAATTGCATGCCACTTAATTAATTGATAAAATATGTCATATTATTTGGTAATGTTTATATGTACGCCACATTAATGTTTGGGAATAGACAATGTGAAAATGCATTGATATATGAGTATATAATTGTCTTTAGTTAAAAATTTTGTTTTCAAAATCTGAATAGATTGTAGGATTAGTGGTTGATAAGTTTAAATATCAAATATATGTTAATGTATTTAATATTATGGTTGGGGAGTCATAAAAAGAATAACCAAAGGTTTGAATGATAAATAGTGTATGGCATTTGAATTTTTATTCCTTTACTTATTCTTACAGTAGAACAGAAGAACCATAAATATTGTATACTATATATTTATTATTGGTTTATGAAGTAAATGATATTATTTGTTAATATAATGATTCCTTAAATGTAAATTAATTTTATATGAAGGCTATTCCATTCACTTACAACCACCCTAATAAATTTGAGATTTTAGTATATCAACATATATAGTGTAACACCTACATACTTCCTGGGAGGATATGCAAATGCTACACATAACAACACCCAAAACATATCATAACAACAATTCCAAGCATTCTCAGAAACTCAAGCACCATACATTACATTACATTTCATTATGTTTTAAACATACTATACATAATGTATCGACATAACACAAAACATATTACATGCCTTGAAATCTAAATTTCTTCCTGTTTGTAAATATTGCAAACCATATATGCAAAATACAAATTGTCCCATCATATTGGGTACAAGTCAGTAATATCAACAAACTGAACATTATTCACAATAAAACACAATCTTCACGGGGCAAAACTAGTTTTCAAACCCTCCTATCTGAACCTACGTGGGATAAAACCACGTGCTAACAGGATATAAGTTGACAACTGTTTCAAACAGTCATCCAAACATTCACATATTCAAAATCACATCCAATTATAAGTAATGTTTACTTATCCATTTTCAAACCAAACCAAAATATCATGAATCTTAGAACAAAATATAAAATATCAGAACAGGTTTCACATTTGCTTCAGAGCAAAACTCACCAATTTTAAAGCTGAATATTATAATATCATAACAAAACTTGTCTGTAACAAAACATAATTTGCTTATTTCAGAACAGAGCTCAGATGTTTCAGATCAAGCTTATTTATATCAGAACTGAGCATATAACAGAATAAAAAACAAGTTAGTCTGTTAATCCTTTATACAGAAGCGAGTAACGGGACTAATACAAGAGATATCGTGATCAGCATCACAAAACAGGAGAGACTTATGTCTCAATAACAGGAGACACCGAAGTCTCAGTAACAGAAGACACTGAAGTGTCATAGAAGCAGCTACAAACCCTTCTAGGCATGCCTATTTACCCACAATTAGGACTTAATAGTTTTAAAACAAAACAGATTCATTTCAGGATTCTCATGAGAGGAACATATGGTAACACATATGTAACAGCCCAGACCACCCGTTTGCAGATATTGTCCACTTTGGGTCAAGGCCTTCGTGCCAAGCACCCTCACAGTTTAGGCATGCCTATTTACCCACGACTAGGACTTAATAGTTTTAAAACAAAACAGGTTCATTTCAGAATTCTCATGTGAGGAACATATGGTAACACATATGTAACAGCCCAGACTACCCGCTTGCAGATATTGTCCGCTTTAGGCCAAGGCCTTCGTGCCAAGCACCCTCACGGTTCTGTTTTTCCACAGGACTTCCCAGGAGGTACGCTTTAGGCCAAAGCTTTCGTTCCAAGCACCCTCACAGTTTTGTTTTTCCATAGGACTTCCCAGGAGGTCACCCATCCTGATACTGCTCTGGCCCTAGCACGTTTAACTTCGAAGTTCTGATGGGATCTGGTGTGTTAGGGCATGAAAAACGAGTCTGCAAGGGGAAGGTAAGGAGTGCTTCGTTCTCCTTCCCAACTGATGTGGGATAGAGCCCATAGTCTTAGTGCTATCGAGATATCCCCTCCCTCGTGGAGGCCCAGCGTCCTTACTGGCCCATCGGTTCGAGTACTAGCTCTGATACCATTGTAACAGCCCACACCACTCGCTTGCAGATATTTAAACGTGCTAGGGCTTGAGCAGTACTAGGATGGGTGACCTCCTGGAAAGTTCTGTGGAAAAACAAAACCGTGAGGGTGCTTAGCACAAAGGCCTTAGCCTAAAGCGAACAATATCTGCAAGCGGGTGGTCTGGGCTATTACAACATACCACTTTATTCCATTTTGTTCAACTTGACATATTCACTCATTTCCAAACTAACTAACATGTCATACAGTTACAAGTATTTGCACTAATGCATCAATAGAGGTATTGAGTCATCACAAATTATGTACATTCACACAATAGAAAGCACTTCAAACACAATCCTAAATATCAAACTCCTCGGACACTTGATGGTCTGGAAATTAACACAATATCATTGCAAAAATTTCCAATTCACAAACAACCATATCAAATTCATAATACATAAGCCTTTGGAACTCATTCATTTATGGACACACCAAGCAATTCAATATTGTATTCATAATTATTAAACCATACATTCTTTATATTATTATCTCAATTAATAATGCATAATTAAATTAAGTGTTACTCAATTAAATTGAATAACAATTTAAGTTCATAACGCACCTTAAACAAGTCCATTTAAGTCCTATTATACCAAATAAATTAACTTAACCTTATATAGTTCATCAATTGCACAAAATCCCATTTTTTCGGCTTCCTAATCATTTCCCACAATTGTGGGATAAGTGACTTGAAACCTTCAAATAACTATTTTCACAGGATAGGTTTTTGGATTAGTCTTGTATGGCTATTCTGATTTAGAAACTGACGTTTTTAGACAATATGTTCTAGAAAAATGTTCTTCTATGTATTAAGTTTCAAAAGAAAAATAATTAATACAATTTGATTCATTATTCAGAAAGTTATGCCCAAAATACTACAAACTGTTCTCAACCATAGACAACAACCAGAACTTAACTTCAAGCCAAATTTCAAAACCCTTAGTGACAGAAATCAAATTCTATTCCTTCATGAAAGTTGTAGATATATGTATCTAGTTTAATCTGAATTTAAAATAATCCCATTTGGATACCTACAGGTCAAGATATGGCTAAAATACCGATACCTATTCAGTGGAACCACTCCTTCTTACAAGTATCCAGCATGTATTAAGTTTCTAACCTCAATTCTTTCTTAATTCATTACACATTTTATCCACTTCAAACGTCAAAAAATACATGTTCTAACATGATACCAAGTTTATTATTCCCTTACCTTACTAAACTTCAAATTCAACTCCAAGAATCCAACTAAACCAAGCTTCCAAACAATCAGCATATACCTAAGTTTAATATGCAACTTTCAACATTAACATAAAAATAGTACAAAAAATTAGTAGAACCTTTTTCTAGATTCAGTAGCTTACCAAAATTCAAATGATGACAATTCAAAGTCCAGCAAAAATTTCAGAAGTTAGAGAGAAAATGGGAGTTTCAGTGGAGAGAAGGAAGTAAGGTGAGAATGGACAAAGTTGGATTTACTCCAGCAAAAACTTGCTTCATCACTAGCTAGGTGTCACTAGCTTAACATGCCACTTAACACCAAGGCATGAAGCCCATTTGCCCACCATTTAAGCTGCCATTTGTAACACTTTTATTAAGCCACTTATCCTTTTATTATCCTGCCAAATGTCAATGTATTAGCTATGCCAAATGTCACTAATTCTTAGGCTTAGTCATTCTAATTTCTATGTACCAACTTAGCTTGTCACTTGATAATTTTCCTAGTCCAAATATACATTTAAATACCTCATTTCTCTAATGGTATTAATTAATTCCAATTTACTAACTATAGTCCATCAATACTAAAATTCAAGTCATATGCCTTTCACATTCAAATCATAGCACAATTTTAACTCCTATCTCACATGTATCATTTCAATTAGGGTATATTTTGGGGCCTTACATTATAGGGTTGGATGATGCACTTTATAGGACTGTTCGATTCACTTTACTTGATGTTTGTCCCTCACCAATGATAAACATATTCTACTTGGCCTTAATTCAGAAGGACAAGATGAAGACTATATCTCATGCAAAGGAAGAATGAGGGGAGGTCATTGGACTCGAGATTAAGATGAACACCAAGATAAAAGGACATAAAGAGATGAAGGTCAAGTTGTTGATTTATACTTATTGTGATTGTTTTAGTCATGATGTAGGAAATTATGTTTAGCATATTAGCTATCCTGACAAGTGGTGTCATTGTCCTTGAGGCATAGGAAGAACTGGTGGCAAAGGTAAAGGGCTACCACAGTAGTAGCGAAATGGACCAAATGCTGGATGGATACTAAGTAGAATAATGTGTGCTAATGCTGCTCAGATCTCAATAAGAGGTGTTGGTGGCTTAGGGATGTCTATCACAAAAGATAACAAAGCGGGTCTTGGCCTAAGAAATGAATAGTGGCATACCTTAATTAATATATTGAACTACCATGAGAGTAATACAATTAAGAGGATGACTAGTAAGTATAAAAAAATTTCATGGATAATGAACACAAAGGCATTAAATTATATGACCAATAACTTGAATTATTTATCTGACTTACGTGAAGTATTTGAATGCCTTATTGGACTTTTGCATGGACAACATACAACTGCTACTAAAGAGGGATATGTAAAGCTTGAGAATGAGCTTTTAGGCAATGTTTAAATTGTAATTTAATCTCTGTATCACAGTTGATAAATGAGAATGTCCTTTTAGGCAGTGTTTAAATTGTAATTTAAGGCAGTGATTCTTGGAAGGGGAGTTAAGGTCTGCTATTGTTTTCCTTTTTCTATATCACAGGTGATAGATGAGTCCAATTGCATTGTCCAATTCACTAACAACTTGTAAGTTATATAGGATCGCACTTTGATGATGCTAATTAGTTTTGGTGAACAACAGGATGGGCTCTGTTGATCAACAATTAATAGACTATGCTTTTTATGTCCATATTTAGTGTGTTTTGCTTGTTATTTAAGAGTTTTATGTTAGTTTTGTTGCTAATTTTGTTTCTAGTGTGTTTTCAGGTCTTAATTGCTTTAATGAATCAAAAAGAGAAGTAGTTGGGTTTAAATCAGGGCAAAAAATGAAAGAATTGAAGCTATTTTAAAGGTATACGCCTATTTGAAGTTGTACAAAATTATGTAAGTAACATACATGACAGTGTATAGGACCATGTAAGTGATTGTGAACTTGTAAAGCTTTGAAGATGTTGTTTTTGCCCGTGTGAAGAAACACACTCATGTAAGTAACATACATAACTATGTAAGCTCTTGGAAAGGTGTAAATTCATAATTTTGAGGTGATTTTTTTGATACATGATCACTCACAGTGCATGACTAATTGTGTATATTCCAATACAGTGTAAAAGGCAATTATGAAAAGGAAATGAGAGGGAGACAATTAGAGTTAGAGTTAGAGACAAAATTTATAGCTGGAGTTGCAAATCTAAATCTAAGATGAAGAAATCATGAAGATTAATTCAAAAGATTAGATGGGAAGCGGAAGGCAATTTCATTAGAGAAAAGGGATGTATGCACTGATATGATTACTGTACCGTACCGGCCGGTACGTACCGTTCCGACCAAAAATCGGTACTAGTACGGGTATAAATGGTACCGGTAAAAAATATCGGTCGGTACCGGCCAATTTTGTTGGTATCGACCGGTATTCAAAATATCGGTCAAATACCGGCCGGTACCGAAAATTTTAAAAAATTGGGGGACTTTTTTGCAAAATTTTCAAAAAATTTTAAAATTTCCCTACCCTCTCCTACCTGTCCTTCCCCCCCTTTTTTCAAAGTTTTTAAAATAATAATAAATATTTTATTACTAATAATAATTATCAATTAAATAAATCTTAAAAATAAATTATTTTTATTTTTAGTACTAATAAATTATTTTTATTTAA
>JANITX010000009.1:12166728-12184585 GCA_027564395.1 Erythroxylum ulei | reverse complement strand
TGAGATATTTAATAAATAAGGATCAATATAAGATATTGAATCTTATTTGAGCATAATTGGTATTTAATTAGAATTATTTGTAATTCTAATTAAAGTTTAACTGAAATTAATATTTAATTTCAATTAAATTACTAAAATCTCCAAAAGCTTATTATAAATAGGCTTAAGCTCTATGTAGTCATGCTTAACCCTCTCTGTAAGAGTTACAGAGTTTTCTCAACCTATTCTGTGGATACCGTTAGAGGCCGGACACTTATGCGACTACGGTAGTTGAGGTGGATCGATTTCAGAAATGGTTCGAGGGATACGATAAGATACAGATCAAGCTTCGAAAAACGGTACGAATTAATTTTTCGCTTTATTTTGATTCGTGTTAATCATTTTATAGAATTAAATAGAACTTGGTTTTCGGGAAATAAAAAATCATGGAAGAGTTTTGTGATTATTCTGCTACGGTCGGATCAGATCCGGTCCAGATTTTTCAACATCTTCAAGATTAACGACTCAACAATATCTCCAAGATTCTATATATCTCCAAGATTTTGTATAATGACAGCTCCGCTATTAATATCCAAAATGACATTATTTTTAACACAAAATAGGATTGAAACAAAGAATAACATATTTGACGGTGAAAAAGGAAAATTTAGGAGGTACTAGATTCATAAGTTTAAGAAGGTGTTAACGAATAAAGAATGAAAAGTGAATAATTAGTTGTTGATTATTATTATAGGGGCAATAGTTTGATATCTTACTTTTAAGGAATCCTTTATACTCTCCATTTAGTAGAGGAATGAAACTCATTTATTAATAGTGACTCTTTTTTTAAAAATATTTTTATTACTAATTAATTAATTAAAATAATATTATTGATTAATTAATTAATTATATTATAATTAATTAAATATAATTAATTAATTACATTATAATTAATTAAATTTCAATTAATGAATGAAAACATAATTAATTAAACTAAAATAAATAAATAATTAATTATATGTTAATTAAATTAATTAACTAATTATAATATAATTAATTAAAATATAATTTATTTATTAATTAAAAATATATTTTAATTAATTAATATATTGTAATTAATTAATTACAATATTTAAATTTAAATATTGTAATTAATTAATTACAATAAAATTAATTAAAATATAATAAATTTTTATTTATCAATTTTTTTACAAACTAACCAATATCAATGGTAATAGTAATCATCCATTCCTCTTAACCAACCATCATAATTATAATGATAATATTTATTCTCATTCCTATTACCATTTTCTATGCGAACTAACCGCTTCCTTCATTAAAATCTTATATTCGCATACTATATTTATTCTCATTCCTACTACCATTCTCCATGCGAATCAACCGCTCCCTTAATTAAAATCTTATATTCGTACATTAAAAATAAATCAATTCAATTACTTTTTGTCTTCTCTTGAATATCTTAACTACACATTTCTTTTCCCATTAGTATTATAGCACTACCTCCATTTTATCACATCCATAAACTTATTTCTTTTATTTACTAAATATATACTATATTTTATAGAATTATTAGAAGGTGAATTGGAAGATAGAAAGTCAAAACACTCGGTAAGTATCTTTAACAATTACATACCATGTTTTCATAAATTACTAAATGTAACTTATAGGATTTGATAAAAAAGTTTGCTTATTTTTAAATATAAATTGAAATATGATTAAGTTGTATTTGTTAAACACATAAACTTTACTTTTATAATTAAAAAAAGTTTAAACTTTTTATTTTCCCCATTTGACGTTTTTCTTCTCAATTTCATTGTCAGTTGTGTTACAGCATTTTACCTCCGTAATTTGTTTCCTCTCTTTCTTTAGATCCTAATAAAAAATAAAGTCATGAGTATAATGTATACTATTAAAAAAATTATATTTTGCAAAATATGTTAAATAACAAAGAAATTTGTGATACACAATGATTTAAAAGGTAAAACGATAAAATAAAATGTTTAACTGGTATTAAAAGAGTGTTTGATTTGAAGGTTTGGGAACGAATGAATGAAATAATTGTAAAAAATTGTGTTTGCTTTGGGGTTTTCAATTCCAGGGGAACAGATTTATTCCATTAAATTTGAAAATCTACTAAATCCACCAAGGAGGGTGGATATCGAGTTTTCATTTCAATCTAAGTTTTTATCAAGTTTATTTTTTTACTCTTTTATCCCTAGCCTTTGCCCTACCATCCTCTTTACCTCCTTATCGCCTCTCAATTCCTTACGATCTTCCATCCTCCCTTATCGCGTCTCATTAACGAAGAAATTTTTTGTTTTGCGCCTCTAGGGATATTTTCTAAAATCTCTCGTTTTAATTTGATGTTAAATGAACTAGATAGAACCTGGTTTCATTTCATTGTAAATAGGGCTTTTGCTCCTTTTTTTTTCTTATATATTCTTGTTTTTTGATTTAATCAAGAGAATAACCAATCTGCTATATGGTTTGATGATGTGAAAGTGCATATGGTTATAGATTGAACGAGAATCATAAAACCAATCTACTCCTTTTTTTCCCTTATAATTGTTTTGTGATTTAATTTGATATTTTGTATATGGTTTTAACTCTTAAAAAAAAGGAAAAACACATAGCGAATCGTTTTCTATGTTGATGATTGTTTATTTGATTTGTAAAGCTTTTAATGGCTTTTAAGAACAACGAAACAGAAGCACTTTTTATAGTTTTTAACCTTTGTATAAAGACGCAAGCCCTTCATCTTTATCCAACGTCTGTTTCTTCATAAAAGTCATGCCTTTTTTGTTTTGATGGTAAAAATGGTATTATATTATCTTTCATTCCTATTAATGCAACAAATAAAACAACATTATTGGTATTAATATAGAAACCCAAGTTACAAACCAAACATTATTTTTTTTTATTTTTCATACCCATCCTCATCCCCTTCTACTAGTATACCCATATCTATAGCCAACCTCATTCTCAAACCAAACGTCTACTAAAAAATCCAAAGAGTTTCAATAAATTAGGAAAGAAATTACCTCACTCTGGTCAAATCACCCAAAATCTAGTACCTCTCACTTCTCCGATAACATGCAGACAAGCTTCCACTCCTTAATTGTTCATTGTCA
Organism: Erythroxylum ulei; assembly: GCA_027564395.1. NCBI lineage: Eukaryota > Viridiplantae > Streptophyta > Magnoliopsida > Malpighiales > Erythroxylaceae > Erythroxylum > Erythroxylum ulei. The sequence goes on along the minus strand of JANITX010000009.1, from coordinate 12,181,454 downwards.
CTAACCTCTATCGCAAATGATTTTGTTATGTTTTCATTCTTGTTTATAAAATTGTGAGTTGCATATGATGACAAAATGCATAGTTTAAGTTTATGTTTCATTTTATTTCTATTTATAAAACATTTTAAACCTAAAGGACAATAAGGTAATTACACATTAAAAATTCACCTCAGCTTGTTACGTTATCACAAGGGAAAAATATGTAGCACAAACTTTTGTGCTAGTGAAACGAGGGTCAGAGTGAATTTTAAGAAGTTTGAAGTTAATTTAGAAAAAAATGAACCTTAAAATTAGAAGAACAATTTGGAACTTTTTTCTAAAATAAATGGATTTCCGTGTGGTTTTCTTATGGTTTTTAATTTTTTGAAAAGAAACCTCTTTTTTTAATTTTTGTTAAAAAAGCAGTACAATGCATGTGGTATGAAGAGCATACGTGGACCAATTAAATGTTATTAACTTAGCAATCCAATCCAACTTTTGATCTCGATTTGAACCATTCAAACTCAAACGAGTTTGATTAGTTCACATTTATGAGATGAGTTGAATCATGACGTTAACAACATTTACTAGTAAATATATATTGGTCATGTCATGTATTTTTGGTTGTTACTTTTTTAACAAAGAGGAGATTTTTATGAAAAAATAACAATCACAAAAAAAATCTTCGATAAATTTAAATATTAAGAGGTTTTTAAAAATAGTTAAACAACAAAGAATCTCCATATTTTTTACCTTAAAAAAGTATTATATTTTTTATTTTAATAATTTATTTGTTTGTTTTGTAATATCGTAACATTAAGGGGGTGGTTAGTTCGCATTGGATAATGGTAATAAGAATGAGAATGAATATAATGAGAAATAGAAATGGATATTAATTAATTAATAACACTAATTTAAATAATTACATTGTAATTAATTAATTAATTATAATAAATAAATAAATAATCTTATTTTAATTAATTAATTACAATATTTTAATTAATAAATTAATTATATTTTATTTAATTAATTAATTAGTATTAAAAATATTTTTTAAAAAGAGTCACTACTAAGGAATGAGTTTCATTCCTCTACTAAATGGAGGGTACGGAGGATTCTCTAAAAGTGGGATATCAAACCATTGCCCCTGTAATAATAATCAACAATCAACCACTCACTTTTCATTCCTTACCCATTAACCCCTTTCTAAACACATCAACTAAGCTCCCCCAGTGTATATCTTAAAAGTACTTAAAATAGATTTGTTGAGATTTTTCACACCTGTTGACCTTGCAAGCTAACGCTCGCACTCGCCTTAGCAATCCGTTACGTAACAACCACACAATCACACCTCTCGACCTCGCAAGCTAAGAATATTCTAGATCGTATCACGTGCTTCCTGTAACACGTAGCACAAGCCCTATTACGGTCCCAAGATCAAACATGAAAGGGTAAAAACAAAGGAATTGCGGAATACCTGGTTTTGGATCCATCCCGACTTTCGAAGCAGTTTTTAAGCTCCAAACGAACTCCGATGACTCCGGGCCTGTTGGGAAAGTTGCTCACTGTCGTCCGGTCTATGCCTTTATACAGCTTGCTCAATCACAAGCTCTCTTAATGGGTCAAAGAACTTTAGGCTCGTGAATCACTGAGTAACTGCAGGAGACCTAAACCTTTATATAGCTTCCATATCGGGCTTCCCCATCATAAGGCCGATATGGACCGGGTCCACACTGAAAGGAATCCATTTTCCTCCCGGACTTCGACCCACTTAATTAGATCCTTTATTGGGCCACTTTATTACCCTTATCTGGATTGAATTACGTAAATTAATCGGTAATTTGATTGAAAATCAAAATTGCAATTAATAATTGTCCATTTACAAGAGGATGGACAAAAATACCCTTAACCTTAAGGGCAAAATTGTCCAACAGTTAGAGCTGTGGATATGGCATAAGGTATAATATGAACAAAGGCATGATATTATTGATGCATGCAACCTCATCTTCCTAAAGTCATCCATTCATAAACAAAATTAGAGATGATTCTTCTCAATTAAGTAGAAGGATAATCGTGAGACTTAAACACCAACTGATACAATAGATAACTACTTCAGTGATAGGTAGCCTGCTTTACGTCCCCTGGAGCATATCTGTTGAGCCCAGATTACTCCTGCAACAAAGCACAACTTGCGAATGCATGCAACAAACCGTCGGGCGGAAGGGGACTAAAGTAAGCAGAATTTCAAAGGGCTTCAACGTTATTTTTTGGGTTTTTCTTGAGATATTTTAGGAGGATCTTAATTATGAGAAGATACTTTTAAGCTATTCAGAATAATCCTTGTATGAGCTGAAGTAAGTTTCTTATGAGAGGTAAAATTTTCACCCTAAAATTTAAACAATTACATCTACAAGAAAGGTTTGAAATCGCAACCTCACTTACTCAAAAACAACCCTTTACCCGTTTACCGACTCACTTGCATTTGCAATTAAAGAGCTTTAACATTTTTGTCGTGTTAAGAGGACAGATGTCGTTGAGTGGATCATGATAGGCCCAAGTGTGGACCCACATAGTCATATGCTAAATATACTTGTCTGGTGTGGGAGTGGTCTTATTTCATACTTCGTTCTTTACATCATAACTGTACTGACTTATCTTGCCACCGACAACATTATTCCTAATCTATAGTTACGTTTCATTTTAACATGCGTATTAACTACCTTTTGTTTCACTTTTATGCTATTTTCTTTTCTTTTCTTTCAGGATACGTCGTTTTCTCCTTTTCTAAATTTTGAAAAATAAAAGCAAAAATGTCAATCACACCAAACTAAAAACCAAATTCAACCAACTAAAACATATATGCAAATAAATCCTATAGAGTTTAAGAATGACAATTATTCGGTCCATGCACTAGCCTCCAATTTTTTAAAATTAAAAGTATAAAATAATTTTTTTAATTAAATCCAAACTTTGACTGTTCACGTTCAGGCTTGTCCAAGGCTCAAGTCTTTTAAATAAAATAATATTATTTTATTTAAAATAATTAAATTTTGGGTAGGTCTAGACCTGAATCTGATCTATTAATTGGCCCATTTTCATCCCCATATAGAGCAAGCTATAAGTTACATGTTTTACTCCAATGCCATCAAAAAGACACAAATTTACAAATGTGACTGTGCCATACTCCAATTCTTAATTACTGAGTTAATTTCAACAGACTTGAGACCTGTGAAATCATGTCTAAATACATGCATAAGTGTATGTATAACTATTAGATAGGCAAAAATACTAATATATAAACTTCGGAGGGGAGACAACATCTGCATACCATACCATGTTTATAGGTGAATGATTTCTTCGCTTTTCAACTAGATGTATATTTATTACTTTCTTCTTTAGAAATCTAAACCTCAATGTGTTTTAAAGCGATTATACAATTGCACTTCTTTGTGATAAAGATGCAGAGAAGATTGAAATTGAGGGGACAAATTGAAACTTAGGCGTGAAGAGTTAGTTTCAAGGTTCTTAAACAAGATTAATAGGTCTTGTTTAGTAAATAACTTATCAACCATTTTTTGGTAGATTGAAAAGTTTTTAGTTGTTTGATTACGTCAAGTTACTGATAATTATGTTTGATAATCAATTGATTCGGTTGACAGATTGAATTCAATTTGTTGATTTTGAATATGCTCATATGAGGAACGTTTTCTTCAAGCGGCTGAAAAATTAAGGGACTAAAAGATTATTATATTTAAAAGTTATTACAAATTACTCAAAGAGATAGAGATAGAGATAATAAGATTATTATTTAAATTTAATATTTTAAATTTTAAAATTTGAAGTTGAATTAATATTAATTTTGAGTTATAATATATAAAAAGTTATCATTCAATTATATACGTCTTCCTTTAACTTTGAAAGTAAACATAAAGACAACTGAAAGAATTGAATAAATTGCACAAATAATAAAAATCCAATATAATACTCATATCCTTAGAAATTATTTTTTTGTCATATCTTTGTAAATCATTTTACATATAAACAGTTAATTTTACTATGCATCTTTAAATAAACAGCTAATGGTTAAATCAATTATATTAATCCGTTGTCAGCTAATCGATAAGAGAATCAGCTAACAATCAATGCAATCCGTCAACTGTCAAACAGAACCATAATTAATTAATTGCTAATTTACTCGTTACAATTTCAAATTGTAAAGATGCCATTTAGACAATTTTATCAATTATGAAAGCTTTGCTTGGCAACTGATGACTATTGGTAACCACCGGTTAGCAGTTACATAATTAGGTTCCAAATAAAAGTTATCACACATTCGGATGGATCCACTCGTAGACTATAAAAATAAGAATAATAAAAATAATTTTATTTTTAAAATTTTCCTATTTAAATTAGTTACCAAATTACTCAAGGATAAAATAAATAGATAGTGGAGATAAAATGGACAGAATAAAAAGAACAGAGGATCTGTCCAATGTAATGTTCTGAAACCTGAGTTAGTTCAAACACATTTTTTAGATCAGTGTATGAATTTATAAGGTTTCGATACCTGAAACCTGTGAGTAGAATCTGTAAATCTCAGGCCATAAGAAGTCCATGCTTCCTCTGGTAGGATGTTAGGTTTCATGATCGTGCGACTAGATTTTGTATCCATAAATCCAATAACCTTAATGATATTTAGCCTGCTAAAAGTTCTGAATATAGACATATGACCGTTGAACTGGATTGCGATCTAACTTCTTAATCGTTCCGTCACACGGTCATCAATGACGACGACTCTGGCGGCTAATTGGGATAGAGCATGTAAATTTAGTGAAATGTTAAAATCGATACATTCGTATTTAAGTCTGCATTTTCTTCGTAAACTCATCAAACATGTCTCCGTTAACATTGTTCTCTCTTATTTATGCCTTGTAACCTACGAAATAAAGCCAAGATTCTTAGCACAATCTTTGAAGTTATTTTTTCCCCTCCAACCCTTTCTTTAAGCCTACCAAGCTGAAAGTACAGACAGGAAGTTCTTTTCAGGGAATGAAGGAGACATGCAAGGGAGCTAAAAATACATGAAACCTGACAGCAAAATTGCCACTCAGCTGCATTTCATAATCAAATTTCTCCGGCATTGTGAAAAGCTGATGCTTTACTGGGCACTATGGTTTTGTTAACTAGTCTTCGGTATTGTTGAAATTCACAACGAAAGGTTCTGCAGTGGCAAAAAGGTATCCAACAGGGTAACCAAATCACTAGAATAAAAATTTAACAAAAGTTCATTTGAAGACGATTCCTTCTGTATTATTTTCTTCCTCAACTGAACAAAACGTGAAAAATGATTACGAAAGGGTTCTTCCAAGTCAATCCATTACCACTTTTCGGAATCATCACCTTGACATGGCAAAAAGATACATTTTCCGACGAAGCAAAAGCAATTATTGTCAATTTAAGTCTGCTCAAAAGTATTGTTGCTAGTTCACAACATCAACGACTAGCTTTCGAGACTTGAGGACTGACCACCTCATACGTCGGTAATATGCTGCTTGGAGCAATGCCAGTGAAAGTAAAAATATCCACTTGAAACCCATCTGCAGCGGAAAGAACATCATATCTAGTACAATATTCTGAATTTAGTGACATGCAAACAAGACATAATTTGAAGCCAAATATACCAGTTTTCTCTCTTCCATTTCGGGTTCTGCAGCCCAAGTTAAAAATGAAACGACATCCTTTCCCATCTGCACAAAAGGATATACGAAATTCATATTTGTACCTTCAGGAGTGGAAATTGTCCATGCTGGCAACTTACTGCCTCTTCTCATCCGTCACAACAAGTACATATAAAAAAGACAAACCTGGGCTTCTGTAGCTGGAGTACCGTCTTCATACTCAACAGCACCATCGTTGAGCATCTTAGGCATTGCAATAGCTCCCCCAGGAAAGTAAGGATTGTAATGCAATCCCTCTCGAATCTAAAATACCATTTTAAAGATTCAGTCAATTTTTGAAAGAGCAACGAGGTATAGCTGAAGTTGCCAGAAACACAGGCTCCAACCACAGTTTTTCAAGAAAAACTCATGCTTCAACAGTACGGCTTATAGCTCAAAGAATATAGAACAAAGTTGTAACCAACATAAATATGAAGAAAATATACAACCAAAGCCCGACAGACGAGAAGAACTTTTAGAAAGCACTTGGGACCTCTTAATTATGATATGAACAACTTATCAAACAATAAATTTAAGACTCCTCTCCAGGTCCCAAAATCTTTCTTAAAAAAGGTAGAAAAAGCATTCACCAAGCAATACAAACATGAGAACTAGTTAAAAAATAGGTTGAATCATCACATGGAAGTCAACTTCAATGACAGTCGTGCTATGCTGATAGTAAGGCACCATTCATTACTAACATGGCTTGGATTTGCAGGTTTTCTGCGTTATCAATCAGCAACCAGATCAAACATTACAAAAGCCTAAATGCAAAACAGATTGAAGAAGGAATTACCGAAACACCAGCTGGAGGGTCACGGTAACCAGTTAGAAGAGCAAACACATAGTTCTGACCATTGTGACGAGCCTGAAAGAAAGAAAAGTAAGATGTTTCTAAAATTCGCTACTAAAACTTCCAGAAGTGCATAACAGAGAAGATGGTAGTTACTTTAGTAATCAAACTTAGATCAGGAGGATAAGCCCCTCCATTTGCAAATCTAGCTGCTTGTTCATTAGCATATGGTTGAGGGAAACGGTCACTGAGTTTACCAGGACGTGTAAACATCTCACCCTCATCATTAGGCCCATCAACAACCTCAATTTCAGCAGCCATAGCCTTTGTTTCTTCTTCTGTGTATGCAACACCCACCAAATCACGGTATGAAATCAGGGACATAGAGTGACAAGATGCACATACTTGCTGGTAAACTTGGTGTCCACGGCGAACCCTGTCATTGGAAAGTTTAAACTCACCAACTAAAGGACAGGTTACATGTTATTATGAAAAGATGGTAACGATGTCTCATGGACAACTTTTGATATCCTGTATCAACTAGGAGGCACCCTTGTGATCACTTCCTGTGAATTTACAATCAACAACAATGGACATGAAAGAAACAAGCACGTGACTCTGGTAATATAGCCTGGAGCTACAAATATTTGCCATCCTAACAATTGTAAAAGAATTAATGCTCAAGTAGTAAGAAGAATACAGAAGTTCAAAAATGATGGCATTAACAAAACTTAAAGCAACACAATAGCACATCCTCAACTCTCACTAAATCCATGAGAGCTCATGACTTGAAGAGTAGGTATTTCAGTAATGGTCTTTCCTTGAACATAACTTTTGAGGATAAGCAACAGTACCGCAGAAAAAAGATGGACAATGAGGGCTACTTACGAAGCATGGTCATAAGAACTCAGAATGCCTTTATGAGGCCAAGGATAGTTTGGGCACTCTAAGCCATGCTCAGCCTCATCAGCAGACGCTACTGTTTCAAAAACCAGAAACCCAGAAAGACCAGCCCCAGCAAGGGCAAATGCCCTAAGAGACTTCATACCAATAGATCTAGCATCATCATCAACTTTTGTTGAATTGAATAAAGACAAAGCTGGGCGGGCCTGCAAATAGGATATACAAACTATTAGCAATAGTAATTAATTACACCAAAAGGTAACTAAAAAGGTGATTCTGAGAAGCTGCCCATTCAAGATAGAAGGAAGACTAAATGATCTGAAGTATGAAGCACTCTCAAAGAAAAAGGATCATACCATGTGCACAAAATTGAACCACAATGCAGGGGATGGAGCATAAGCAATTACACAAGCAACCAAAGAGGCACATTGAACTGAGACTGGAACATGGAACATCAAACTAAATGAAAAGAAGGGAGTTCTTACAACTGATTGTAAATGCAATTTTCTCCGCAGAAGCTGGTGGATCAGTCCTCCAGCCATTGTACAGTAAGACCCTCTTAGCTAGTTTTCTGAAACAATAAAGGTAAGTATCAGTAGCAAGAGCAAATATACAAAATCCACAAAGATACACCCATCTGAGCTTTGGGATGTCAAGCCTACCTTTCCAGATTGAGAAGTGATATAAAATTAATCTTATAACTCCTATTATCATTATTCACAATCAAAATCAATTCCCCCAACAAATTATACTGATTACTATCATCACACCGGGGAAACAGACAACTTTTGAACCACCATAAACATAACAGGACCATTAAAATCGTCATATTAACTCCACGTCACTTAAAAAACCCGCAACAATTAATATCTCATGTTCCCTGAAAGACCAGAAAACCCGCATAGGATGACAAATATAAATAAACACGAGACGAATAACCTGGACAGCTCCTGCGCATGTTTGAGTTACAAACATTCTCGAACTATGGATCAAACCAGAAAGCTATCACATTTTAAGACATGTACAACCTAGGAAAACTAACAACTTAATACCATTCAAGCAAATCACACCATCGACAAAACATGATCTTAAAATTCTCAAACGCATAAAAACAGTAGAAAACGGCGGAAAGATCAAACATTTCCAGTATAAACACCGCGTAAGATGACTGAAACGACCAGTCCCCGCCAGAAATTCTTATAAAAAAGAACACAAAGAAGAATCTCTAAAAGGGTAATGTAAAAGAGTATTAATCGATGCAAGAAGTTAAAAGAGAGGAATATGAATAGAGAGAACGGAGAGCTTACGGTGTGGAGATTGGGAAAGGCGGATTTAGTTAAAGAGAGGAGGCGGGGTTTCGAGATCCAGAAAAGCGAACGATTAGAGAAAGTGTGGCGAGCAGACGAGACGAGATGACAGGTGCAGAAGGCAGAAGCTGTTACTACTAGACCAAACTCGGCTTGCGAGTTTATTGGATGGGTGGCCCAAACCCAAATACTAGGAAGAAGGTTTCTAAGCCTCTCGCTCAGACAGCCTCAATTAAGTGGAACATGTCGAATCAAGAAACCTTTGACCATAGAAGACCCATCTACCTAAAAGAGACTTTCGAAACCCATCAAAAGAATCATAAGACGACACCTCAATTTTTCTGACAAAAAAATAAAAGAAAACTCTTTAAAGAGACAAAGAGTTTTTACTTTTTAGAGCTAAGAAACACTGTAAATTTGGTATTTTTGTAAAAGAACATATTTTCAATAAATAATAATAATAACTGCGTAAAACAGACGAAAATTAAAAGCCTCCACTTGCGCATGCTTGACTGTATAACAAAACCATTGGCGGCCCACACTTTCTTCGAGGCCACCAATTCTTTTCCCATCAAATTCTCTCTCCCTCCACATAAAGATGGCTTCTTTCTGGATTTTGAGTTTGGACAAACATGGCCAGGTTAGGACACAGCCAAATTATCAAACACGTTTCAACAAAGCTGGTGTTTGTAGTATCGTGTGTAGCTCTTTTAGCTGCTGCTTTCGTCGCTGACTTCCTCTGGGCATCATCTTCCTCCATTTCTTCTGCTTATCGATCCGTTGCATCCAAGTGGGCTCTTCAGAAATCTGGAAACATTGTAGTTCCAAGTCCGCTTTCTCTCAAACATGAGAACAAGGTTTGTGTTCCCTTATGTTGTTGCTTTGCATTGATGATGACTCTCTTGTTAAGAACATTTTCAATGCGTATTTCTTGATGTGGGTACTAATAAGTCGAGGTTTTTTCTTTTGGGTTTGTCTTGTACTTGGATAAAAGAAAGAAGAGATTAAAAGTGAAGGAAATGATCGTGAGTTGTTGTCAGCAACTTTTGCTGATTTGCCAGCGCCAGAGCTAAAATGGGAGCAGATGCCATCAGCACCGGTGCCTCGTCTTGATGGCTATGCAATACAAATCAAGAATCTATTTTACGTATTTGTTGGATATGGCACCATTAATCATGTGTGAATCTTTCATCCATAACCACTTCATAGATTTGACATGTCAACTTAAATGTTCCTCTGGAGTAATTGTGGATGATGAACCTATCTTGTAGGTGCATTCTCATGTTGATGTATATGATTTTACCAGTAATAAGTGGGTCGATAGATTTGATACTCCTAAAGAAATGGCAAATTCTCACCTGGGAGTGGCAACCGATGGCAGATACATATATATTGTCTCTGGACAATATGGTCCCCAATGCAGGACTGCTATACCTAATACATTTTCCCTTGACACTGAGACAAAGTCATGGCAGAGCTTGCCTCCATTACCAGCACCAAGGTGTGTGACTCCATCAGGAAATCCATAAGAGTGACAGTTCCTACTTTATCCACGAGGAGTGAAGACTAACTAATTTCTGATACACAATCAATTGCAAGCTTTCACTGGAATAGATTAATTTAGCAATCAGTAGCATTCAGTGGGAGGCAATTGATGGTACAGAAGCCCGAGAATGATTGTATTAGAGTCTTAAGGAAGCCGCCATATATAGCCCTTCTCTTAACCATTTTAATTTTAGTTGATGTATGATTTTGACATAGCTCGGCATTTGCAGATATGCACCTCCAACTCAACTGTGGAGAGGCAGACTCCATGTGATGGGTGGGAGCAAGGAAAATCGCCACACGCCGGCTCACGATCATTGGAGTATTGCAGTAAAGGATGGAAAAGCACTGGAGAGGAATTGGCGAACAGAAGTGCCCATTCCCCGTGGAGGGCCACACAGGTCTCTTCCCTTCCCTGCTTTATTTTTTTCCATTTGATAGGCTTGGAGGATGAACAACCCTTCCTTTGTTGACAGAGCTTGCATTGCGGTTAATGATCGACTTTTTGTTATTGGTGGTCAAGAAGGTGACTTCATGCCCAAGCCTGGGTCACCTATATACAAGTGCTCTCGCAGGCGTGAGGTTTGCTTGTTTTTTATTATATCTGACAACGTTGTTGGAATAATCTTGAAGCCAGAGTAGCTGTGATCATTGATAGTTCCACTCATTCAGGTGGTCTATGGAGATGTTTATATGCTAGACAATGAAATGAAGTGGAAGACTTTACCCTCAATGCCAAAACCTGACTCGCACGTCGAGTGTGCTTGGGTTCTCGTCAACAATTCAATCATCATAAACGGAGGGACAACAGAAAAGCACCCTCTAACTAAAAGGATGATTCTGGTTGGGGAGATTTTCCGGTTTGATCTTGAATCAATGGTATTCATCCACCATCTGCAGCTTCATAGTATATGCTACTTTCATTTTCATAATGTGCACATTCCATAGTTCAGTAGAAACTTCCGGTCACATTTAACAGGAATAAAAGGCCAGCTAAAATCTGCTGCTATACTATTTACTTGGAAATGGTTATTGAGCTCTGGACCTCTGGTAACTTTGAACCTGAGTTTTAAGTTTGACATTTTCCTTTTGTTATTTGAATTACAGACATGGTCGGTGATTGGCAAACTTCCGTTCCGCATAAAAACTACACTGACAGGATTCTGGAACGGATGGTTGTATTTTACATCAGGGCAGAGGGATAGAGGACCGGACAATCCACAGCCTCAAAAAGTAATCGGGGAGATGTGGAGAACGAAATTGCATCTTTGAGCAGTTTTCATCGAACACCACTTTGTAGCACTGCCAACTGCAATTTTTGTCATTTTTTAAAACCTTTTTAGAACCATACGTCTGTTATTCTTCTACCTTCTTGTAAGTTTATATACCTTCATAGAAACTTCTATTTGATCACATTAAGCAAATGAGCCACTAATTTTACGTTGATTACCCAGTCCCAAGCCCTGCCGATCAGGAATAGTGTATTTGTAAATGTTATGTAGCTTCCTTTCATGGAAGTATATTCATAATATTCTAAGCTTAAAACTGAAAGGTGAAATGGATAGAGGATTCTAACTTGCAGAATATACAAATTACAAAAACAAGGTTGGCATCATAGTAAGCTAACACCTAAGAGGTCTGCTCATTTACAAATTAGTCAACATCTCCAGTTGATGCTTTACATTACCAAAAGGGTAAGTGCTAGTAATTAACACATGAGCTGGTATGAAGTCATCATAAGAGCTCCCAACTTGAATCATGCATGCCATTCTGTCTGCTCTCTCTCCCAGAAGCCCTATTAGAGCCATTAACAAACCAGTATTATAGAGTAGTCCTAAGCAGCAGCCTGCAAACACCATAAATTAATATCAGAGCAGAAAAAGAGACCGCAACATTCATAATTACGCAAGCAGCTGCAAGGCAGCAGTTTATTGACACAAAATGAGAAGCTTGCAACAGACACCTTCCTAGTTAGTTTCAATTTGTCAAAGGCATTTGTTAATGGTACAAGAAATGCTTGGTGCAAAAAATTCACGGCAAAATTTTATTAATTTATGCAATAATGTATGGGAAAAAAATCCAGTTTCTGTTCCACTAACCTGATTAATATTCTTCCACCCGAAAACATGAACTTCAGTACAATATAGTTCCAATTTTTACCACACTGATCAGGTCATTGATAATTTCTGCAAATTGATCACTCATATTAACATTTGCAACATCGACCAAATATAGAATAGCCAAGGCTGAGAAAAAGAGATACCTCTTTTCATCTTAATAGAGGGGCATAAGGAGCTGGACATGGGGACACATTATGATCAGGTAACTGGCTTATCAAATCAATTGCTGCCTGCAGACATGTATTTAGCATCTTCTTTTCTAATCTAACAAGCTGAGTGGCAACTCGCTTCTTAGGGTTCAAGTTAGGATCAGCCAACTGGGCATAAGAGAAATTTATCAAATAAAAATTACTGACACTCGAACAAATTAGGATTCAATCAATCATCAAAACATGTAATACCAATATTACCATTGACTCATCTTCACTCAAGCTAGTAGGATAGCCAGCTAGACGTCTCTCAAAATAATCAACAAGCTGGTCCAACACTGCTCGTTCCATACATGGACTCACCTATATCACGTCCAACAAATTTCAATTGAAAGCCATCAGAATTCACTAGACTCTTTCCTCAGAGGTCCAATGAGAAAGGAGTTAGCAGTTGCTATTGAGTCAGATCTAGGTAATTAACTTCACCTCATCTGTCCTTTATTCTATATTATATACATCTTGTTCATAATTAGTTCAAAAAATAGAAGAGGAGGTGAACTTACCGGACAGATTGGACCTTGAGAAGAAATAACTGTTTGCATCTCAAAAGGATCTGATACATAGCCCAATCGCAAATAAGGAAGCATATCTGAGATAGTTTCTTTTTCCTTTCCAACATATACCTGCAACAGATACAAATCAAAACCATCTACAAGAAAGGAGCCCTATGACCATCTTTTACAACAGAAGTTTGAATTTGTACTTGAAACACTTGGACTGACAATTTGCCATTTCTTTGAGCAACCATTCTCTTCTCCTGGTATTGAGGGTCCTCTGTGTTTAGTGCTGCCTGGAACATGCAACACATAGTGCATATCAAATCAGTTGACTTGCAAACACATGAAATACAAATAAAAAATTCCAAAAATCAGTATCACCTCAATGGAAATTCTATCATAAGAATTATCCTCATCAACAAAACCATAGTTAAGAAGCAACTTTGAATTAGGTTGTGGCCCACACCTGAAAGTAATCTTGAATTTCAATATCCACTAAAACAACACCAACAAGCCACAAAACAGCACCGAATTGGGATTACTAAAGCAAATAGCAAACCAGACAACAATGGGTTCTCCAGCCTTATATGGACGATCAACCACTAGTTCAACAGCACCATCAACTGCACTTAACATTGCTTTGCAGTTGCTCCTGTAGGCAAGCAAAGGGGGTCCAAGAGGAACCAAAGCAAATCTCCGTGCCAAACTGACTTTCTAAATACAAAAAGGGGTACTAACTCATCAATTTGAATATTTCATGCCAAAAGGAACCACCAGCATAATGGCAACAAACAAAACATTCTTGCTCGCCAGAAAGGAAGCTGAGAACTGTGTCACATCAGAAATAAATACAGAAAGGAAGGTAGGCAAACAGATAGGGCAATGCTCAATGCACCCACATCATAAATTAACAATTCAGTTCTGAGCAGAGGTCTCCTCTAAAATGTGGAGCTAACTCAATAGTTATGGAGGCAGTCTAGGACAAAAGGCACACTAAAAATGCATGATAAAGTAAATATCTGTGCTCAATTCAAAGAAGCAATAACACAACCCAGAAAAGGAAGAACTGAAATTCCAGGTCAATTGCAGGAAATAAAAGATGAAAGAGGATTGGTTAGTATAATCAAAATTGATAAGGCAGAAGCAAATTGGGCTCCTATATGACTTCGCTATCTAATCTACCAATGACACCACCTAGGGCAAGGACGAAAATTAGCAAATCCCTTGAGAACAAAATGGAAAAGATACAGCAAACAGGAGAAAAGTTACCTGCAAATGCACCACGCATGACTGTACAGCAACAAAAGCTTGCTTAAAAATCTCAAATGGAAATGCTTCAGTGGGTATATCATATGGATATTGCTGCAATGAAATAACATAATCAGAATAACTTGTGGCAAACAATAGCACATAAACCCTCCATAAAGAGACTCAAACTCTAATAAATAACTATACAATTCTTTGGTAGAGCAAGTAATGAATACAACAGTATAACCTGAAAGAGCGAACCGGCCATGAACCAAACCGTGTCCAGTTCATCATATTCCCTTTTAATCCCTTCTGCCCTTTCAATAACTTCACCCTACTTCACCAACAACAGTTAGATGGAATTTTTTTAAAAGATGAGAGCAGCACTCACTGTAAATATGCAAGAAC
>JANITX010000009.1:12144222-12160718 GCA_027564395.1 Erythroxylum ulei | reverse complement strand
ATACTTCCTTCTAGAAAGTTTTCCCTCTTTGTCTTAGGTTTCCAATGATACCAAGTTCATCCAATTTGGTTTAGTATACTAAAAGATATACTCAAAAGATTTTAGACTATTCTTAAGCTTCAGCAGAATTCTTATCTCAACTTCCAATCAGATTCTGATTCTTAGAGGTAGAATTAAAATCTAATCTCTTAAGAAAATTTGTAGTCTTATGTCTTTAGTTTACTACAAATCAAAAATCATCGCATTTGGATGTCTAGAGAAGAAGTTATGGTCGAAAGAAGCAAGACTGTTCAGTTTGCAAAAAGGCTTTCAGGTGTGACAGATAAGGACAAATATGTTAGACGATGGTAAACACACTCAGTCAGACCCGTCCCATATTAATCAATCAATCTCTCCCTAATGATTTCAGATGATTATAATTATTGGTGGAGATGAAGATCAATGTTTTACGAGTCCAATGGTTCAAGTCCCATATCAATTAGAGGTCAGACGAAGGAGACATAGCCAAAAGAGTGAAGGATGTTGCATCAGCCCTCAATCTTCAAAGTCGCAATCGTCTGAAGATGATAGCGGAGTGTGATGGTCTGAACTTGAGATCGTCTGTGATCATCTGCATTTGCGATTGTCTGCGTCTGCGATCATTTGTGATCGTCTGCATCTGCAATCATTTGAAGACGATAGGGGGATTGACATGGCAATCGTCTGAAGACGATAACAGGGTTGTTTGTGATCGTCTAGAGACGATAGCAGGGTTGGCTTGAACACTAACGGGGTTCGTCTAGACAATCCTTCTCATCACAGGCCATCATCTTACAACCATTTTCCAACTCTAA
Source organism: Erythroxylum ulei (assembly GCA_027564395.1). Classification (NCBI taxonomy): domain Eukaryota; kingdom Viridiplantae; phylum Streptophyta; class Magnoliopsida; order Malpighiales; family Erythroxylaceae; genus Erythroxylum; species Erythroxylum ulei. The sequence continues at coordinate 12,159,885 of JANITX010000009.1, read as the reverse complement.
ATTCCATCTCTACACAAATCATATTCAAGTTTACACATCAAAAGTCACAAATCCAAAACTCCAACTATTCTTCCTCTCTTTACTGTAAATTTTCAAAAGCTCAATCTCACATCGATTAACTCAAATAACTTTCAAACAATTCTTCCAACTCATTCTTAGCTCCAACTCAACACAAGTGGACCAAAATCCAAGAATCATATTCAATTCAAAAATCGACAAAAACATGCATGTTTCCATTGTTCTGTACTTTTCTATCTACCATCTAATGCATTTTTCCTTTCTCATAGATTTCTGCATCATTTTCATTTTACTCAAATTATCACAAGTATTTCAATCTAACACATGCATTATCAAAATACCATTAAAACATCGTCAGAATCACTTACTTGATCCAGCTCAAATTCCAGAAATGAAGTTTTCGATGAATGAACAAAACCAAGGATAAACAGAATAAACACTCTCTATATGAACTGAAATTCTTACTTTGATGTAAGATTCAAATGCCAAATTCACAACAGATACAACTTAGTGTTTTTGGTGTTGAACCTAACCGAATGAAGAACAACACCAACTACAGATGTGGTTTTGCTTAACCTACGTGGCTATTTTGCATGTCTTACACGTTTCACTATTCAACACTGCCACATGACACTCAAACAAGTATGTCACTTATCACAATTTAATCACATTTAATAACTCAATTATGCAAAGCATACTATGCATTAAAATTACTTAATATTCTAACCCCTAATATGGGGCGTTACATGTAAAGTCTTTATTAACAATCATTCACATAACAAATTTGATCTAAAAGCCAAAAACTGTGTATTCCTCGATTACTCTGCTACACAAAAAGGTTATAAATGTTATGATCCTATGTCAAAAAAGTTGTTTGTTAGTTGTGATGTCACTTTCTCTTAGGCAGATTCCTTCTATCCGAAGTCTTCGATTAAGGGGAGTATTGGAGTGAGTTTGGTGATGAATCTCAGCTGTGTACATCTGTGCCTAAACCTCTTTGTACATCTATTTCAAAACCTATCCTAACACCTGTGTCCAATGCATCTCCTATGGAGGGAAATTATGATACAGAAGTAGCCATGCCTGACAATACACTCAAAGTGTACTCTCGGAAGAAGAAAACAAATAGTACACTCCCTGTTCCTGAAGCTTTACCAATCTCCGACAATAAAACTCAACTTCCTGCGTCCTCCAATGACGAGTTTCATAGCTTGAGCCCACTCTCGATAGTTCGTTCCATTTAGCTTATCAGAAACAATGATAACTAAAGCTCCTTCGAGACTAGAGGTCATCGACGACTGACCTCCAGTCTTGCTTGGATTTGCCGTGAAGGATCCCTCAAGATTATAAGTCATTTCTTTACTTACCGAGGTTGACTTCTTGGTTTCACTATCTCTTTCACGTGGCTTTGATACCATGTGAATAAGAGTTGTTTTGCTCTATAGGTTTATTCCTTAGAGAATGTAGTACATATATACATGAATAGGATAAAGAATCTATACAAAAAAGGAAATAATCCTAAGATAATGCTAATCCCTAAGATAGTGCTAACTAATCAATATAATCTGATTACAATCAGATTATCACAATATTATGTGATATTATTGTATATTGACCACACCGTACATGTATTGTATTTTTTGGATTGAATGAATTCTCCTCTTCTCTTCTCTCCCTCTCTCTCTCTCTCTCGTGTATGTGTGTAAATGTTACGAATACCGTACTGAACTTCGTATCGAATTAAATTTTGGTACGGTACTGTACTGGTACTGTTAATATCGAGTATCGTTATGGATAATTTGTTAAATTTATGAAATAGTCCCTAAATTTTTTTAAAAATTACAAAATAATTCATTGGCCAGTATTTTGAATACCAACCGATGCCATCTGAAACGGGCTGGTACCGACCAGTATTTAAACTCGGCACGACCGACCCTTTGTTTTATATCAGTTTTGGTTCAGTACGGTACGTGCTAGCCGATATGAAATGGTATTCATATCTTTGGTGTGTGTGAGTGTGTTGTGTCATATGATATCTTGTTTGGAATTATGATTGACAAAACTAGTGCTTAGCTGAACTCCTGTAGCATTATTTGCCTTTTGCCCCTAGTCACTGTGTCCAATCGAGTTTTAGTGTAATCGTTTTGTATTTACCTAGTATGACTGTTATAATTGTTAAGACATTCAACCATATGACTTAATTCTGCATCAGAATTGTGTTTCCTTTTAGCTCTGGGCTTCAAATATGTTGTTTTAACCTAACTATCAGTGAATTTCGATAAAATTATTAGGTGGGCTAGGTTTAGCGAAGCTAGAGGAGACTACCCATTTACTCACCACAAGCTCTTCTGTTCTGTTTTAAGAAGCAGCTACTGCCCAGGATAATGAATTGGAAGGATTGGTTCATAGGGCTATTTTGGGGCTTTGGAGGCCAGAACCTAGTGAATTAATTATTTTGCTAACAAAAGGGGTGGACTCTACATTGCGAAATGTCATGCCAACTGACTGGTAGTAGTGATCCTTGCTATGATGAAGCATATCATTTAGTAGACTCTAGTTATGGGGGGGTCAGCCAACATCTAAAGGTTGGAGTATCTTTTGCTCAGTAAATTTGTTAGGCGCTTTCGCATATTGGATATTTTTGTTGCATTACCATATATTGAAGTATTCAACAAGTTTATGGGATTTGAACTGTGAGTGACTAGCAATACTTTGCTCAGCTGTGACATTATCAGAATTTCCCTAACGCCTATGTTAGTTACGTTTTCTTCTTCATCCTTAGAAATCTTTGATTGTATTTATATCAAGGAAGTATGTGTAAGGTTGTGTTTGCTTCACAAACTATGTACACTATTTCACTGAAAATTTCTTGAGGCTCATAATTGTAATCTTCTAATATTATAGATGCCTTGGCAACTGCTTGGACAATAATATCATGCAGTCTGGTGAATTTTTAAGTATGGTTCATAAACTATATATAGTATTTCATTGACAATTTCTTGAGGCTCATAATTGTAATATTCTAATAATGTGGATGCCTTGGCAACTGCTTGGACAATAATATATTGATCATGCAGTCCGGTGAATCTTTGAGTATGAGTGTATTGCTCCAAAATTTTGGTATAAGGCAGCTAAATTCACATGAACTTTATCCGTGAAATATTCGCTGTGTTGTTGATGTTCTCGATCATGCTGATGGAATTTTCATTTATGGTCATATTTACATATGCAGGTTAAAGAATCTGTAACTTTTAAGGATTTATTTTTGTGGGTAAAAGTGATTTTGTAATCACTGTATATTTCTCTTATTATTTACAGAAAGAACAGATGGTATATATACCATCAACGTATGTGTAAAACAAAACGACATCAGCTACATACACAAAACGCAAACATCATTTACAGTACAGTACCCAACTATATACTCTATAGTACACTACTCCATACTATACAGTATAAATACAAGTTATTTTACAGCCCCCCCTCAAGGTGGAGCTTGGTGCCAATCACACAAGCCTAACTTGGACAACAAAAAATAAAAAACAAGAGCTGACAAAGCCTTAGTGAACATATCAGCCAATTGAAGCTTTGAAGGAATATGTTGAGGAAGAACGAAGCCTTCTTTATACTTATGACAATCAATCTCTAAATGCTTAGTCCTCTCATGAAAAATAGGATTAGCAGTAATATGAACAACAACCAAATTGTCACACCATAACGAAATAGGAAATGAAATAGACACCCTAAAATCTGCCAGCAAATAAGAAATCAATTGCAACTCACAAACCGTAGTAGAAAGCCTATGACATTCAACCTTCGCGGAAGACCGAGAAATAGTGGATTGTTTCTTAGTCTTCAAAGAAATCAGAGCATCACCTAAGAATACACAAAAACTAGTTAAGGATCGCCAACTAAAAGGACATGCAGCCCAATCCGCATCACAATAAGCTTGTAAAGAACAAGAATTGCTATAAGGGAAGAATAAACTTGTAGACAGAAACTGCTTCAAATACTTGAGCACATGAATGGCAACCATCCAATATTGCTTAATAGGAGCTTGAACAAATTGACTCAACTGCTGAGTCGCGTGAGTGATGTCAGGTCGGGTAAAACCAAGATAAAGGAGACGACCAACTACCCTCCGATATCTATCTGGATTCTCCAATAAAGGAGGGCTAGCATCATCAAACCGACAGTGAGGAGATAAAGGAGTGGCTGCCCCTTTCGAACAGGTTAACCTTGCATCCTTGAGAATATCTAACACATGCTTTCGCTAATTCACATACAAGCCATTAGATGACCTAGCATATCAGAGCCAGTACCCGAGCTGTTGTGCCAGCGAAGACGCTAGGCCTCCTAGGGGGTGGATTGTGAGATCCCACATCGGTTAGGGAAGAGAACGAAGCATGCCTTATAAAAGTGAGGATACCTCTCCCTTGTAAACGCATTTTTCCAAGGGTAGGAAGAGCAAAACCGTGAGGGGTTTGACCCTAGGGAAACCCAAAACGGACAATATATGTGGACGGGTGGTCTAGTCTATTACAAGAGGGAGAAACAAAACCTTGATGACTAGGTCAAAAGAGGACAATATCAGGATGAGTGGGTGGTGATACTAGATGTCAACCTAACCCTGAAAGACGCGTCTTCCCAAGGGTGAGAAGAGCAAAATCGTGAGAGCTTGGCTAGGCCAAGACCCAAAGTGGACAATATCTGTGAGCTGTTGATCTGGGCTGCTACAGGTGGTATTAGAGCCGATACCCAAACCGTTATGCCAGCTAGGTTGGGCCACAAAGAGAACAAGGCCCTAAGGGGGTGGAGAGTGTGAGATCCCACATCAGTTGGAGAGAGGAACGAAGTACGCCTTATAAGGGTATGAATACCTCTCCCTTACAGACGTGTCTTTCCAAGGGTGGGAAGAGCAAAACCGTGAGGGCTTGGTTGGGCCAAGGCCCAAAGTGGACAATATCTGTCATCGGGTGATCTGGGCTATTACATAGCAAGTTCCAACCCGAGGAAATATTTGGCAGAGCCCATATCTTTAATAGTACATTGTTCAAATAAAAATCGTTTAACTTGATTAATACATGCCTCTGTCGGACCCATAATCAACACATCTTCATCATACACAATAACAGCAATATAACCATTCCCTTCGGATTTAAGAAAAAGACATAGATCATGAGCAGATTGCACAAAAAAAATTTTGCAAAGAGAAACAATAAGCTCATGATTCCATTATCATGAGGCTTGCTTAAGGCCATATAAAGACCTCCTCAAATGACAAACTTGATTAGGAGCAGCCTTGGTATATCCTTAAAGAGGTAACATGTACAATTCCTCATCAATATACCCATGCAAAAGCATTATTTATATCCAATTGATGTAAAGTCCATCCTTTAACAGTAGTAATAACTATAAAAGTTCTCACATTAACCATTTTAGCAACTGGAGAAAACATTCATTATAATCCACTCCCTTAATTTGATTATAACCCTTTGCTACTAACCTAGCTTTATACCTATCAATAGTCCCATCAAGTTTGAGTTTAACTTTATAAGCCCATTTAGAACCTATAGCCTTCTTTCCCTTCGGCAAAACAGTCAAGTCCTAAGTATGATTATTATCAAGGACCATCAATTCAGCCTCCATAGCATTCAACCAATTCAAATTAGTTTGAGCTTGCTCAAAAGAACTAGGTTCTTCAATATTAGACACATTTGTTAAAAAAGAATTATAATCTGATGTAAGATGAGAAGATAGTACAAATGGATATGTAGGAGGTGTATGAGAAGAATTAAGCACAATAGGGACAACAGCAGGAGCAATATCAGTAACAGATGCATGTGACACAAAATCATCCAACCAATTAGGTCGTCGGGTCACACGAGTACTCCTACGAATAGGAGCTGGACTCTGTGCTAGATCAGTAGAGCATGGGGTATCAGAGGAAGAGGGAGCTAAAAAATTCGAAGAATCCACATCAAAATTTTCAGCTGATGAGGATTCTTGAGACATAACAGATGGTAAAACATTTTGATTTACTGTTTCTAGAACTGTTTTTGGATCCAAGGAAATGGACTGAAAAGGAAATTGATTTTCATAGAAAACAACATCCCTAAAAATGAAAATATGATGGCTTTGCAAATCATAAAGTTTGTAGGCCCTTTGCCCTAAAGAATAACCAATAAAAACAGACTTGAAAGCCCTAGGTGCAAATTTGTCTTTATAAGGAAAAGTGATAAAAGCATAACACAAACAATCAAAAGTTCTCAGGAAATTATAATCAGGTTCCATATGGAAAAAAATAGAATATGGAGACTTCCATTTTAGAACAGGAGTTGGAAGTCTATTTATGATGTAGGTAGCAGTTAAAATGGAATCTCCCCAAAATTGTTTTGGTAAATAGGACTAAAACATAAGTGCTCTAGCAGTTTGCAACAAATGCCTATGTTTTCTTTCAACAACTCCATTTTGCTGTGGAGTATAAGGAGAGGTTTTCTGGTGTATAATTCCACAGTTGGCAAATATTTCCTGACAACTATGACTCAAGAATCCTATCCCATTATTTGTTCTAACAATCTTGATTGTAGTGAAATTGATTGCGGTATGTTTAAGAAATTTGTCTAAGAAAGCTGAAGTCTGACTTTTGTGTTTGAGTAGGTAAGTCTAGGTTGTTCTAGAAAAATTATCTACTATGGTGAGGATATAGTGTGCTCCACTAATCGACCCTTGCTTATAAGGACCCCAAAGATCCATATGCAATAGTTCAAAACATACAACTGTACTAATACTGCTCTTAGGAAAAGGAAGTCTGGTTTGTTTTGAAAGATAACATACATCACACGGTTGTTCAAAAAAAACTCATGTTATTGAAAGAATTTTGCAACTGTTTCAATACATTGAGAGAGGGATGGTCCAATCGTTGGTGCCAAAAAACATCATCAGCAACACTATGACAATGTATTGGTTTATTTATACTATTTCCTAAACGTGTGATGTAAGACAAAATGGTATTTCTATAAAAAGAGGATTTATCATAAACATAAAGTCTTGCAATTACCTTCCCAACTGCTAAGGCCTCATCAGTCACAAGGTCCTGCAGAACACAAAAGGTTACATAAAAGGTAAATTTGGTAGAAGAATGACAAGCTAGTTTGTTCACTAAAAGCAAATTATATTTGAAAGAAGGTTTAAGCAAAACAGATGATAAACTAAGATTATCACAAATAACAATATTCCCTGTGAAATCCATTGTCTTAACTGTGCCATCCGGTAGGTAAACAGGGGTATATTTGACTACAGGTGTAGGTTTGTCAAACAAATCAATATAATGACACATATGATTGGAAGCACCTGTGTCTATTATCCAAGAACCACATTCAATTGAACTAACTAAACTAAAAGAATGATTGAGAGTGCTACCTGCAAAGTCGTTGTAATGTGCAAAGTTGATGACATCTCCTCCATTGTCCTTCATTTGCATCTGCTTCCTTTGACTTTGCATAAAACTCATAATGCCTTGTTGAATCATTGCTGCCACATCTTATCTCCAGGTTGGTTCCTTTGTATCTTTCTCTATTGAGTAATCCAAAGGCGAATCACTCATATTCACCAACTCCTTGTTCATATCACCTCCTTTTTTATCTTTAGAACCCTTATACCAATCCGGATACCTATGAATTTTGAAACAGGTATCTCGAGTGTGTCTCCTCATTTTACAAAAATCACAATACATGTCCTCCTTATTTATCTGTTTCGTGGAACTACCTCTACCAACGCTTTTTCTACTGCTACCTAAACCACGCACTAACATTGCATTATTCATGTTATCAACAAAAGAAATACTCACTTCCCTCTGTTTTTCAACCCTAACAACCATCAAGTAAGCCCTACCCACATAAGGCAAAGGATCCATCACAAAAATCTGACTCCTAATTGCATCATATTCTTCATTCAAACCCATCAGAAATTGTACCAATCTATCATTTTCCCCAAATTCAACCAATTGTTTAAGAGACCCATACAAACATTGCTTTAGGGCTCCACATGAGCATTGCAGAATGGGAGCCAAGCAATTCAACTCATCCCATTATCGTTTCAGTTTAGTAAAATACCTGGAGATAGATAAATCCCCTTGTGAAATCGAGTTGATCTCCCTCTTGAGCTGATACAGTAGCGGCCCATTACATTCTCCATATCGCCTCTCTAGGTCTTTCCACAAATCCCTAGCTGAGCTCGTGTACAAGAAAAACTCGACGATATCCTTGGAGATGGTGTTAAGTATCCACGATGTCACCATAAAGTCCACCGGACACCATCGATCATAGTCTGGTGAATCTTCCCTTGGCCTCTCAGATTTACCGGTGAAATCAAGCTTCAATTTCACCCCCAACGCGATTTGCATCGCACGACTCCACGATAGATAGGTATTCCCATTTAATGGAGTTGTGACAAGCACCATTCCTAGATGATCCAAGTTCTACAGGAACATTGGATTCTCCTCTCCAGCTACACTTCCAAAAGAGGACCTCGAACTAACGTCGTTGACCATGACTCAATCTCGCGGATCTACCCAGAAATCTCTGATACCACGAAGAATCTGTAACTTCTAAGGATTTAGTTTTGTTGTAATCACTGTATATTTCTCTTATTATTTACAAAAAGAACAGATGGTATATATACCATCAACGTCTGTGTAAAACAAAACGACATCAGCTACATAAGCTACATACACAAAACACAAACATCATTTACAGTACAGTACCCAACTCTATACTCTACAGTACACTACTACATACTATACAGTATAAAAATATAATTTATTTTACACAGGTCTTAAACTTGACTGAACTTGAATTAAATAGGGTGGATATTCGGGTTGGTTTATCAGGTGCATTATACCATGTGGACATATCTCTTTAAGCTGTGCGACAACTGCATAATGATGTTTCGCATGTATCACTTTTAATACTTAGAACTAAGTGGATGGATCTTTTCAAGCTATGCGACAACTGCATAACATTGTTTCGCAGGTATCACTTTTGATACTTGGAAGATCCATTCTTCCATCAAATTTGTAATGTTTTCGTAATCCTACCTGCCTTTATGATGTTCTCTGGTCAGTATTTCTTGAAGTGACTTTTTTAGCATATATGTGTTGCATGTGAACCATGGTCAAACGTCAAACGTTTTTGTTCACAGGATCCAGTACTCTACAGTGTGACAGTGATACAGTAGGTGTATCAAATTTCTAAAAGTGTGCTCTTTGGGGTCAAAGTTTTAGAATCAGATATTCCGATTATAGTATTCCTATCATGTTCCATTAAATTTTATCCACATATTTAAGTGAATCTTACATAAATGTATAAATGAGATTTATCAGAACATGGGTAAAACAAAGTAATTGGAACAAATGATTAGATGTACAAGTTTTACGACAGAAGAGGAGGCTAAGACCAAAACTATGAGAACTAATAATTTTGAGATGTCAGCCTTACAAAATCCATCTGACTGTGCACCTCTTGCCGCAAAATTTCACCCGTTGAATTCTTCCGTTTATGGCCTAGTTTACCAGCTATTGTAGAATGTCCTAGCACATACATATATGTAGAGAGTGGCTTCAAGGCAACCGTTGTGCAGCAATATGGCTCTTCTCCTTTCCTTAGTGAACTGAAGTCTTTGTCTTTGAAGCCTTTCCACAGAGTACACTCACACGTCATTCGCACTGTGGCAAGTTTTCAGGTGTCAGTATTTCTCGGTGTTTTGATTGTATTATATTTTTTTTATTTGGTTATAGTATTTGGTTTGATGATCTATGAATCTGAATTTTATGTACAAAACTTTCTCATTTGGCATTTGCTTATACCTTTCTTTCAATTGAGAAGGCAATTGCTCTGATCAGTCAACCATTATTACTTGAAAATTGCCTCGAACATAGAAAAGATAACTGAAATTGCTTTTGGTGGTTGAAAGTTATTTAACCTATGATATAATACATTACATGTGTGGAACCTGTTGCTTCACGAATATCTTTGCCAAGTGATGACCATTTTTGCTGTCACCAGCTTTGTTATGCTGCAAAAACATGGTTTGGGGGATTCTTGGGCATGATGGTTTTTGGAGCTAGTGAAGTAAGCAGAAATGTCGATCTGGGTGATGAAACGACCACCATGATGTGCAAATTTGTTGTTCGAGCATCTGAAGCATCAATCATAGAAGAGATTGAATCAAATTTACAAGGCTGGTTAGATGACCTTACTGATGGGGATGTCCAATACAAGCGTGAAGATGGAGGAGCTGCTGCTGAAAAGCTTAGGATATCGATGGAACGCATCACCATAGACAGCAGAAGAGTTTGCTCATATGGCTTCCAAGAGTGGCACATGCTATGCAAGGAAAGAAACGCAAGAGCTAAGTCACCGTAATTTTCTCCTGGAAGGGGAAAGTCTGTATTTTTAATACGTTAGAATAGGTATAGAAGTATAACTTAAATTCCCTATTGTAAATCTTGGACTGGCTAGTGATATTTTGATAATTCTTGAAGCATTTTCTCCACTTGCTGCCTACTGCACTTTCATGGGTCCAATTAGAATTTATTGCAAGAGCTCTTCACAAACATATTAATCTGCACTGGTAATGTTTCCCAATTGTTGCTATATTACACTCATATGCTGACATTAGGCTACCTCATCAGTTTTAGCTTCGTACTCAAGTTCTACATAAGATAATTATAAGGTTTCCATTCTCTGTATGTTACTATTTATCACCTGCAACGCATGCTTGGGAAAAGGAAAGCGGAAGGCAGTGTAAACGCTAAATACTCTAGTAACAAAAATACTCGACTTAGGTCCTGGTGCCATTTCACATGCAACTTTACATTGATTCCACTCTCAAACTGCTGCCATTGTAAACTTCAATGCCTATGATCATGTGTAAAGTCTTAGAAAAGCCCTAAACAAATTATGAGACTAAGACAAGTGACCGACGGAGGAAGGCCTGATACGTTAATTAGAAATGAAATCAATGAATTGAACTATGTTTTCAAGACAGTCGATAGGTCAAAAGAGGAAGTTACTTGCATGTATCCATTTCCCTTACAGAGAATCAGAAGGCAACATCCATCTCTTTGAACATGGAGGCCATAAAAACCAAACATGATTGCCGCCTACAAACATCCTCATCCTTATGTATATTGAAGCGCACGCTTCATGCTTCCTCATAGGTTGAATTTCTGAGGAACAGGGTCAAAGTCATCCAAGTCAAATCTTTGACGCTCCCTCCCAGCCTGCGATGTATATTGAAAACCTCTGATTAGCCCTCAACAAGTTCCTGAACACCCTCCTCTATTAATCATTACAAAAAGAGAACAGGATCACCTTTGCTAGGTATGAAGGATCACAGGACATTAGCTCATCCATTGCAGTCAGCTTCTTTGACAGTGTCATGAATCTTGAAGATTGGTCGGACAAAAAAGAAAGGGAAAATAAGCAGGTACTCATTCACAACAAATTCAAAATGTCAATTTTCAATCTTGCAATAGCAAAGTTAAAATAATTAAGAACAGAGATTTAATGACAATAAATTTACACTTCTTATAGGACCACATAGAACATGCAAATAGTAAATACATCCAATGTGAACTTAATCAACAATATAGCAAGACCATATAACGTTAATTGTACTTCGCGTAAATATAACATCTAAAAGATTTCTCTTTGTTTACGATAATTTATGATCTTCAATGATAGTTCAACCGAACTATGAATCCTGAAGTTAAAAGGCATACATCTTATCAACCTCAAAATTGCTTATCAACATTGAAGGGCACAATTGAATAGAGAAAACCAAAAGTGACTATACCTCTGAATTGAGGAGTCAATGCGCTCAATCATCTCACAAGTTTTATATTGCTCAGGATCCTCCAAGAATCTAACCATACCATCTTTCTGGTTGATAGTTGCATATATCTGACCATCTTGAATCTAGAATATCACATAGAATCATCACACCTTAGATACTTAATAGTTGAATGCAATGTTGATTATCTATTGTCTTCCCTTATTAGGGCAAACTCACAATATGAATTCTTTGTATTTTTTAAGAGAACCAATAGAAAAACTACAAGAAAGAAAAAACAGCAGAAGGAACTACCATTTGAAGCACGTGCATTTCTGCCTCCTTAGAGCTACTGAGCTGCACCGTGTTGGCTATATCTTGAAGGGAAAGAGTCAAATAAGTTTGAGTCAGTCTCTGGATATTTCTTTTATACATGGACGATACAACCTGTTTCACCAGTCCAAGATTCTTATCCTGAAAAGGAAACCAAAGCCCATTTAAGAAGACAGAAAGAACCCAGTGAAGATATTATTTTAAAACAAAATCTCAAAGATGTGATATTGGCCTCACACTTTCAAACTTCTCCCTGTTTGTCTGAACAAATGATTCCAGTTCTGAAATTTTTCCACTGCTATAACTCATAGCCAATTCAATGTAGGGCTGCTCAAGGACCAAAGTACTGTATGAAAAAAGGGCTCAACCAAAATAATACAAAGGATTACAAGCAAAAATTGAGAAATAAAATAAAATTTTAGTTAATTTTATAGATTAAAAGAGTCCACCATAGTTAAATGGTAACAGAAGAAAAATTTCTGGTTAAAAACTTGTATCCATGATGTGGTGGCCAATACGTTCAAGTTAACTCTGACAGAGGTTTAAAGTCTTTAATATAAAAAATCTCATCAAGAGTTTCATAAAAAGGCCAAGAAATTTACCATCAGACATAATATGAAAGCTATCTCTATTCCATGACAAATCAAGTATTACTTATGAGGCTTAAAATAAGTTAGAACACTACACTAAAACATCTATGTAATTATTCCTAGCTACACGACTAACAAGAAGGCCAGCACTGAATATTCCAAATAATTGATCTCAACAAATTACTTTAATCATTAAATTGAAGTTATTATTATAATCACCTGGCAAAAATTCTTTAAATTCCTCTGAGCAGCTGAAGATGTGTACTTGGGGAGACTGGTAGAGAACTGCTACCACAAGAACATGTAATCAATTAACTTTATACCAAGTCTCGAAAAAGAAATACTTTAAATCTCAGAAAAGAAATGCTTTCAATGGAAAATGTATCAATAACAAGAAAATTATCAAATATACCTGTCCATATTGAATGAGGGAAACCAACACATATTTTTTGTATGCCTCAACAGCTATAGCATTTATGGTAGACATAGGGGCAGTGACAACCTGAGATGAGGCAATAAGGATCAGTAATATATCAGATGGTTACGTCATTGATAGATGATCAAAGCTCAAATAGCCTACATTGTGTAGAAGCTCCAATGCTTTCTGGAAACGCTTTTGGCCAATGCATATCATCCCTCTGTAATATCAAAGACTGAAGTAAGAATTTCCCAACAGAAAGAAATTAATGAAGATCAAAATGTCCAGATACACTAAAATCGTCTCTGCCATACAGGTCATACTGTTGCTTCTTGCAAAAACGCACTTCCATACCTAGGGTATGCTTGGTATTTTTTATGGTTCTAACCATGTAACTGATACAATGCAGGCATATCTAAACTCAATAAATGAAAACTAATCACAATCTAGAACTTGCAGCAGAAATGCATCCTGATTGATAGGTATAAACCTGAACAACAATCAAGTTGCTAAGAATCTAATCAATATTGCAAGCTAGCGCATGCGCGTGCTCGCGAACACAAGCGCACACACAAATATTTGTATTTGTGTGTTAAAGAAAAGCCGACCCAATGAGGTAGGAATCATCAGGAACAAAAAGAAAACCTTCAGAAGAAAATCATACTGGCAAAATGAAATAATATTATCAGATTCCATGAATACAATCACCAAGCTGCAAAAGCAACTTACCCATAATAGCAATAAAGGAAAAAATCTCTTGGCTGATCAACCTCAAAGATATCATCCTCTAGAATGGAAATGCCAGCTTTATAACATTTGGCCATCAAACAAAGTTGAAGGAAATCAGGATGCAGAGGAGTCAAATGTTCAGAGTTGACCTGAACCTTCCGTGTAGCTGCTAGCAATGGGGCCACTCCCCGGATGGGTGCTTCAAGCAGCATAACTTGCTCTTTGAACCTCTTACAAACATTAATGACTGCAAACACAAAATAATTACCTAGAGAACCATGAACCAAATTCGTATTGGAACATTTGAAATCCTGAATTATTTAAATGCCAAGTAGGAGACAAGTACACAAATCTGGCGCCATTCTTATCTGCTCTGCAGCACAGAAAGTAATAAATCTGGCCGTGGCAGAGACTATCATATCACGTTGGTCTCCCCAAACAGGACTGGATGTACATGCCTCGCTGCCAAAATGAATAAGCAACAAAATTTTAACAATCCTACTTCTTTCATCCTTCCAATTCCAAAGTTTCACTATACATACTCGTTCGAATACAGGTTCTGTATTATTTTCACCACAAAAAATACACCATAAACATATCATCTTTACGTTTTGGTTTCTCCACAATCAAACAAACCCACGAGTTAAGCGTAACAAATTACCACAACCCCACCTCCTTAGCCAAAACAAGAAAAGTAAAACATCTCATGGAATTATGGACAAGAACCTGGCAAGTAAACCCTAAAGTATACAAGCACAAAAGATGAAAATCAGAACACTTTAAACAGAAAGAGAAAGAGAAAAAGAAACATACAGAATGTAGAGGTAACCGAGGGAGTGGACAGAAGGGTCTAGCTGGTGGAGAAAAGGCTGTAACCGAGACGACTCAGAACGGAGCGACTCCTCAGCTTGCTTCAGGTAATTGTGTAGTGCAGACAGATCGGAAGAGCTACCCGATAGCCCCTGAATTTGCGTCACTAGCGATTCTACTGTATTCATTCTTCTTGTTCTTCCTCCTCTTTCTTGAGCTTTCCAGTAATGGATCGATCAATACAAGTGATACATGTAGAGTAAGTGAGAGAAGGTAGAGAGAGAATCAATATTGTACGAAAAAAAAATTTAATATGTCAAGGAATGGGATTCTATTGTCTACTTCGGCCCAACTATAGGCCTAGGTTAGTGAATGGATATCAGGCAGTTGATTTCGAGATCAGTTCAGTGGGCTCAGAAAGCCTATGAAGTGACAAGATCCCAAAAGCTTGGAGGAACCAAAAATGGAGTCCGGAGCGAGTCCAAGAAACGGGGAGAGAGTGGGTGATATACTGATACGAGAGATTATCACTTTGGCTGTGTTTGGTTGCTATCTCCGATAGTTGGAGATGGAACAGAACAAAAATTTGGAGACAGAGCAGAACAAAAATTTGAAACAATGAGTTGTTTGGTTATGGTGGATAGAATAGAGAAAACTATCTCTGTCTCAAGGATAAAATGTATTTGGTTGCAAGGGACGGAACGAAAAAATAGTACAAATGACGAATATGTCCTTGGTCCTTAATATAATTAAAAATATGTAATTCTTTGATACTTTTATTATAAATGAATTGTAATAATAAATTTGAATAATAATAGATACAAATTATATAATAATAATAATAAATATAAATTATATTATAATAATAATAATAATTAGACATAATAATAATAAATTTGAATAAATTGTAATAATAAATTTGAATAATAA
>JANITX010000009.1:12084155-12124589 GCA_027564395.1 Erythroxylum ulei | reverse complement strand
CTTATGTAATCTGTATATATTGATACACAATCAAATGTACAAACATGCTTATCATCAATTACTTTCAAACCTGTTATTAACTAAGCAAAATATTAGTTAAAGATTGAATAAAATTGAAGAATTTGAAATATGGTTAAAAAAAACTGTAACTACTCATAAAAGAGTTTAAAATTTAATTGAAAAAGAAAATTGTTAAATAGAACTTATTTAATTCAATGATTTATTAATAAACTAATTAACTTTTAACGTTATTGAAGTAAATCAAATTAGAAAATTAAAAATTAGATATAAAAATTGGTTGGTTCAAAGTTTTATAGTTAAACTGATTGAACTGGTTGAGTATTTTAATTATTAGTAAAAAGTCATATAAGATTACGTAACAATCAAACAAATTTTAATTAAAAACAAAAAACAAAAATTACAAGCATCAAGAAAGAAAAAAGAATTAGAACCATACTGCCCAAAATAAATATGATTTCTAGTCGAACTTGTTTCATGGGCTGTGCTTCAAAGTTAAGAAGAGAATAATTAAATTTGACTACTACATATAACTCCAAAGATCACAGCATCACCATAATCATAAATTGAGATTATGGTTGCTTTCACAATTGTCTAATCCAAAGAACAAATCATGAGTAAAAGATCACAGCAACACCAGAATCATAAATTAAGATTATGGTTGCTTTCACAATTGTCTAATCCAAAGAACAAATCATGAGCATGGTTTCACTGTACAAGCAGACAGACAAGACAAAGGCCAAGGGCCCGCAGCGTGTTAAAGAGTATAATAAGAGATTTGTTATTATTGTTCCTATGATACATTATTGATATGGAGATTCCTGCACATTTTTCATAATCTTTATATTGGAGATTAATGTAGAGATATTCCATTTTGCTTGCCCTAACTTAATGTACAGTATGCCCATATGAGTTTTTGTCTTTAATACCTGCACAAGGTCATTTACATGTAATAGGGATTATATTTGTGTCCATATTCAGTCTAATTCGAATTAAACTCAACAGATTAGGTCTAAATTTTAAGCCGAATTGAAACTTTATCTTTAATTTTTGAGCTTTAACTAAATTCGGATTTTAGTCTGACGACTCAATTCAATTTAAAGTTTGAAAGTGTCAAGTAAATTTATTAAAATGATGCTATTTTTGAAATAACATTTGTTCGTATTTATTGGAAATGTTGAATTCTTACAAAAAAAATTTTAATCAGATTTCGAATTCAACTTTATGTATTATTTTGATTTACCGATTCATTAAATTATTTACCTTACACATATAATCTCTATGTATTATGTGTTATGTTGGCAGCCGCAAACAATTTTTTTTTTGAAACAAAGAAACTGCAGTCGCTAACTGTTAAAACTAAAGTCATGATTATATATGTAATTTACATGTTAACGTTTTATTAAAAATTAAATAAATTATTATTTATAATAATATTTTATATTGTAATATTATTATTTTTAATAAATTATTATTTATAATAATATTTTATATTGTAATATTATTAAAATAATATACATTGCATCCAAAAATATATGGTTTATAAATTATACAGAATATAATAAGTATTTATTTATATCATTTGTAAAAACATTAAGATTAAAATTACATGTTTAGTAATTAAATTATTTAATTGTGACATTACATAGTCTAAATTGATAATTTATATATTAAAAACTGATAAAAACTCAATTCTATTAGTATTTAAGGGAAACTTTAATTTTTAACTTGATAAAATATAATAATGTTTTAAAAATTGGATTGGAAGTTAAAATAAGAGGTGTAAAAAGTTTAAGTGATATTAGACTACCTTAAAACTAACTAAAGATTGAATAAAATTAAAAAAATTTAAATATAATTGAAAGAAATTATTTTTACCCATCGAAAAATTTAAAGTTTAATTAAATTAATTAAATAAAAATTAATTGATTTATTTTAATTTATAATAACTTATTAATTTACGAAAATTTAAACTAATCGATTTTAAACAATAAAAGTTATTAAAATAAATTAAACTAAAAATTTGATATCCAAACTAAAAAATTAAACAGTTAAAAGTTTTTAGGTTTAACGGGTCGAATCGGTTAGATTTTTTAATTCTTTGTATTCGATTTTTTAATCCTTTGTATATAATAATAAATACTAATTTATAATTTTAAGAAATATTAAAAGTAGAATTCATACCTTTTATCTAATGTCAATGATGAGTAAGACGCCTTTACGAGACAGACGGTCAATTAAGACAACTGCCAAAAAAGGCACTTATGCCAGAACCAGATTTTCTGTTCAATTTTACTCTATTTTATTTTGTCTCATAAAATTTTAGCTGTTTATTTTGCGGGTCTTATACGAATTCCACATGAGTCTCATGCGGAACTCACATAAATAAACGAAGATTTATTAGACACAATAAAATACCATAATATTGGACAGAATATCTAGACTCACTGCGCCTGCCAAATATGACTTTTAGAAAAGGCGCCGGGGCCTACCAAGATGAAGAGCTTCGCCGAGGAATACGAAGCTGATAAAAGCTGCAAACCGGCGCCTGTCAGTTTTCCTGAATGTTAGTATATAAACTGGACATTTTGGTTCAGTTATTCACTATATATCTTCATAGGCATTGCAGTCGTTACTCGGCAAAAGAGGAGCCTTTCTGTTGGACGAATCTTCACTTTCCAGGGCCATGTTCCTCTCGTTTATCTGTCCCCACATCACACTATAAAACCCAATTGCGATAATGAGAGAACCAACCACACTGCAATACGTAGAACATGGAAACATTATTTCATTGGACTTTTATACTTTCCGAGTTGCTAATACTGAAATCTGGATACTAACATGTTTAATTCATCATTCTGATCTTATAACTGACAAAGAGCTGGATCATACGTACCTGCCAAGGTAAAGGGTATCACCAAGGATTATGATAGTCATAAATACTGTAATGGCGATTTCCAGTGGCCTGAACATTGCTACAAATACAGGCCCCTTCCAATGCAAGCACCAAGTCTGGATCGCAATCCGGATCAAACTCCCAAATACTGCCTACAACAAATCACGGGCAATCAATCCAAATACTTTGTGAAGTTCTCCATAGATGAAACTGTAACCTTTTCCACTCACCGAGCAGACTATGAAAATTAGTTCAGTGCCAGGCTTTATTCTCCATGCGTATGGATCTCCTTCGAAGACGACTGCAAAAACCGCAGCTTGGATTGTGACAAAGAAGGTGAAGAAAAAGACTATGGTCATCCCTTCAGGATACTCCTTAACTGTGGCTCCCTAGATGTAAAAATGCAATTGTAGTCATACAAACAAATGGCTGATTCTTTAATTTTACTTTTTCTGAGTTAGATGCAAGAAAATGGCTAATTATAATTTCATTTTACCTGCAGAATGGTCCATACTGCAGCCAAAATGGAAACGATTAGAAAAAGGAAACCTCCAAGGATCCAATCTGATTGCTTTGACAGAAGAAGGAGCTGGTGATAGGATCCTGAAGTTGAAGTCATCCAGATTGCAGGGCCTTTATATAGAGTCACAAGAAATGCTCCTGCTACGGATAAAACTGCTCCAAGTGACTTTGCTTGGCCGGTTGATCTCCTTAAATCGAGAGCTTCCATCCTGAGTAATTCCAAAATCATCAGGCTACTAAACCTTATAGACCCATGTTGATGCCAGAATCGTACCTACCTACCTGAAAATGACTGCAAGCAGGAAAGTGAAAATCGGTATAAGGTTGGCCATCGCAGACAAAAGAGTAGGGGAGCTCAATTTGATGCCTGTTGAAGACAGAATCTGACCGGTACTCCTGCCACAGAACTACCCTCTTCAGCTTGAACCGATCACACAAATTCTCACAAATTCTATTAAGTTCTTTAACATATCTTACCCTATTAAGGCCAAAAGGAAGAATCTACAGAGTAGTGGAAAAGTGAGAGGAGCTCTTCTCCGCCTGAAAACAAGAGGTTTAAAATCCTGTAAAGGAGTGTAACTAACCCAACCAAATATGGAAGCAAGGAACAGGGTTTTTTAAGATGGAAGAAACATAAGAACCTGTGGAAGATGAAGGAAGGAGGATTATGGTACCAAGAGCATTGGCGTATACAACAGAAACAAACTCGCTCATTCCTTCAACTAAGGCAGCTTTGTTTATAACGTACACACCAGCGTCAGTAGAGTCCAGTGTCAACATTGCTGCGAAGGGTGCTACTTCCCATATCCAAGAAGCCATGTCCACTGTCCTATCTCAAATTCCCGGAAACCTTCAGGCAGCAGGGAAAGAGAAGGAGAAGGAGTTTCTAGTTGTAAAAGGTCAACGGTTAACAGTGATGAAACTTTAAAAAAAATGGGGGTTAGCTAGGCTCCATTATGGAACGTCTCAAAACTTGGAGGAAAATACAAGCATATAAAATATTGCGAGTTTTATTATATATGATTAAATATTCGAAAAAGATATTATTTTTATAAAATAAAAATTTTATTTAATAAAGATAATTGTTAATAACTATTAATAATGATTGTGTAGTTAATTTTTAAATATTTAGAAATTTTAAAAAAAATTAACTCTTTATTTCAGTTTTTCTCCTAAGCCACACAACAGTTCTAAGGTGAATATGGAAGTTAAAAGCTTGCTGATTAGTTTTCTTGCCAAACTGAATGGCACCAAGGGTTTCCTTGATCCTAGTTTTGGCTGGAATAACATGGCTGATACCTGCCTTTATGGTTGGGAAGGTGTTACAAATGATGGTGAATCAGTGACACAAATAAAACTCGTCGGTTCTGGACTTTCCGGAGAACTTGATGTAAGGTCCTCTTTGCATGGCACCTCTTAACATTCCTGACGAGAATAAAGCTCCATTATGATAACATTGGTGACCAGCTGCCAACTGGGATTGAAAATTGCAGAAACCTGAGTGTTTTGGTGATTGGAAATAACAATGTTTTCAGGAATCCTTCCTGACACACTCTCCATGCTAAAGAACCTAAAAAGACGATGTTTCAAACATTATGTTCACTGGTAACTTGCCAGAGTTGTCCAAGATTTCAGGCCTCAGAAATTTTCTGGCAGATCATAATCGAGTTTTTTTTTTTGAAAAGCAGATCATAATCGAGTTACAGGTAAGATACCAAGCTTCGACTTCTCCAATTTTGATAGGTTCAATGTTTCCCTCAACAACTTCAGCGGTCCGATTCCAAACACCAATGGGCGATGCAACGAGAGCAACTTCATGCACAACCCTTTGTTATGTGGACCACCACTGTGAAATCTTTGTGCAGTCTCACAGAGAGTTCACCAATTCCTTCAGGTGAGGGGAAACTCGGAGGATAGCTTCAAAAAAAGAGATTGTTATGTGCTCTGGTTATGGCATATTAGCCCTCTTCTTCATCATCCTCATTGCTGGAAAGATCTATACGAGCAGGAAAACAGAAGAGAAAGGTAATGAAGTAAACAAAACTGTGTCAGTTCATTACTCTTGTTTTATGAATACGTATGTATGAATTTGTAAATCGTAGAGGACTATAGTATACGAGAAGAATGAAGTAATTTTCATTTACTCTCTTTTCTGTATTTATACACTTGGCTGTCAACATCGTTAATAGACTTTACAAAGACTTAACTTCTAACTGTTTCTAACTCCTTCTTGTTCTTGATTTACAAGATGTCTAAGACACCAACATACTCCTCCTGTCTTAGCAGTCTTGAGATACCCCTACTCTGTGTCGCAAAAAATCAAATCTTCTTCCTTGCAACGCCTTAGTAAATAGATTAGCTAGTTGTTCCTCTGTTTTACAGTATGCAAGCTTTATCTCTCCTTCTTGCTGGATGTCCCGAAGAAAACAACACTTCATCTTGAAGTGTTTGGTTCTACCATGAAACACCGGGTTTTGAGAAATTGCTAGTGCGGCCTTGTTATCTATCAAGATCTCCGTGCTCTTCTCTTGTGGAATACACAACTCTGCCATCATCTTTCTTAACCAGATGCTTTGATTTACTGTAGCGGTGGCCGCGATTAACTCTGCTTCTACCGTGGACTGCGCCACCACACTCTGTTTCTTTGAACCCCATGAAAAACACCCTGATCCCAGCTTGAAGCAGTAACCAGAAGTGCTTCTCATGTCATCTGAGGAACCTCCCCAATCGCTGTCCGTGTAACCTTTCATCTCCAAAATACCCGTCCGTCTGTATTTAAGACTGAAATTATAGGTTCCTTTTAGGTATCTTAGAACCCTTTTTGCTGCTATCATGTGGACTTCTGTTGGTGATGCCATGAACCTCGATAGTATGCTCACCGGAAACTGAATGTCAGGTCTTGTGGAGGTTATATACATCAGACTCCCTATAAGGCTTCTGTATCTACTCTCATCGGTGGCTTTGCTTCCATCTTCCTTCTGTAATTTTTCTTTACAATTCATGGGTGATTTTGCTGGTTTACATTCCAGCATATGAAACCTTTTGAGTACCTCCCGAATGTACTTTCTTTGGCAAATGGAGATCCCCTACTGATTTTGGTTAACGTCCATCCCCAAGAAATATGTCATCAACTGCAGATCTGTCATGTCAAACAGCTCTCTCAACTTGTGTTTAACACCTTCGATTTCTTTGGCATCGTTCCCTTTTAGCAGTAAATCATCAACATATATTGACATGTACAGGACTTTGTCTCCAAGCTTCCTCACATACAAAGTAAACTCATTTTCACTTCTTCTGAATCCAATCTGCTGTAGGTAGGTATCGAGCTTATCGTACCAAGCTCTGGGAGCTTGTTTAAGCCCATACAACGCCTTCCTCAATCTGTATACATGCTCCTCCTTTCCTTCAACCATGAAGCCCTCCTGTTGCTCTACATAGAGCTCCTCCTTCAGCTCTCCATTCAGGAAAGCTGACTTGACGTCTAGCTGATGCACTAACCATCCTCTTTCGGCAGACAAGTTGAGGATAAGTCTGATGGTCTCCAACCTTGCTACTGGGGCAAACGTGTCTGAGTAGTCCACACCGTTCACTTGAGAATACCCTTTCATGACTAATCTTGCCTTGAACTTGTTTAGAGTACCATCTGGATTTACCTTAGTTTTGTAAACCCATTTGACGCCAATGATCTTCCTGTCAACTGGTTTCTCCACTAGCTCCCATGTCTTATTGTTTTCAATCATACGGATCTCCTCCCTCATTGCAGCTAGCCACTCCGTGTTGTCTTTTGCTTCCTTGAAGCTTACTGGTTCACAGAGGGTGAGATTACAATTTTGGTAAATGTCAGAAAGAAGTCGTGTACCTCTTTTGGGGATGTGATCCACCTGATCTTCAAAGTCACTGTCAGTGAGTGTTTCTGGTTCTGGCTCTTCTTCATCTTCACGTGCTTCTTCAGGTTCTCCTCCTGGTTGTGGTCTGTCCTCACCTTCAGATTCTTCTTCTGACGTGAGTTCAGTGAATTCGTTTCCACGCAGCATCATCCTCTCCATTTGTGTATTGTCTTCATCAAGCTTTGTCCAATCCCAAACCTCATCCTCTAGGAAAGTCACATCTCTGCTGATTTGGACCTCCTTCTTGTTAGGAATCAGAACTCTATACCCTTTGGTGATTTTAGAATACCCAATGAAGACTCCTACTACGGTCTTAGAGTCCAACTTGTTCCTTTTCTGTTGTGGTACATAAATGTAACATGGAGAGCCAAAAACCTTCAGATTTTTCAGATTTGGCTTTCTCATATGCCAGGCTTCATAGGCTGTCACCTTCTCCAAGGCTCTAGAGGGTAATCTGTTGAGGAGAAACACGGTTGTAGCTGCTGCCTCAACCCAAAGGAACTTAGGTAGGGATTTCTCCTGAAGCAAGCATCTAACCATCTCCATGATGGTTCTATTTTTCCTTTCACTTACCCCATTCTGTTGGGGTGAGTAAGGAACCGTCAACTGATGCAAAATGCCACTTTCTTGACAAATTTTCTCCATCTTCTGATTTTTGTACTCGGTTCCATTGTCACTCCTCAACCTCTTGATCTTCTGTCCACTCTGATTCTCAGCCATTTGCTTGAACTTGTGGAATATTTCTGCTACTTCTCCTTTGGACTTCATGAAGTAAATCCAGCAGTATCTAGATTTGTCATCAATAAAGGTGACAAACATTCGACTTCCACTCAGTGAATCAACTGGTAGAGGTCCACACACATCAGTGTGAACCAGTTCAAGCAACTCAGCTGCTCTCCATGTGCTGTCTTGGAACGGTTCTCTAGCCTTCTTCCCTTCAATGCATGTCGTGCACACTTGCTGCGCTTCTTGGAGGATTGGCATACCTTTCACCAAATCAGATTTGCTCAGCCTTAAAAGGCCCTTCCAATGAGGATGTCCAAGCCTCTTATGCCAGAGACTTGCTTGACAAACTCTTGCCTTGAGTGCCACTTGATGCTGTTCAAGCAAATTCAACACATAACTTCTGTCTTTGGCTGGAATTTTGAAGAGTGATCTCCCATCCGAAGTTGTGATCTGGCAAAAACCATCTTTGAAGAGGACTGAATAGCCCTTTTCAATCAATTGTGAAACACTCAAGAGATTCTGTTCAAGGTCTGGAACATATAGCACATCTTCAAGCGTCCTCGGACCCTTCATGCTTTCGATCACAACATCTCCTCTTCCCTTGGCAGAAATCAGTTGTCCATTGCCAATCTTTACTCTGCACGTATGCTTCTTGTTCAAGGTCTTGAATATGCTCAGGTTACTGGTCATGTGGTTGGAGCACCCACTATCGACTAGCCAGCTATCAGCTGAGACACTGGTGTTGTGGCAGGAGGCAACAAACAAGTGATCCTCAACCTTCTTGTTTGCAATCCGAGCCTCCTCAGAAGTCTGCGCTTGCTCCTTGCTTTTGCAGAACTTGTCAATGTGCCCTAGCTTCTTGCATTTCCTACACTTGACGTCAAGTCTCCAGCACTTATAATGGGGATGATTGGACTTACCACAGTGTTTACAGGGTTCTCTTTGAGACTGGGCCGAAGTTTCTGTCGCTTCTTGTTTTTCTTGCTTCTTCCCTTCTGTGCCCCCTTTGTTCCAATGCTTCTTCTTTCCTCCTCCACTGGTTTTCTGACTCGCCCTTAGTGCACCCTCAGTCACCTCTACCGACCTCATCGCTCTCCTCTGTTCTTGAGCTTGCAGAAAACTTAACAACTCCGACAACTTTAGGTCTGCCATGTCTCTGGTGTTTTCCAAAGAAATGATGGTTGCTTCGAATTTTTCTGGAAGAGAGATCAACATCTTCTGAACAATCTTTTCATCTTCAAAACGGCTTCCAAGAAGTCGGATCTTGTCTGCAAGATCCTGTAGTTTTCCGGCGTACGTCTTGACTGATTCATCCTCTGTCATTTGGACCCTATCGAACTCCCTCATCAAGTTAATCACCTTCATACTCTTCACTCTCTCATCTCCTTCGTACTCAGCCTTCAGATAATCCCATATCTCCTTGGCAGATTTCAGGTGCATAATTCTTGTAAACAGAGAAGGACTTACCGCAGCGTATAGACACGACTTGGCTCTGGCTTTTCTGGTAAGTCTCTCCCTCTGATACTTCATTTGGTTTACTGTTGCGTTGTCTGCCAATGGATCCACATGATAGTCCTCTTCGACCGGTTCCCACAGATCTAACCCTTCAAGGTACGTCTGCATCTTCACTGCCCATATTTGATACGACTCTCCGTCGAACAGAGGTGCTTGCATGTTGGATAGTCCATCCATTTGTGTATGGTGACCACTTCTTCGAGATGCCGCTAACTTGTTCGACGAAATGCTTCACAGATCCCTTAAGACCCTTCAATACGCTCTAATACCACTCTTGTTTAATTAGCCGGCAAAGACTTTTCAAGAGCCTGGGACATCTAATCTTATATTCTTCAGCATTTCATATGCCCTTCATTCTCGTCTGAAACTATGTAATGTAAGGGGATTGAATGCCCACAAGCGAACATTTGTTTTGTAGTCAAAGAGCCATTTTATATGAGATTGCATTGATCACGTCAATAGCCATCGAAAACAAGAAGTCATGAACGCTACTAACTTTACCAAGAGCATGGAAAATAGCATTTACAGCTATTGTAGATCAAAACCTTTACAATGGAACTCCATGGTACATCCTACTTAACAGTGAAGTACTCAGCTAATAGAACTAATCTACTATCTGAACTTTTATCCCTCAAGAGCTTGCCTACGCCCTCTGTTTACCACAAATGGCCTCCTTTGTCACTAATCTTATGCCTCTGATCCATAGCTCGGCCACTTCAGAGCCACCATCACAGACGAAGTGCAGCTCCTTGTTCTTGGTGGTTAAAACATGAAACATACCAGGTAGGTCTGCATCACCAGTGTTCTTTCTGTTCCTCTGGAAGGCAGGGCTTGGACCTAGCTCTGCCTTTCGGCATACAACATTTCTCTTCTTTGAAGTGCCCCATTTTAGTACTCCACTATCTGCAACCATTACTAGTTGCTTCTCATGAGGAGCTCCCTTTCCTCCTTTGGTGTGCTTCTGTACATGAGAACCTCGTAAAACCAGGTCGCGAGCAAGCTTGTCAAGTATCACCGCTTCTGCATCATTCCCTACACCATTACTTTTTTTCGCCAGGGAGACAGCAGTTTCACCTCTAGTATTCCTGAATTCACAATTAGCCCCTTGAGAAATCAAGAGCTCACACGTGGCCTTGTGGCCTTCCCTTGCTGCTAACATTAGAGGAGAGTAGCCACCGCCATCAGGAACATTTACGTCATAATCTCTTCTAGTCAATAATTTGACAGCATCCAAGTCTCCACGACGAGCTGCACAATGTAATGCATAGAATCCTCCTGCATTCTGGTTGCCCCTTTCAAGTGCAAATTCAAGCATTACCTTCTCGAACATATCATGGTTTTGGTTTATTTCAGACAATTTTATTGCACTTTCACCAGCTTTGTTATGTAACTTTACATCAGCACCTGCATATACAAGCACCCGGAATACATCAACATGACCCTTCAAAGCAGCAAACATGACAGCTGAGAAACCATTTTCATCTTGGTGGTCTAGGTTAATATCTCCCCACATAAGCAGTGCATTTGTAGCCTCCACATCACCTGCTTGAGCTGCAATGATTAGAGAAGAAAAAACAGAAATTTTGCTGGATTTGGGAATCTTTCCAGTCCTGATAACGTCAAGGACCGTTTGTTGAAAACCAAGGTTCCATCTACTTGATACAGCAAGTGAGCTAGCAGATTGTCCAGCAGTGTTAACTAGGCCAAAATCAGCACCCTCCTTGGCCAGTATTCTGAGACATTCTCCATGCTTTTGCTTACCACAAATCATTAAGGCTGTATCACCAGACTCAGTCCTGGAGTTCAGATCACAACCTGAGTCAATTAGGCATTGAAGGACACCTGATAAGCCCAAACGGGCAGCCATGTGAATTGGTCGAGACTTAGTTTTCAATGTCTTGATGGGGCACTCCATATCGGCATATGAGCTCAAAAGAACCTTCACAGCTCCTACATTGCCACAAAGAATAGCATGATGGAGAAGAGTTCTTCCGTAGTGAGGAGTATTGGGTGACACACGTTGTAGAAGCATCCTCAAAATGATGCCAGTAACTTCAAAGAACTCTACTGCACACCAAGTGATGGTATAGGGCTCAGCTAACCCAGCACCCACACGTAACTCTTCTCCTGTACATGTGTCCCATGACCAAGCTCCTAATCTCACATCAACATCTATTCTGGCACCGCCCTGTCAATCCATTAATCACCCAAGTTTTCTAATCATTCAACAGAAATATGCATTACTAAAGGAGGATAACAAAGATGAAACAGGTGTTATCCCACAAAAATGAAAAAAAAGGATAAACAAATCAAAGAGAGAAATCAATTTTTGTGAGATTGTAATCTGTCATTGACTGTGACCAATTGAGCCTCAAGAACAGATATAATGTATATTTGTTTAAGTGTCTAGAGACAAGAATATCAAGCAATTTCATCATCAACAATTCACCTCAAAAGGACAGAATGAACAAAAAAGTATTAATCTCATTAGAATCAGTTACCACCTCTGAATGAATTCTTACACTTGGAAGGCAAGTATGCTCGAGTAAATCAACCAACTTTTTTAATCTCAATTTCATAACACTGATATTTCATAGCAAAGAAGGCGATTGTCAGGCTTGAATGTATTTCTACCACCCTACTCCTTTAAAGATTTCAACAGAGAGCACAGATGAAAATTCACCTTTAGCAGCATACGTACAACAGCAGCCTGCCTGCTGACTACAGCAGCAACAAGCGCAGTACAGTGTACACTGGTGTGTAGAGAAGGCTTAGAGGACAGTAGCAGTAATCTACCAGTTGCATTGACGTCCACGCCACACTGCCATTAAGTGAGATCAGCCACATCAATATAGGACGAGTAATTAGTATACTTACTATTCTAGAAGAACCGGTTTCAAATAAAGGAATAACATGCTTGAAGAATGCATAGTTTGGGAAATCCAATGCTTCTCATACTGGGAATGCTATGGGAATCGAAATAAGCTAAAAGAATATCACTCGGAGATGAAAAATTACCTTGATGAGAGTGTCCACTACATCTACAAATCCTCTGCAGGATGCTGTGAGAAGTGCATGAACAGCAACATGTGGTCGGACCAAATCAGCGCCTATGAGCAGCTCCGCGGACCTTGCCTGCCCGTAACAGCTTGCTTCCAGCAAAGCATCCTCACAAGCTGGCCGAGATGCTCCAGCTTTAAGTAATATCTCCAGTATCTCATGGTGGCTCTCCCTCACAGCTGCTGTAGTTGCAAATCCTCTAAAGAGTTTATGGTTCACATCAGCTCCAATACTCTGCGATTAAGAAAAGTCAAACCTTTCAGTAATTCGTAAGAACAGCGAATAGGCTCCATAAGGTGCCTGTGCTTACTTCAAAGATTTGTCGCTATGTTTGTTTAAAAGCTTTTATCGGTTAGCGTGAAAACATCGCAGCAGCTTATCAAGCAAATAATTGCATGGCCATCTACAGACAAAGATGGAAATATTACTGACGTGCTAGACAACATGGCAGGGAAGCTATAGTCAAGTGGGCAATAAATATTTTTAATCATTTAATAAATAGAGGGGATGCAATAGGCTTCCCCCATTAGCCAAGATAACAAGGCCCCAAGCAGACCATGAATGATTTCGGAAAAAAAAAGGAAGAAAAAATTAAAAAACTTCCATACAAGAGGCTACCTTGAAACCAAAATTTCCAACTTTTATGAAATTGCTCCACAAAGGAGGACCAAGTCTTCTGTTCCAAAAACCCGGTTCTAGTTCCCCTTAATCTCAACAAATTGGATGGTTGAAAAAAAAGGAACGGATCTTCTGGAACAGATCGACAAAGTTATCAGAAAACGATAATAAATTAATAATTATGCTGTCTGTCAAGACCAAAATCATAAATACCCGTTATTATGACTCGCGAAAAGTTTGGTTACAACACTAGGTTTCGCTGAAAACTAAAATTGACTCGATTGAAATCTTACAGAGAAAATATATCCTCCGGTAAATAACTTGCTAGATATCAGCGTAATATGAAACTAAACTACCGCAAATTCCACACAAGTAAAGGCAGAGTTAGTCGTAGACAACCCTGACTTGATTGACTTCTAGAAAGAAAGAAAAAACGTAAACAAAAGAGAAAAATTGATTGATGTGTAAGCCGACCACCGGGGATCAAATCCACTGTACCCGTAATCCCATGTCAACTTTGTTACAGTCTTACAGATGAATCTATCCATATAAATATGTAAGACTTAAAGAAATATATGAATGGAATAGTTTGGAACAGCACAAAATTATGAGCACATGGAATCATGTTGGCACAGAATTATGAGCACAATTCAAGTCTCACATATTTGAGTGGATGTAATTTTCTGGATCAGAGTTGGCACAGGATTACGAGCACAGATAATTTTATCCCGAAAGACAGACTAAAGAGTGAAGAGATTTGTGCTGTGATCAATACGAAATAAAGTGAAAATTATCCAAAATTTTAGCGAATTTCAAATTCATTCGACTGCGGAAGTTAAATAATCAAACAAACTAGATAAAAAGAAACTTAATAAAAATAAGAAAAGAAAGGTCACATATTTCATTTCAACTGAAACCGCTACACAAAATGAGACTCCAGGAGAAATTTCAATTCGAAAGCTCCAAGTCCGACCTTTCTTTTGTTTTTCCCTTTGTATTTTTTCCAGCAACTAAACTACCAATATTTTGCGGACCAATGTTAGGAAAAACACATTTAACGCCGATAGATTTGTGGTCCACATGATCCGGACGGAGTACAATACTCGCTAGCTCAAATCAGGTCAGAAAGAGTTATTAGGCTGGAAACCAAGGACCTTTTAAATTTTCAAATGCAACATAAAAGAACATGTAGCGATCTCATTACCAGCAATCTCTTGACGAGAGCAACATGTCCTCCATGAACGGCGAGGAACAGAGCGGTCACGTCGGTTTTAAACTCCTCGAAGTCGAAGCGAACTTCGCAGGGCAGTTCCCCGCGCAAAACGACCTCGCTCTTCCTGCTCTTCAAGCACACAGCTCCGACGAAGTTGACGTCGACGAAAGGGTCGGCGATGCACTGGAGAGAAGTGGCCAGATCGCCGGCGAGAATTGAATCGAGAAGGCGTTGGGAGACCTCGGCCTCGTAATCGACGGGAACCACCTGCTTGCCTGAGAACACCGTCATTGATGAGAGGACGCGTGGCGTAACCTCAGTGCTATTCAATTATGCTTCCGTTCTATTCTCTCACTCACTCACTCACTCACTGTCTTGTGTTTGTTTGTTTGTTTATGTTAGCGGGACGCGAGACTGAAGAGATGGGGACGGGGGAGAGAGAGAAACTTGAAAGAAGTGAGCGCCAGAGTAGTGTGTGCAGAGGTTTGTATTTATTTATAGAACCATATTGTCCTATATTTAATTAATACGACGTTAGATTTGATAATAAATTATATAGATTATTACATTTAACGTTTTAACAGTGAGCGGTCGGTCAAATGTTGTCTATCAGATTCAAATGTTGACTGATGGGTCCAGTGGTCATGGACGAGCGGCGATGTTGGTGGCTCCGCCAAAGTAACTGACGTGCATTATTGCAGAAGCAACGTAAGATCTTCCTCTTATAATATATTTTAATTTACACGGTCTTAATTGATTCAGATTGTCGGAAGATTTCATAGTGAAAAGATTCTATATTGTAATAAATCAATAATTTAAAATCACATGAGTTGTTATAATGTATTATCATATGTGACCTTAACCTTATAGTGTTTAGGTTGAGAGAAGAGAAAAAAAAAAAGACAGCTAAAAATTAGAAGTAGGAAACAAAAATACTTTGTCAGGTGCTCCTACTACTCTTTCAGGGTTTCTTTGTCAGTTCTGGAATCCATTCCTTCAAGTTGTTGCATAGTTGACAGGGTCAAATATCTGTCCACTTCTACTGTTGAAGAGGCTACCAGTGAATCCGATTAAAGACGTCCTGCAAGTTATTCAAGTGAAATGGTAAATTTATGATTGTTTTGCCCAAGCTCGACTGACAAGACTGCAGTAGCGACTTTCCATAAGCAGCCAGTGGTGTCTGTCCATAAAAACGAAAAATGTAAAGGAACAAGTAAATGTAATGGAAAATTTCTTCAGTACAATGGGACCTTATAATACCATAGGTAAACGTCATGATATTTGCAAGTTGGACCGGAAAAATCGAGAGAGGACCACGAAGTGGAGATAAGATCTTTTATCTAATTTTACTCTGTCTTATTCTGTCGAATAAAATTTTAATTATTTATTTTACAAATTTTATGTAAGTCCCATACGAAATTCACGTAAATAAACGGCTGAAACTTATAGGAAATAATAAAGATATGGACTCCACGGAGTGGTGATATCAGAGTACAGCTGGATGTACCAGAGCTCAATCCCAGTGGCGGATCTTGGTGAATCTTATAGGCCCCTACCTTCCCCTGTAAAACTAAGAGTATGCATTGTCGCATTCGGTTGCAGCTAAGCTAGACAGTCAGCAGTGAACTCGACGAGTACTTCACACACCACGTGGCACAACAGGAGAGACCTGCTGCCAGCTGGAGTATGGCAGCTGCCGACCGCATGGCTTGGATTTTGCAATAATTTTTTAAATTCAAATCATTGTTTTAAATTAAATTGACAAAATAAAATTTTTAAAATATAATGCTTTATAAATTATTATATATATTTTTTAAAATTTTTATTTAATCCTTAATAAGATTGACATAGTCCATATGAAATGTAACTATGAGAGAAGCAAACTATCAAAGATCGTGTTAATCAAACAACCATAAAGGTTAAGGCTTTGGTTAATTTTCATGTTGAACCGGTGTACTGATGACAGTTCATTAATAATCTTAAAACTGTCAAACGATTCAGAATATGTTTGAGACCCAAGAATTGCAATCCAAATGGAGACAGAAGTACACCTATTTGGACAGGGGACAATAATTTCTGACAAAAATAACCGTCTTGCCTTCTCTCCTTAATTATTTTCCCTTTTTTAATCTTTTTCTATATATTTGATTTACTGAATTATAACTGAAGTATTCGTATTTTGTGAGATTTCAAAAAGTAGCTTAGCACTATCGTCAAATAATTAACACCTAACTTTGCTTAAGCAAATATCAACCCCTTGCCACTGAACTTCGGTGCTTGGTGGTTTGAGGCCTTATTTTATTGACAAGGAAACGCATGATGTCTACTTATCCTATGCATGGCATAGTCCATTGAATTGCGGGAAAACGACAAGATCTATGTATACCGAGTAAAATGCTATAAAAATACACCGCCTCAATTAATTTTAGAGATAAGATGCATCATAAAATATACCTATGATGAATCTATCCATCAGGTGACGAAACAAAATCTTGATAAGAATATACGCATATATACAGAATGCCCATAAATCATGTTTCTTCACATTGAGCCCCTTCCTCCATTGATTGTACGGATTTAGCTAACTCTGGTATCCAGAGATGAACAAAGACAAATTTTATTGCCTTTCAGGGGTTAGTTCGTGGGGTTTCTCTAAGGTCTCCCCGAATGAAAAGTCTCTGTGCTTGAGTTATCTTCATTTTAAAAGTTTTTGTAATAATAAAAGCTGGGATTGTTCTATGTTAAAGAGTAACGCATCTGGGCTCCCTAAGAAAAGATAAGCTATACGAGATTAAAAGGAAAAAAGTGTGAAGTTGAGTTGATCACTCCTTTTGAGGCCTCCAAAGTGGTGCTTAAAAAAAGTAAATACAAGTTCTTAAAATAATGGTTCAGCAGACGATGATCCATGACCACGTCCCTACATGTGATGGGGAAGTCTTTACAGTTTAGACTATAAGGGCTGGTCATCAGCCGAATGACTGTTTGATTAATATATTTCAAAATTCCCTTCATTGTCACCGGAGGTGGTGGTGGACGGCTACAGCCTACACCAACTCATGTGAGCGTCTTTAATATGGTCTTGGCTATCTTTTATCATGGTCCTACGTACGCTATTGTTAGTTCTCATGTCAACTTCTCTGAAGATAAGTACGTACGGATGGTAGTTGACTGTTAAACCTTGCATGCCGAATTGCCATTGCC
This sequence comes from Erythroxylum ulei, assembly GCA_027564395.1. Lineage (NCBI taxonomy): Eukaryota > Viridiplantae > Streptophyta > Magnoliopsida > Malpighiales > Erythroxylaceae > Erythroxylum > Erythroxylum ulei. The sequence continues at coordinate 12,106,933 of JANITX010000009.1, read as the reverse complement.
ATTGCCTCCCCGTACTTCTCTTAAAGACTTTATCGGAAAACGCAGCAAGGTAGCTCAGAACTCGAGCGCATGTACAATGGCAAGTACCGGATCCACAGGTGAAAGTTTAACGCTTTTAGAAGTAGGAATGTTGCACCAAGTGGCGTGATCCTATGATTAAAGTTGAGAGCCTTAACATGTAATTGCTTGTAATGTGAAACCTTTAACATATTGCTTAACGTGGTTAGTGATCGAAGTTTTTCTAATTATTCTTCTAATCTTGAATCGATGAATCGTTGCTGCTAACGTAATTCAGAGAGTTAGTTTAAAATTAAGGTAAATTAAACTATCAAAATATAATAAAAACATAATTTTATTTCTGAATTGAGATAAATTGTAAATTATAATTAATTTGTACTAACATTTTAGGCTATTGAATAGAAGACGTGCGCTTTGAATGTTAGAACTTAAAAATATCATTCTTAACGATACCTAAAATAAAATAAACTAAACTAAGTCTTTGTTTAATTAGGCTTATATCAGTAGAATTTTTATTAATAGAGTTTTTTTATAAATCTTTTTTTAGAAAAACTTTTCTAAGAAACCAGTTGACTGTTTGATTGTTATTTAAAAAAGAGTTTTTTTGAAAGAGCTTCATACAGTAGACTAATCAGGAGCATAAAAACAAAAAATATTTTTAATTTAACTACATTTTATTTTGTAATAAAAATTATTTATGAATATAAAAATTATTTAAAGTATATTAAATAATATGCAAATCACAATATATTAATTATTATATAATTTTAAATCATATGAAACATAAATGAAAATATATCTAACCAAATCTTTCATATGGATTACAACATAAGTAAAACTAATATAAAAATAAATATTAAAACATATAATTAAAAAAGTCAAATAATATTATATAAATCTTAAAATAAATATTCAAATTAAGTAAATAGTTAAATACATAATAAATTATGCATTTTATTGTAATAGAGAAGATGAGTTTACAAGATAAACTTGAAGATGAGTTTGTGGGTATTGTGAGAACTATGTGTAAAACATAAGGACAAAAGAGACTAAAAAATAAACTCATTAATTAATGTGAAAAATCTACCCGAAAAAATTATTTAAGAGGATTTTTTAAGAAGCTTCAAATTTGAGCATTTTAAAAAGTTATATTTTAGCTAACAAAAAATTTATACCTATTAAAGAAGTGTTTTTTTATAGCTAAATACTCATTTTTTTAAAAAAAATTGTAATGAAAAAAATTACTTATTAACTTCTCATATGCCCATTCAAACAGTTACGAATTCCATCTGGGTCTACCAGAAAGGAGACAAATTAGAGTTCCTGTTCGTGCCCACTTGCGACATTTCCATGCCTTTTTCCTAACAACCATGACTCCTTTTGCTGCTAAAGAATCAAGTTAAAGAAATTCTCTTTTCAAAATTGGAAATCGATCAATCAATGATCAGAGCTTTAAATCCCTTTAGCGCCAAGTTTTATTTCTTGCTAATTAATGCCTACTCTTTGTTACCTTATTGTTTACTCTAATCAGTTGGCATTGCTAGACTATGCTATTAGCTACGATTTCTCTTTCTTTTCTTGTTGTTTATTTCCCTTTCTGAGCAATAATTAATGGTATATAATAATACAAGGTAGTTAGCGGAGACCACCGAATGATTTGTAACTAAATCCTAAGTTGATGGAACATCAAATGATGAGATGTAGCTGATAAAGCTAGTGTGATAGAACTTAAAAGATACCAACTAACTTCCATTCAATTGTTCAATCATTAATCAATGTTGCTTCTGTCTCAAATGTCTCAAACTTGAAGCAAATATCATTTTGTCCCGTTTAGAATCCCTTAATTCGGTGTGCATTCGTTGTTGGAATAATACCTCAATTGATCTAGCTAGCGGATTAGTTGCTTTTTATCGTATCCATTGCATTGTACAATCATCCTGGGATCAACTCCTAATTTACCTTTCTCTAACAGATTTGGAAGAACATGAATCAATCGTTAGGTGGTAAGATTGTTGTAACTTAACAAGCCTTGTCTCACTTCTCGTTAGTTTTGAAGATTCCTATTCAAGTCTTCTTAATGACAAAAACAAAATTATAATAATCAGTCACTATCTGATAGGATATTTGTTAGTTTTCATTGACTTGATGATCCTAGTAATAAGTTAACTGATCGAAAGTGAGACACATTAAAATTTATAAATATCAATTGAATTGATTGGTAATTTCGATATGAGTTGTTGACTTATCAATCGGGTTGCTCGGATCACATAATTTGCATACACTTTACAATTAAAAAGTAAAATTCTCAACATCAAACATAATTATAATTCATGTAAATGATTAATGAATATGAGTATTGGTCATATAATATGATATCACATCTGGCTTGAGTTTTCTTTTATAATTCATGTTGTGGATCTCTTATTTTACTATTATTAGACTTGTCTAGCCAATTGAAGCCTCTACTTTGAGTTGTTTATTAGTATGAAAATGCTATGTTATGTAATCAACAAAAATAATTGTATGATCGAGGTGTGGAGGAGCAAGAAAATATGTATTATGATGAACTTTATGATTTATGCTTGAACTCATAAATACTATGATTTATATGTTGATTATTTCTCATGATAAATTCATAATTTTTTGAATTCATAATTTTTTGATTGTTGTTTGTAAATAATCCTCAAGTTAAGATACATTTTTTGTTTAAGTTATAATGCATGAAAGAAACAAGCACAATTAGTGTTTTTTTATTAAATTACTTTAAGTATCTCGTTAGTTTTATTTAATAAAAGTGTGCAAGATTCAATACATTTTGAGAGCTTTGAACCTAATAGCATTCATCACATTTGTGCTCATATATTTCTTTTGAATACATGTTGATACTATATTTTTGATGAATTTGTGCATAAAGATGGCAAGGACACTTAAGATAACCACTGTTGACTTAAACAGGCCTACCTTATTCTTTTTATCCTTAAAAAATCAATTTGAACCTTAACCTTTCTTTTTTTGAATACCAACTTGTTACAAACCAAATTTATCCTTCTTTTGTTGACGTCCTTGATAATTTTAAGTTCCTAAATTGAAAGAATTGTATCAAGCTTATTTGCATATGATTTTAGCTATTTTCATGGAAAGTAAATTAGTTGATTCAAGTTGCATTGTTTTGATTTTTCATTTTTTAATTTATAGAATGGGGAGAAGTATAAGAAAAAAATAAATTTCTAAATATATATATGTATGTATGTATGCATGTATATATATAAAGACAAAACTCTTAGGTGATTGAAAATGATGCTATTTGAATCAAAGGTATTGGACGAAATTAAGATAAAACTTGTGTGGATAAGTTTGCATGATTTCCTTCAATTTATTTAACTTAAAAACTTCTTTTTATCATGCCTTACTTAAGTCAAGTTACAACCCTTATCAAGTCCCTTTGATTATGCATTAGGTTCATTTTTGTTAAATAGTGGAGACATGATTCATTAGCAAACTTGTCGAAATAATTCTCTATGTTTTGATTTGAGAGCTTAATGAACCCTAAACACTTTGAATGTATAGAGCGAAATTCATGAGAGGTGTCAAGTCTTATTTCATTTAATTTTGGTGGAATTGATGTGATGCTATGTTTTAATTTTAAAAATGTATCCTATGATTGTTTATCCGCAAAGTTATTATTTTATCATAAATCTTTAATATGTATCAGCTTTCAGAATATTTTTGGATAATATGAAAGAAGATAAGAGATTGTTATGATGATGAACGATGTATTAAATTAATATATGCTTAAAGACAAGTATGAGTTCAGTGTGAGAAAATTTGATAAGATGTTATTTTATTATGTTTATTGAAATCATCTCTTTTGTTTAAGCTCTACCCTCTTTTTAGCCTTATGTCTCTTATCCCTAGGAAGTCTTACTCCACCGGCAAGTTTTTAATAAGATAAATCGAAATTAAAAAAGGTTTAATGTTTATAATTCATTATCCATTAACTATTATGCTTCTTAAAGATTTGAAAATTCTTTACAAACTTCTTCACACTCCACTTATTTAATAGATACAATTTTAAATTTTAATTTATAACTCATTTAATAAATTAACTCGTTAAAGCTTGTGAATAGCTTATTATAGACTTGTCACGAAATTTTAGCATATCAATTTTTTTTATTCTTTTTATAGATTTATCACATGTTTATTCATGAAATAATATTTTATTATATATATATATATATATAATTGAACTTCAATTTTACTTATTGTGGCATTATAATTTTATTTTTAATAAAATTTTCATTATAAAGTTTGATCTTCTCAAATAGCTCATCAAATTTTGATTTTAAGAAACATATTTAATCCCATTATGAGAAAGATGGTGTATTGATAGCATATCAAACTAATAATAAAATCTTTCACATTTAAAATCATACCAACACAATCAAAATGATTTAATTGAAATTCAGGAGAATAATTTCATTATACTGCAAGGATTTTTCCAATTTTTAGTCCAACATATTTTGGAATATGGAGTTACCTCTTCAAATTGATTGTCAATATAACCGCCCACACTAAGTTATAAGGAAAGCCCATTTGTTATTGGCTTTTGTGGATTGCAATCCCATTACATGTATTTACGAAACAATGGCCCCAATGGAACTCCGGCCTTGAGTGGAAAACGATTGCCAACGTCACAACTAAAGATGTGCCACACCGTTCATCAACCGGCAATTCAGTCGTTGAATTTGAGAGGAGTAGCAGTGACCCGATAATCCAGAAATGGCGTCAACTACCATGGAAGATGAGAAGAAGCAGAGTACAGTACCCACTTCCTCTTCTTGATTGTAAAACTATGTTAAATAAACACTCATATTAAATATATGAGATAGCAATGGAGGATAAGAATTTCACCGGAAAAAGTCATGATAATGGTCTCATTTTTTTCAGGTTCTGGTAAAAGGGTCGCTGTTGTTGGTGCAGGTGTCAGGTAGTTTACTTTTGTTTTTCCAGCCCATTACTCAATTGTCTGATCTCTGGACTATTGACCACTTCATTCACTACTGTCAAGGTTTTCTAAGTGGTGAAGTGTTTTTGCATGTAATAAAGGAGAAATCTTTATTACCTTTTGCATACTTTTTGGCATTTACTTACGATATAAAAGTTAATCTGGGAAATATCGGTCTTATTTCTCTTCATGTTTCAAGAGCCTGGATATTCAACTCGGAATTTGTGTCTCTCTTTTGGTTTATAAGTTATTTTGGGATATCTACCTTATGAGGGATGCTCACCTATGTCAATGTATGTTCAAGCGGGCTTGCCGCAGCTTACAAGCTGAAGTCACATGGCTTGAAGGTCACAGTATTTGAAGCGGAACGAAGAGCTGGAGGGAAACTGAGAAGCGTTTCAGATCATGGTCTTACATGGGACGAGGGTGCTAATACCATGGTACATTAGTCCGAGATGTTATGTTAGATTATTTAGTGATCAACTTTTATCTTCCACTGGGGGAAACTTTGATGAGTTAGAACTACATCTATCTGTCAGGAGAGAAGTTCCTTTAGCTCCTTGTGAAAGATGCCGAGATTGTTGACATTTGATGACGATGATTCTATTGATGCCTCGTACTGTAGTTTATTTTTGTTTATTTCCTATTTTGTACAGACTGAGAGTGAGAAGGAGGTCAGAACTCTACTTGATGATCTTGGACTACGAGACAAGCAACAATTCGTAAGGTTTCCTGTATCATCATGAATGTATAGATGCCGTTTTTCCCGTGAAAAAATGAACCATAAACCTTTTGATCACATTCTTTCAGTTAATACAACAATTGTTGTTGTGGTCTTTAGTTTGGGATGCCAACACGATTTTGAAATGGCTTCGTTTGTGGTACTCAATATAGTGAAGTATGCTTAGTATATCTCAGGTTCCTTTTGGAAGTTTATAGCTCATAATCTGCCTTACTATTTTTTTGTGAAATGTCACAGCCAATATCACAGAACAAGCGATATATTGTAAGAAATGGGAAGCCAGTGCTGGTACATTCACCTTTTTGTGTATTTGCTTCCAACAGATATTGCTTCTCTTATAACAAGATTAGTCTTCCTTTCAAATGCATCAATTGTTTTGACTCACCGGTAGCATTTGTTTGCTGAATTTTGAAAACCAGTTACCCACAAATCCCATTATGCTGATCACAAGCCATATTCTTTCTGTGCAATCAAAGGTTTGTTCATCTGGAATTAATTTTAGTAGCTTAGAACTAGTCCTAAGCTTAATTTCTTGAATATGCAATCCCTGCATGCTTATGCATGTATTGTTGTGTTTCCAGTTTCATATCATTCTGGAGCCCTTTTTGTGGAAGAGAAGTGAGTGTTCAAAGAAGTGTGATAATAACACACTTGAAAGGTAAGAAATAGAATTTGCCATAGCAATATACTCAGTACTATTGCATTTTGTAAATTCCTTTCAAGTTTCACATTTTTGGCATTATCTTACTGTTTTTATTCTCTGCAGTGTTCGTGGGTTTTTTCAGCGTCATTTCGGAAAAGAGGTATGATGACTCACTTTAACATCAGAAGACATTAAAATAACAGTTTTAAAAGTTTGAGTAAAAGATGGTTATTCTTTTTGTTTTCTCCAGGTTGTTGATTATCTTATTGATCCCTTTGTTGCGGGCTCCAGTTCTGGAGATCCTGACTCTCTTTCTGTAAGTAGTAGTCTGACTGGGGACTGGCTTACCTTCTGTAAAATTCATGATTTCTTTCACCATTTTTAAGAATCAATCTTCCTGGCTCAATTATCCAAGATATGTTGAGCTGGATATCCTTTTATGCCACGAATAATCCAAAAGATATATTTGCTAAAAATGATATCGTGAATCATATCAGGCTTCTGAAGCCTGATGTTAGTTTTAAGCAACTGCTTTTAGTAGCCAGTAGTCCACATATTTGAAAAAGAGTCTTCACCATTTCTTCTCTTCTTAACATGTTCCACAAGCTCAATCATCTTGTTCCTTTTTCTGTTTTAGGCACAATATTCTTTTCCAGAGCTTTGGAATTTAGAGAAACGGTAATTTACAGCTTAGTTTTTTATTACCTACACTTGTATGCTAAGAGTGTTTCATTAGAAAATTATTTAGAACTATTTTCTTGACATCAATGACCTTTTGTAAAATGTTCATACTTGCTGCTTGATTCACTTAAGTTGATGAAATGCAAATATTGTTTCTTTTACAAGATTTGGTTCTATAATAGCTGGGGCTATTCAAGAAAAGTTATTTGCCAAAAGGGAGAAGAGTGAAGATGGGAAGTCTGCTCAAGAAAAAAGGAAATATCGACGTGGTTCATTTTCTTTTCTAGGTGGAATGCAGGTAGATGTAGTGGATACCTTTTCCTTCTCACATGATCTAGCATAGGTGTTTCTGCTTATATGTCTTTGTATCCTTTGGTTATATTATCTATGCTACTCTTGGTGTCATCAAAGTTCAACTGGATCATTTTTATTGCTTACGGGTTTGCAGCTCAACCTATATCTTTATCGGCATAAGTAATGGTGCTTGATTTTGGCATTCTTAACTTTAGGTTATCCTGTTTTGGTGATGGATAACTTATAACTATAACATCTACGTTGGGAAGAAAACTAGCTAAACTTGTAGGCTTGTTACAAGTCAATGCAAAAACCAGCCGCAGAACATAATGTTATTTACTAAAAATTAATTTTTTTTTCTTCTGATTTCTAATTATGCAGACTCTCACTGACACACTATGCAAAGAGCTTGGGGAGGACAACCTAAAGCTAGAATCAAAGGTGCTTTCATTGTCATATGTTCATGATGAGAAGTTAGAGAACTGGTCAATTTCTCATGCTTCAAAGGGTGACAAGCATTCACAGGACTCACCTTATGATGCTGTCATCATGACGGTTAGTGGTTTTGGTAGCAGCAATTGTTTGGGGTGCTTATGTTGTTTTTTACTGAGACACTGCATGGTATAGTATCTAAGCCAACATGCCTAGCCAGTAAAAATTACTTCTTTACCATGGCGAGTGCTTAAAAACTGTTACAATTATTCTATGTTGCTTGAATGGAATAAAGATGGAAAGAGACAGAGGAAACACCTAGGGACACTCAGATATTAGCTGTTAAACCCATTCTGAACGTCTGTTGCATGGCTAGTTTCGAAGTAAGTTTGATGTCTTGGTCAACCTATAATTCAGGATGTCCATTACCTGAAAATGGACCTTTCAGTAAATGAATGATTTATTGGAAAAATTTCCCCTTTCTTTGAATAACACAATTCCATCTTGCATTCTCTAACCTAAACACATTCATGCATGTATATACACATCCTCTAAGACCATGCCTCGTTATGAACTTGTTTTTCTCAGGCACCACTATGCAATGTCAAAGAAATAAAGATTACAAGAGACAGAAATCTCTTTCCCCTGGACTTTATTCCTGAGGTACTAATTCCTATAGCAATATTGTCATCCTTGGCAATTGCAGAGCTTTCCATCAACTCTGAAACTGGGGCCATATTCCTATATATGCATCTTTACCTATCACTTTAATTTTTAAGCAAATCATCTTTTCATGGTTAATGGGTACAGTCTAGAAGGAAATATTGCAAGCAACATGTATTTTGTATAATGACCATTTACTTTTTTAAAATTTTGTTATCATTTGGAGCAAAACCAATAAGTTAAACTTTCTTGCAACTAAATAATTTTGATAAGCCAGTGAAATGTCACTACGGGCCTTTGTGTGCACTCTGAGTAGAGCAGACTGGTGCCCACTTCAATTTTGCTTCAATATTAAATTATTGATTGTCCACATATTGTCTCACCATGTACTAACCAACAAGGAACTGCTGGTACTTTGAACTGCAGAGATAAAAGAGATATCTAATCTGCCCAACTATTTAGTAGTTCATTTTTACATCACTAACTCTGTTCACCGTTATTTTGATGTTAGGTGAGGTACATGCCACTGTCTATCATAATCACAACATTTAAAAAGGAGAATGTTAGGAGACCCCTCGAAGGATTTGGAGTTCTTGTTCCCTCCAAAGAGGGACAAAATGGTTTAAAAACTCTTGGTAAATCCTCAACACTACCCAATGCAACTAAATACCTTGCATTTTCTTTCTTAACTTATTACAAGGTGTGCTTCTGTGTGTAGGTACGCTTTTTTCCTCTACGATGTTTCCTGATCGTGCACCCAATGACCTTTATCTCTATACATCCTTTGTTGGTGGGAGTCGAAACGGGGAACTAGCTAAAGCTACAGCGTAAGAGGAACCTCTTATACCTTCGTTTGGAAAATATAAGCGAATTCAAAATACATCCAGTAGCTTTATACTCAGCAAAAACCTTGCTTCTCTACGTTCACATATAATTACCTGATGTTTCAGGGAGGATCTGAAGCACATTGTAACTTCTGATCTCAGACAGTTGTTAGGGGTTGAGGGAGAGCCTACATTTATGAAGTATGCATATACCTATTTTATACGCTTTTGCTCTAGCTGAAATAAATGTGTGGAGATGAATCATTAGAACATTTTGATGCAGTCATTTTTACTGGAGTAAAGCATTTCCCTTGTATGGACGGAACTACAATGCAGTAGTGGAAGCGATCGAGAGAATGGAGAAAAACCTTCCTGGATTCTTCTATGCTGGTAACTGTTCATGGATAATTTGTATAATTGTTAGGATTGTTGAAGGACAAGTGACCTTAGGATCTTCTAACAACTGTCATTAAAACCTGTAATCTGTGCCTGCTTGCCAGGAAACCATAGAGGTGGATTGGCTGTCGGGAAAGCTATAGCCTCAGGATGCAAAGCAGCTGATCTCGTGATCTCCTACTTGGAGCCTTCATCAGATGGCAACATTATGAATGAATAGGCATAGTTTGTACCTTTTTCTTTGTCGAGTAGTCTGACTCTCCCCCCTTTCGTAAGAGATTATATAAAAACATGCAAATTTAATTTTAATATTTTTACTAAATTATACTTTAACATTTTAAAATAAAATTTCATGTTTAAAAAATATTTAAAATAAACTTTAAGTAATTTGTTATGTTATTGTTGATATAATATTAATTTATTATTTTTATTAGACAGGAGAGTCTTATTACGTCACGTGTCTTATGCCACGCCTCGCTGTTTGGAGACAGAACAACTCTCTCTTTGTCTGCTTTTTTACCATGGTATGAAATCTCTAAAGGTCCCAAACTAATGTAGACACACTCACTGGTCACACGAATCAATGACAACTCATCATCTATACTTGCGGTTGTTATTGTATGTTATTGCCATCTGCATCTTTTTGGGGATGAGATCCTCTGGCCCAGGTATTCTGGCCCTACCCTCACCAGGGTGAGGGTACCTGGGCCAAAGAATCTGAAGCCATCTTTTTGGTTCTCTTGCTTGTTCTAGTCTCTCTTTGACTCGTAGTAGAATGCCTTTATATGACTAGATTTGGTGCAGTAGTGATACGCTGTGTACTTCTTACCGTCTCTAGACTTGAATATATTATTAGACTTGTCCTGCCATTTGGAGCCTCCACTTTTGTTTTCTGCTCTGTTTCTACCATAAGAGCTTGTATATTATTGATACTTATCTCCTTCCTCGTAATCTCTGTGCTGCTCTTTTTAATCACATCCAAAGAAAGAATCACCATTTAAAGTAGAGTTGCTGATAGCCAGATCCAATTTTTGAATGGAATAAAATTTGTAGCTCATCATTACGGATGATCTTTACGTGGTCAGCTTGTTGATAATATCTTAAAAATTGTTCAGATGATCAAACACTAATTTCCTAGCCTTTAACTTCAGGTTCACAAGCTTCTTAATCAAAGAGCCTTTATTTTAAGCAATCTTCCTTTCATAACAACCCTCCAATTTCTTCCACAAGTCAAAAGGATCCGTCTCTTAAGATACGTGGTTAAATATGTTAATACCAATCTACTGCTTAATAGTTACTGAGATTTTTTGCTTCACCTTTTCTTACTCTTTATTTGTCTATCTTTTTTTAATTAAATGAGATATTGTCTTTTATACTTTTATCCACATTAATTAGATCATAGAGATCCTTATAATATATGAGATCTTCCATCGTAGGTTTTCATATTGAGTAGTTAGTCGATGTCAACTTCATTATAGAGCTACTGTCACTCTTTATACTTAAGGTTTTGATACCAATTGTTGGACTTTAAGCAATAACACCTTCAAGATTAGTACGATCACTCAACCAATAACAAACTACTGAAAGAATACAGATGACTAAAAAATAAATTGCACACGTGATTTAACATGAAAAACCTCCAGTATAGAGGTAGAAATCACAAGATAAAATGACAATAAATCTACTAAATCAAATGGTAAGATTCAAGTGTTATAGGTTTTGAGCTATTTTTCTCAAGTACACCTAAAAAAAACCATAGCTAAAGTCTCTTTTAGCTCTCCCCCAAAATTTTTAGGATTGAGTATAAATTAATATATATATATATATAATCATAGAAATTAAAATTCAATAAAACAATAGTTGAATAATGCTATCTGGACTCAAAAACTCTTCTCCAATGTTTCTATCTTATGCAACTTCAATCTTTCAAACTTTTCCTTCAATCAATTTTAAGAGGATCAGATTTTATACCGCTTTCAGTCACCTGTACAGTTTGTGTGGTGACTATGTCCCTAAAAAACTTGACATCATTGAGATACACAATCCCAAAGACTTACACAGTCTGCGATCACAATGGTATCCACCAATGACCTATTAAAGTAGTACCTAAGTAGTTAAGATGTCAACCACTAACAAAGTCAGGTTTAGTGGCCTTGTGTTTACTTTCTTGTATTTTTGCTCGTCATGTTTTAAATACCGGCTTTTCAAGTACTCGTAGATTTGTACGCTAGCAGGTATATTTTGTTATTTGTTTTTTCATCTATTTAAGTATGTATTGTAATTTTTATTTACTTAATAATTTACCCTATTAGTTTTACCTATTTTTTTGTCACCTGCATCACTCTTAATGTATCTCATTTGGACGTGAGTTTACCGAAAACTGCTTCTTTACTACGTAGGAGTAAGGCTTCATACTTATTAAACTTAAATTAATACATGTATACTATGTATTAAACTAAGATCCACTTGTCTTATTAAACTTAAATTAATTTTAGTTGTATTTTTCTTAATTTTTAAAAAACTCTAATAAAACCTATTAAACCTGAATTTATCTAAAAAATATAACAATTAAACTCTTTTAAACCTAGAAAACTCTAATTACCCTAAATTATCAAATTGATTAATCTCCTCCATCACTGTCGTCAGTATTAGGAGATTTTCAATAACAAACACGGTAGTTCAACTTTACCTTTGAGTATGACAAGAGTTTCTCCAAATGAAGAACATTAATTCACGATAATCTGGATGTGCACAAATAAGGCCAACTAAAAGTAACCTTACTATATCTTCAAAAAACAAAAGAGAAAGAAAGAAATAACCTTACTATATCTTTCTCATAACATTTTAGTTTTGTCTTGGATCAACGAACAAGATAGAAGCAACGGAGGGGGAGACAGACAAAGAGATAAAGGAGGATGACAGCATTGAAGGTGGGAGGGGGGTGATGGCGATGTTCTGAACAGAGCTGGAGTTAAGAACAGTGACGAAGGGAGGTTCATCAATTTGATGATACAGAGTGAAAACATTTTCTCTTTTAATAGGGACGTCATTTGTTCTATGTAAACTTTTTAAGAAATGCCACAATATTACATGACAAGCTTGGTGGATTCAGACATCATCCTTTTCCTTTCATCAACATAAGTTAATGACACTTTGTTTTAGTTGATCCGTTGTCTTATTCAATCGGTGTTAACTTCTAGTTAGTTGCATCTGCAAAAGCTTTGTTTCAGGTTGCATTTGAATGACTGGAACATAACCATGCACATGGTGAAACAATAACTGCTGAGTAGTTAAACAATAACTGCATGAACTTTGGAATTATAAGGGAATATTCAAAGTAACTTACAGAAGTGTCAACATCAACATTTACAATTGGTATTCAATAAATTTATAAGTGAAATTCAATAAAAAATACGTAAAAAGGACTTTTGAGTTAAAATATAATATTTTCTAGGCTTCTAGAAATGCAGGTTCTTGAAAATTTTACTAATCAGTTGGTTGAGGGATCTGTCATAATGCTTAAGAAACAAGGGAAGGAAGGAAAGTAGGAAGGAAGGAAGGAAGGAGAGAAGTCAAATCCCACAGAAACAGAAAGATTTTGAGAGACATTTTCTGCAGATGTATCCATCTGGATGGCTACGTCTCAACCTTTCTGTAAGGATTACCTTCATTCCTTAACTTCACCAAATCAGGAGGAACAAACGTCAAGTGTGTTTGTGTAACCCACCATATGGTAGTGGCCAAAGGCAGTTAAGGTTGTTAAACAATAAATAAAATTTGTAAAATTTTTTAATTTTATTTAATGTTTGTTAAACAATAAATAAAAAAAATTATTTTGGTTTATTTAGATTATTTTTAACAGCAGCTTGGTGACATAACAAAGCCTTGTCGGCCAAATCTAAGCCAACCAAGCTAGAAAACGACACCCTATCCGTGAATGCCTCCACGCGCGACCACTGTTCGTCAGTTTATCCTAAATAAAGATTCCTAGGTTACACAATTGATCCGACAGACCAGTCAATGCACCGATTGAAGCGTGTCATAATCGCTCCATCGGGGCGCGTGATATTACCACTGATTTCACTAATCTTGAGCTTCGTTTAGTCTGGCATGGCACTTCTCTCCACAACAATGAGGACCAAATTATGAGAGAGAAATTATTTTCATCAGACAGGCTTTTTTCATATTATTCAACCAATTTTGGAAATTCTCTTCTCCATCTTCACATCTAACTTTAATTAGTTCAATAATTTATTCTTATATATACTATTTTCATTACCTGACATTCTTCATTCTTAGTTACTTGCAGCTGTCTCTCACCTCACTCACTCTCAGATACTGCAGAGGAGACGTTTCTTGTGCACTGGTTTTTCAGGTAGAAGAAATGTGGTGAATGTAATCCTCAATTTTTACTTCTTTCTGTTGCTCTGTGTGCTCTTTCGTTGAGTGGAATGCTTCTAGCTGCCTTTGCATTTTGATGTCTTTGCTTTCTCCTGTCGATTTTCAGCTCAAAGATTGAAACTTTAGCTGGTTTAAGTCTATTCTTTGGTTGATTTAATGGGGGGATCCAGTGGGTAGTGTGTGAATGTCAATGCTTTTCAGTCACTAGGTAAAAGTTGTTGCTTGCATTTATATTTGCTTGGATTTTCAAGATGGGCTAATCCAAGATGTGGTTTTTGAGCTAACTTAGGCCGCAGTTTTCGTAGATTTGATGTTTGATCTTCTTTTCTCTTCTGTTTAACCAGCTATAAGCCTATTGTTAGTTAAAAATAAAGCATATAATTGACACCTGTAATAGTCTCCAAGTTTGTTGCTTTACTGTAGTTACAAAGTTGACCGCTTTCTAGCTTTGCAGTATTTATGTATGCACTTAATGCTATGTCCTGAACCAGATATTTTCTGTTTCTTTGTTGTTAAGCGGATCTTAGTTGCTTTTATAGTGTAAAGCATTTATTATCTGCTGTTTTCTCTTTTCCTCTAGCTTGATTTCTTGACAAATGTTTATTATCATTCTTGTCCGACTTGAAAGCAAGCGTGCTCTAATTTTGGATGGAGAAACTATGCTGCTAGTTGTGGAAATGTTATGGAGAACTTGTTGAAGTTCTGGGTTATCTGATGCTCTCCTTTTACCTTATTTTCTAGCAATCAAATTAAAATTCTTTATTGATATACTGAAATGATTCGTTTTCCTTATTTGTTGTTAGCATTTCATAATGGATCATATTTTGTGATCTATACATTTTGTATCGGCTTACGTGCTTAAGGTGGTTTTTTTGTTTGTTTTATATTGCAGGGATTCAGAGATCTTCTTGCTTCATGTTGATAGGCAGATAACGGCTGGTGTTTACGTTGGCAGAGAGGAGGTCTTTATTGGAAAATGGTTCTTGGTCTCAGTGCAAAGGGCAAGAAAAGTGCATCACTGCAAGTGAATTATTTGATTCATATTCAAGAGATTAAGCCATGGCCGCCGTCTCAATCACTTAGATCTCTACGCTCAGTTCTGATTCAATGGGAAGGTGGTGGTCGTTGCTCGGGATCTACCAACACTGTTGTCCCTTCACTTGGATCTATTGTTGGTGAAGGGAAAATTGAGTTTAATGAATCCTTTAAATTACCTGTGATTTTGGTAAGGGATATGTCTGCCAAAGGCAAGGATGGTGATACTTTCCAGAAAAATTGTGTGGAATTCAACTTATGTGAACCTCGCAGGGATAAGATGCAATTATTGGCAACTGCTTTAATTGACTTGGCAGATTATGGTGTTATCAAAAAGCCTATGCTCATTAGTGTTCCAATGAACAGCAAGAGGACCTTTAGGAACACATCTGAGCCGATGTTATACATTAAAGTGCAGCCAATTGATAAGGGTAGATCTGGCTCTTCGTCAAGGGATGGTCTGGAAAAAGTGAGTTCACTTGACAAGAATGGAGAATCAGTTTCGGCATTGATGAATGAAGAATATGCTGAGGAAGCTGAAGTTTCCTCATTCACTGATGATGATGTTTCCTCACACTCATCTTTGACTAATGGAAGTTTGGCCTCCCAAAATGGAGAGGTAACTATGTTCTTCATGCTATCTTTTTCTTTTCAATATCTCTTTTCAGTGCTTTTATTTATCTGATGTCAGTTTCACATGGTTACTTTGGCTTATATCAACTTATGCTACCATTCCTCTCATTATTAATTTTTTCAGTCCATATGAACCTGATTGAGTTGATGGATAAATAGTGACATGTACCGCAAAATAGTGCTATGAGACAGCTCACCTCTATATTAAATGCAACTAAAGACAGGCTGCTGACTTATTAGATCATTATTCCTAATAAATTTCTTTTTCTTGGCATCAGAATGGAACAGAGAACAAAGGAATGGTTAGCAAGGATCACAACGTTGGTCAAAAACTTGCCCTTCAAAACGACATTTCACTACCAGAGAATTCTGATGAAGGTTCATGTGCTCTTTCTCTTCATTTATGTTCTGATTTTTGGGTTACAATAAATGGTAATGGTTCTATGTTGGCCTTCTCTGACTCTTGTTCTATGTTAATCCAAACAAATGATGCAGCTCAAAGTGTCCATTCTTCATCACCTTATACTTCTGAAGATAAAAGGGAGGAGGCCAATGCAAGCACAGTAAGTGAGAGGCATTTGGATATAGTGCTGGAGGCTCATGACAAAGTTCCTAGCATCAAAAGCATAGCTGAAGTTGATATTGAACAGGACAGTAAGCAAAATGTAACAGGTTACTTTCCAGATGAGTGTGAAAATCCATCAGCAAGCAATCTCAGTTTTACAAATTCTGGTGATCTTCCAGTTAATGAAGCAGATTGTGGAAAATATCAGGGGGCTGGAAAATGTTCTCTGGAAGATACTCCACAGGAAAGTATAAATATTAGTTCCACTCAGGACATGATTGAAAAGGAACCACATGAGAATGAATCCAGAACTCTAGTTGATACCTTGGCTCAAGTTTCTACAAGATGTGATGGCTCACCTATGAGTGATTCTCTTTCTTCCACGACAGAAACTGGAATGAAGGAAAATCTCCCCAAAACTGATAGATTAAAACTTGTTAAATCTGTTAGGTCACAGTCAGATTCTGTTAGGAGCAGCAAATTTGTGAGCAAAAGTCAGCACAATGACATGACAGAATTTGCTGCCTCAGGAGAAATAGACAACAGTGCGGGGAAATTTAAAGTTACCGAACGAGTAAATTCGAAGGTTTATCAAACGAATACAAGAACCACCAATATGGACAGAATCCAGAAACTGGAATACAAAATAAAGATGCTTGAGGGGGAACTAAGAGAAGCTGCTGCTATTGAGGCTGCTCTTTACGCAGTAGTTGCTGACCATGGAAGCTCCATGAGCAAGGTACATGCTCCAGCTAGGCGTCTCTCCAGGCTTTATCTTCATACTTGTAAAGAATATTCCCAAACTAGACGAGCTAGTGCTGCAAGAAGTGTTGTATCAGGACTCGTTCTAGTCGCCAAAGCATGTGGAAATGATGTCCCTAGGTATTTAAAAATCATTTCTTTTCAACCATTTTCACTGATGTCTTTAACTGTGCAATTAATTTTCACTCTAAAGCATGTGGCTTGGACTGAAAAAAGTACATTAAGTCACTAATTTTTCTTCTACTTTTTATCCATATCATCTTTATTTACTAGAAAGGTTCTTAGCATTTTGTTGGTGACTTAATGTTACTAAACTTATAACTATAGGTTGACATTTTGGTTATCAAACTGTGTTGTTTTGAGAACAATTATTTTTCAAGCAATTAGTGATGAAGTGCTACGACTTCTGACAAGACCACACAAGGATAAGAACGTTGTTACAGAAAGAAAGAATAATAAATCTACTTCTTTAATTGGAAGATTTCAGCCAGCTAAATGGAGAGCAAGAATGAAGCTTATGGAGATATAGGTGACTGGGAGGACCCACGAAAACTTGTATCAGCCCTAGAAAAAGTTGAAGCTTGGATCTTCACCCGAATTGTTGAATCCATCTGGTGGCAGGTTTTCTACCTCACTAATTTTTTCCGACTGAAATGATAAATCACTATGTGCCGTCTTAAATTTGAAGGCAATTAACTTGGTGAGTGATTTATATTCTATATTCTCTTACAGACGCTTACACCACACATGCAATCTGCTGCTACAAGGTCCATCAATATATTATTAGGTGCTGGCTCAAAGAAGAATCTCGGAAGGACTTCTAGTTCATGTGATGAAGACCAAGTAAACTTTTCACAGGGCCTTTGGAAGAAAGCTTTCAAGGATGCCTGTGAAAGACTTTGTCCTGTTCGAGCTGCGGGGCATGAGTGTGGCTGTTTGCCTGTGCTAGCCAGACTGGTAGGTTGTGGTCAACTTACTGACAAGTTGCATGTGGTATGTGATTATGGAACCCTAATGGCTGCATTTTTCATTTAATTGTTATGTAGATAATGGAGCAATGTGTGGCTAGGTTAGATATAGCAATGTTCAATGCCATCCTCCGGGAATCAGCTGATGATATTCCAACCGATCCAGTTTCTGATCCCATTAGTGATTCAAAGGTTCTTCCCATTCCAGCTGGGAGATCGAGTTTTGGGGCTGGTGCACAGCTGAAAACTGCAGTAAGGAATGCTTACTTATTAAGACAACTTTTCTGCATTTAATATTTTACCCAGCATGAAAGCTAGTGTATGGTGAAAGTTCATCTTAGGTTTTCAAACCATGCTCTCATCTTAATGTAAAAAATTCAATAAGCAAAAGACCTTTTTTCCCCTTTCTCTTTTTCTGAAAGCAGATTGGAAACTGGTCAAGATGGCTTACTGACCTATTTGGTATGGATGACGATGACTTACTTGAAGAGGAAAAAGATGAAGACAATGAGAGAGAAGACTCATCTTTCAAGTCTTTTCATCTTCTTAATGCTTTGAGTGATCTCATGATGCTTCCAAAAGACATGCTCTTGAGTAATTCCGTTAGGAAGGAGGTTTGCTCGATTGATTAGTGACTCATATTTGATCATAATTTGACATGAAATCTGTTGCAAGTAACACTTATAGGGCAAGCTTTGTTGTCTTTTGAAGGTATGCCCACAATTCGGTACTGAATTGATCAAGAAGGTTCTTGATGTTTTCGTCACGGATGAATTTTGTCCTGATCCTATTCCAGACGATGTGCTTGAAGCCCTCGACTCTGTGGTCAGTCACATACTCTATACCAACTCATATTACTTGAGTCAGATAAAACCTCCTTTAACATGTTTCTGTATATTGGGTGCATCAACTGATAGACAAACCTTACCACTTCAGTTGGGATTGGTGCGGTTTAGAGATTTGATTTTGTTCCCAAAGATAGTGAATTAGAGGGTTGGTTAAGTTGGTTAATAAGATGAACTCATAAAATTTCTCTTCCAAGATTGGCAACTTAGAGATCTCAATCTCGAGTTATATCCAACATAAGTAATCATAGATTGCTCTAACAGAGAGGTCTCGTGGGGTAGATTCTGCATGGCCTCTTCTAGAAATTTCAAATGCTTAGCGGATAATAGGTCACAAACATGATAACCAAAACCTCCTTGGGATGTTTTGGCATTGAAGGAAGCCTGAAACAAATAGCCATGCCTGACCTTTATATATTGGACCCAGAAACTGAGTTCTGGCGCATCATTTGAGCAAATCTTCTTGTTTTTGTTTTGGCGTAGGATACAACTGAATCTGAGGAGGATTCTATCACAACCATTCCATGCACAGCAGCCCCGCCAAGGTACTTGCCACCTTCAGCTGCTTCTGTTTCTGTTGTTATTGGAGAGTTTGGAGGTCAACCTCAGTTGAGAAGTGGATCCTCAGTTGTCAGAAAATCATATACCAGCGATGATGAGCTCGATGAACTGAATTCACCTTTGACTTCAATTTTCTTTGAAAACTCTCTGCCTTCTCCTGGCTCCACAAAGCTCAGCTGGAAATCAAAGGAAAAGGGTAGTCCGAGTGCGATTAGATATGAACTTCTCAGGGACATATGGATGAAGAGTGGGTAGTCGATTGTATACTTGCACGTTATTGAGCTGTAAATTTGTAGTTAAATTTTGGGTCTTTTACTTTGTTATTCTTGTATAAAAGCTGTTCTTGTAACTTTAGAGGGCGATTAAGTGGCATGTCATTGAATAGTGGATGAGAGTAGTTTGAAGTTTGAAGGGAAGCTTTAACATTATCTAGCCTCAAATCTGGATGAATAATCGTAGCCTTGTCGATCAAGAAATGGCGCTAGAAGTTGTTCTCTATATCTATCTATGTAAGCATCCTTAAGTCAACAAACTTTGCAAATTTGCAGCAAATCTTCAGTAGCAAGCGCAGGTTTGCTAACTTAACAAGGTGTAAAATTTTAGCTCTAATCTTAAGGGCAAAAATCAGCAAATCTTCAGTAGCAAGTGCAGGTTTGCTAACTTAACAAGGTGTAAAATTTTAGCTCTAATCTTAAGAACAAACATCTACCGGAGTTCTTTGCTCTCGTATCTCGCCAAAATTATCTCATCAACATACATATTCATTTTGCATCTAACTTAGAACTATAACTCAGAACATCAAAACATGTCAAAATTGCCATGCAAACTCACACTTTGCTCACTTACATATTTACTACATATGAACTAGACTAAAGCAGTAACCAGTTACCAACGAAAAATCAACTCAAGCAACCAGTTTAATACAGTAATATGCTTCAGGCGTAATGCAGCCAGTAAGCCCTGCCAAGTTTCTCCAGGCGCACCTATTGAAAGTCCAAAAATTTCTTTTGTTTCCTGCAGTAATCTTCGAGTGCCTTACCCTGATGGAAAATAAATTGTCAACAAAATCTCGACAAGTGAAAACTTGCCAATTTCCACTAGAAGTTGGTAAAGCATAGAACTATTTTTCCAAGCAGCGTAACAAATTAAAGCATACTACAATCTTTTTTAGATATAACCACATTCCAAGAGCAATGACAAATTCAGTATTACGTGTCAGAGTTAATAAATGCAATTCAAGTATTCTAAAGTTTGACTAAGCCTGAAAATGAATAATTTGACTAAGGTTAGGAAATTCTTTAATGTAAGGAGATAAAAACTAAATCCTATAACATTGGCTTCTATACAATACTGATTAGAAATTTGCAGGAGTTAAACCAAGTTATTTTCAATTTAAGGACCACAACAAATTGGAAACAGGTAAATTGAAGAATGAACCAAGAATAAAAATCGTAGTACCTGCTCAGCATATACGGAACTTTCAAAGCAGTTCCTGCATCAACAAGAGAGGAGCTTGAACTTCTGGAATGTTTAGTTCACAGTAACAGTAGAGAACAATCAATAAGAACTGATGAATTTAGAAGAAGCTGAGAATTGTATTGATTTCAGCTCGGTTATATGAAAATTGCAGTTAACCTATAATGAAATTGTCAGAGACAAGAGGTGAGAGACAGAGAGAATTAAAGATGAAAAAAGAGACCAAATAGCATAATAGTGATGTCATAACAACTTTTTGGTAAACTTGTCCTAAAATAAGCGAATCCTCAGACGTACTGCATGAATCTGTTATTTATCATTAGACGTGACATTGGCTGAGCTGGCACCCCACACATAACCTTGGAGTTTGCTAGAATCGAACCTGGTCCTTGAGTTTCTTCGTAGGGCCTGAGGAGCACTGGATCCATCATCAACTTTGAGTTGCTGCTGCTTCTGCCTTGTTGGTCCATTCACAACAATACCCCCATCATCAGGAACAACCTTGTCCTCAAGGTTCAAACTAGGAAACAATTTCAAAATGTGGTCCTTGTCCTCCTAAGTCGCTTCTTCTGCAGGTAGACCCTCTCACTTAATCAACCATTGCTCGATCAAAGAGTTGGCACGTTGAACAGTTCGTTTGTCTAGTAACAAGGACAATTAATAAGTGAAAGATGTTCGAAAAGTAACAAGGACAAGAGAACAATGTTCTCCCTAAAGCCAACGGCACTCAAAACAACATGATCTCATCCTTCTAAAACCCTAAAACATAAATATAAATACTTAGGTCAAATAATAAAGAGTTGGGCTAAAATACATGGAAGCCCAAAATAAAACGAAGTCTAAAAATTAAATAAATAGGTCTGATAGGCTCTTAGGCTTAAGTGATGAAACATTAAATAACCTAAGTCTTCGTGTCTTCAAGCTCCAAGTATATCCGTTACAAGGATTTGAGTTAAATGGATTAGTTTGGGCTCAATTCCATTAAACTCTCCTCCAATAGGCTCGGAGTTCACCATCTTCTCATGATCTTTACTCCTGCTCACATCAGTCCCTTCCTCCTCAAGAAGATTCGTCCTCGAATCTGGCAGGTCAGTTTTTTTTTCCCAGAAAACTTGTTTTTTATTTTTTTTTGTTGACTTTTTTTGATGATTTTTTTGGCCTTCTTTTTTTTTCTGCTTTTTTTGGCCTTTTTCTGTTTTTTTTTGGCCTTTTTTTCTATCTTTTTTTTCTAGCTCTTTTTTTATGATTTTTTTCTGACTCTTTTTTTTGCCTTTTTTCCGATTTTTTTGGCCTTTTTTCTGCTTTCTTTTTTTTCTGAACTTTTTTTTTCGAACTCTTTTTTTTGAACTAAACTGGAAGTTTTCAACAAATACTGAAAACCCTAACTAAAACAACAGTAAGAAAAAAATTGAAATCCTAATCCAAAAGAGAATTCATACCTGAATTGATGATCCGACGATAATTAGACGGCAATGGGCGGCGATTTCTTGAAATTTGATGGAGTTGAATAAGAATCCTCCTCTAAACCAAGAGCTCTGATACCAAAATTGACGCGCACCGCGGAAAGATTGACGACGATATGATGATAATTTGAATGAGTATTTTTGTTTTATAGGGTTTTGACCTAAAGGAATCAAAAAGGATAGATATTCAAAATTTAACAAACAAGAAAATAAAGGATACACAAGGTTTGATTTCTACGACACCTCTCGAAAACTTGTTCCGAGCAATCCCGATAATCAAAATAAAACCAAGAAACGAACAATCAACACGCCACAATTGAGAAAACAATTGATAAGTGAAAGATGGTTCGAAAAGTAACAAGAACAAGAGA
>JANITX010000009.1:12060951-12077108 GCA_027564395.1 Erythroxylum ulei | reverse complement strand
TGTTTTTTAAAAATAAAGATAGTATTAGAGATAAAATCAACCACCGTGACAATTTATTACCAAAGGAGGGTAATCTTCAATAGGAATAAAAAATAGTCCCATGTCCAATTGATGTGCCAAAAATAAAAAAAAAATTAAAACTAAATCCTAACAATAGGTTTTGGACATTACAATAATTTAATTAAATTTAATTTTAATTTCAAATAAACTTTAATTAAAATTACAAATAATTCTCATTCAATAGCAATTATGCTCAAATAAGTAATATCTCACGTTGATCCTTATAATTAAATTTTTTATATTTAATCATAAAATTTTTCAAACTTTACAATTAAATCCATTTTGATTAAAATGCTTTTCTTTTTTCAATCTGTTTTTCATGTGTGATTCATTAAATTCTTAAATTTATTGATAATTGATATAAATTATAACTCTAAATTATATTTAAGATTAGATAACTTTCTTTAACTTAATTGTTATTCTTTAATTAAACAATTTATATCCATAAATTAAAATTAATGTCTAGCAATATACGATAATAACTAAAATATTAAAAATGCTAAAATGATTTTATATGCATGATTTTTCCATATAATTAAATACTTTTATTATATAATGTTTCTGAAAATAATATCTATACTATTTGAATCCAATCATATTAGTTTTTAATCGATGGTTTGCACCTTGACAGAGACTCCTCTTCTTCCCACCATTGACAAATAGAAGGATTATTATGGCCCTTACTCCTGAATAGATCGATCAACGATCAGTAGAAGAAGAAAATTCATGAGCTTATTCGGGTTGTAAATCCTCACCTCGGTCGTTAAGCTCGACGATGAACAACTGCTTGTAGCCGTAATTTGGAAGCCTCTAGAGTCTCCTTTCGCGAGGAAAAAATCTTTTCCATAAACAACAATTCAACGAATGTTTTTGTGTGTGTTCTGCGTGTGGCTTTTGATGCGTTGTCATTCCCGTTAAGTGATCTGCATTTTTTATAATGTTGATGTGTTATCGTTTTGTGTCACCTGTTGTAGGAGTCTAGGAGAGCAAAGCTACTCTCCTAACGTTATGCTTCAAATTATACCCTTTCAATATAATTATTTAATTTTAAAAAAAGTAATTGAAAATAACAAAATAATCTTTCTAATTATTTTAGAGTAATAAATTATCTATTGATTATTTAACTACCTCCATATAATTAATGTTGTATTTAACAACATAACTACCAATAGAGGTATCTTTAACTAGAACATTTATTAAAACATAATATTCTCTGTACAAGATAACTTTGAAGATATCAATCGCAATGATAATTTTCATATACATAAAGCTAACGCTCAAATAAAATTTTCATTTAAAGAAGCACTCATTCCTTTATTTAAGTAATTTCATACTTTGATTAAAAACTTCCTTAATAAAGACAAATATAAGTTGCGATAATATTTTACATTTTATTAATATCCAATTTTAATAAATTAATAACCAAAAATAATTTAGTTAGGGATAAAACATAAATATAATATGAATTTTATAGTTATATCCTTATTCTAATTTAATTGTAATGTTAATAAAAATGTCTTTAAATAATAATCCTAAATTACAAGAAAGAATGTAGGACATAACTAACAATTACGAGCTCTTACTTGACCAAAAGCTAAAGGGATTTTCCTGATAATTTATCGAGACGAGGCTTTTTCAATTCTTCTCATAGAAACTGGAACCAGACCTACAAATTGTTGTCAGTTGTTTGATCCCCTTTGTTACCCATATGCATTCTAGGGAAGCCAAGAGGGGTAGATAAGCTCAGAGGAAACGTTTCTACACGGCAAAAGGTGAAGGAGCTAGTAAGAGTGACGATAAATTTAAATCATTTCGGTATCTGACTTACCAATAGCCATCTCTGATAACCTGCACATGGCTCCTGAAAGTTCTTCAGAACACCTCAGATACTTACACAGGCAAAATGAGAAATCTTATATCTCCAACTCATTTTCCATTGGGCCATTCCACCAGAACCTAAAACCGACAGAGAAAATCAAGTTCAAGTACCTAAAAGGTCTTATTTCTCAATAAAACATCAACCAATAGGTCTGGAGGATTTGGTAAAAGCCAGTAGGGCACGTTAACAACGATGCTCGTGCATGCTACGCAAGACTGGTGAATTGCGAACCGGACAGAGTTGTAATGTTGGTACTTGATTTTGTCCTCGTTGAGCTGTTTCGCAAGAAAGCTAAATTGGTGTCTCGGGATGAAGATGATCCCATATTCACCGTGTCTTGTATGTTTCAGTTCCTCTATCATGACTTGATTTTGCTTGAAAATCAAATTCCGTGGTTTGTTGTTGAGTGTTTATTCGGAAAGACCCAGAAACATGGTGAAGATATCCCACTGGTTAAACTTGCCTTCCAATTCTTTAGGGACATGTTCTCATCCACTCAAACTTCTATACATGCCCGACTTGTGGAGAAGAAAAACAAGCATAAGGCCATAAGCATATCCTTGACCTGTTTGAGGAACTGTTTAATTGTAACTCTTTGTCATGGTAAGGAAAACTCGAGATGGCAACAACTACCATCAGCCACTAGTATGAAAGAGGTAGGTATCAAGTTCAAGAAAGTGGATGCAGATAGCATGTTGAAAGTCAAATTTGTCGACGGAATCCTTGAAATGCCGTTTCTGCTTATTCATGAGACAACAGAAACCAACTTCAGAAACCTCATCAGCAATCGGCAGTGTAGCCCGGGATACGAACCATTCGTTACAGCTTATGCTATAATACTAGACAACCTTATTAACACTCCTGTGGACATGGACAAACTATGCCAGAATGGAATCATAGTCGACTGGTTGAATCCTTACGTGTCAACCCAGTTCTTCAGCAAACTCTACCTGGATGCATTTGTGAAGAAGGTATGCTATCTGGAGGTTTGTAAACAAGTGAATACGTACATGGAGAGCAGCATATGTACACAACTACTGTAGCAGCCCATTGGCCGTTGTTTTTCAAGTTGGTGGGGTCCTTTTGATCCTGACTTTCCTGTAGACACACTATGCCATAAAATAGAAGCCTTAATGCAATGTTTTGAGTTCTAGGCGTGAAAATGCATCCTTATCCTTTTTTTTTCATGTCATGTATGTTAAGTACAGTACTACTTGATGATGTTTGTTCCGTCTAAAGTAGCTATTGTTTTGTTCTGAGTATTGTGTATTACATGACTATATCCATAACCTGTCTTTCATGAAGTTTACGCGAGAATTACTAGGAGGGGGGATGAGCTCAAACAAATCTTTATTCAAATTTATAAACCAACAACGATATGGTTCAGTCCCGCTGGTTTGCCCGAGAGGTTAAGGGGGAAGACTTAAGATCTTCTGCACATAAGTGCGCGTGGGTTCGAACCCCACAGCCAGCACATGTAGTCTAAACTTTGTTTTGATACGAATTACAGTTTTCATCGAACAGACTATTTAAATATAAATTTTCTTTTATCCGGTGAAAAATTAATTAAATCTACTCATTACGTTGACTGCAAATTTCTGTTTGCATTTCAGTTAAAGGACATATCGATGTTATTAATATTTATATTGTTCGTTTTAATTTTGGCTTTAGCATATTAATAGATAAGATTTTTAGAATATGCGCTAAATCACGTCACTAATATTAGTTTAGAATTGAAAAAAAAACTAAATTTTCTCAATTTTATAATTATTATATAAAAATTTAAACCTATTCATTACATTTGGTGCAAATTTTTGTTTGCATTTAAGTTATGCAACTATACGACATGTGTTGTTATTAATTTTTATTGTTTGTTTTAATTTTAGATGGAGCATATTAATAATTAAAGTTTTTAAAATACGTGACAAGTCACGTTAATAAAAATAACGGAAGCAATAACATTAAGTTAGAATTTAAAAAAAATAAAATATTAATTATTACTTTCAAATTTTCAATTATAATTATAAAATTAGGCAAATTACAGATTTTAGTTATAATTAACCCTTATATAATATAGAAGGACAGGAAGAAACTTTTTTCTTTCTTTGACATTTCTTTTCAGATAGATGAAAACTTAAAACTAAGGGCTTTACTTATTTAAGTTAGTAGTAATATAATATATAAAGAAACTTTGATCTTATTATATTCCGTTGAGATTTAAGCTTATCAACTCCAACAAGAAACAAAATTCGTCTTTATATTTGAGAAAACATTCGTGTAATCCACGACTGAATTTAGAAGCAACTTCTGTACTATGTCGCAAAACCCAGTTTTTCTTTTCCTATTGTTGTCAAACACCTAATTTAACTACCAACAACCTAACTTTACCAAGCCAATCACACAAATTAACCGCACTACGACCAAATATCCGATCCCGTGTGTGCCTCATGACTCACGCCATGCATGAGAATGACATGAGCCGTATCATCAAAACCCGGCCCACAAAGTCGGCGTTGGTGTCTGCAATTCTTTATTTCAGAAACCACCCTGCATCTTCCATTTGAACCTTCCAGAGAATATCCCACCATGAACTTCGAAACCTCCTTATGTTCATTGGCTGGTCAGTCACGTTACGCGTCACCTCCACGGATGGGATATCTGTTCCATGACGTATACACCGACCTATTGCTCTTTCTCTACTCTATATATACACACCTTCCATAGCAATTGATACAATTTCCATTGTTCTCTTAACTTCTTTCTTTTGTTCATAAACATCATCAGTTTTAACGTATAGTGGTGCTCATCTTTGTAGTTGTGTGCTTGTTTTGGCCTACTTTACGTAATAGATTATAGATGTGTAATCATTCGTTGGAAAAGTTGAAACAGTACGAGCAAGTGTTCAAGCACTTCGATGAGAATGGAGATGGAAAGATATCACCTTTGGAGCTGCAACGATGTGTTGCAGACATCGGACGAGAGCTGTCGTTGGCGGAGGCGGACGCGGCGGTGAAATATTCGGATTCGGACGGAGATGGGTTTCTGGGGTTGGAAGATTTTATAAGGTTTGTGGAAGCAGGTGAACAGGAAGATAAAGTGAAGGATTTGAAGGAGGCTTTTAAGATGTATGAAATGGAAGGAAGTGGTTGTATAACACCTAAGAGCTTGAAGAAGATGTTGAGTAGAGTGGGTGAGTCTAAAAGTATCGATGAGTGCAAGAATATGATAGCTCAGTTCGATCTTGATGGGGATGGGGTGCTCGATTTCGAAGAGTTTAAGGTCATGATGTTCTGATTTATTGCTTAGGAGTTTGGACATTCTTTTTTTTTTTGGAACCTATAAGCTCTATTCAGACTCGCAAATCTTGAAAAAATGGGGCACCTCCACCATCAGAAGGATTACATCACTTTAAATAAAGGCTGTTTTTTTCAAAGCTCAAATCCACAACCTTCACATAATCCTCTCTCCCTTTCTACTGCCCGAGTTACCCCATGAGGGGCAGGACATTCATTTCTTGTGCATACTGAGAGATGCATTCGTTCATCGCCATGATTTGGTTTGTAATTATAAAAAATCATATGGATATGCCTTTCCATTTATGGTAGAGTTGTTTACAATGATGGCCCATCTGTCTTTTCCTTTCTTTCTGCAGATTTATTTGTGGAAGATCAACCACTTGGATAAATTCTGTCTCTATATGCATGCATGAAAATTTCCAAAATTTTGAAAGATAAATAGATAATCAACATACACAAATGAAAGTCATCTATCTCTTTATACCACATTGTAATTTCGATTGATGAATGCATTGCAATTCTTGGGATTTCACAATGCCAAATTATTAAGAATTCGAATGAGTATCTAATGTACAAGGCTCTAGCTTTGCAGGAATCTACAGAGGATCATAAAGTGCGTATCTTTCCTTTGTATTTTTACAAATAAGTTGTTTTGGAGACTTGCAATCCTCTAATATTTAGGAAATACATAATGTTGCAAATTCAAAATTGTACTGTTAATAAAAATCTTTAAAAAAATGTAGCACCCGTATACTTCCTAAGAGGATATGCAAGTGTTACACAAAACAGTACGGAAACATTTCAAAACATATTAAACATTCATTAAGTGCATTTCAGTCCAATTCAAACATTATTCTTATATCATTTGACATGTCTAAAAACTCATATTGCTACTTACCTATTAGGCTTTCAATTAAGCTCAAAGCTCTAGATTATACTAGTCCTCTCAAGTAAGCAAAATTCTACGCAAACTTATAATCATATTCAGCTAATTTTATGGCAATTTGGTGAAGGACAACATATCCGTTGATTAAGAAAACAAAATGGTGACGACTATAGTGACAACAAAAAGGTCAGGGAAATATATCAAAATGTTGTTGACTTGTTTTACAAATATTATGAAATTTGGTGATTTAAATAGTTTCGAGAAATTAAACGGATAAGATAAGAAGTTTAAAGTTTAAAAGATTAATTGTCATAAAACTAACTAACTATTGAATAAAATTAAAAAATTTGAAATATTATTTAAAAGATATTATCCTTATCCATTGAAAAATTTAAAGTTTAATTGCAAAAAAGTTGTTAATTGAAAATTTAATTGATTTGTTTTGATTTACAAAAACTTATTAATTTAACAAAATTGATATAATAATTAATAAATTGATGAGATTTTAATAATAAAAGTTATAAAAGTAAATACATTCGAAAAGTTAAAAAATGAACCAAAAAAATTAGGTAGTTTAAGATTTTTATAATTAAACCGGCAATAATTTTCTAATCATTCATATTTAAGACGCGTAAAGTATGTATTCAAGCTCCGGGTAAGAAAAAGATGGGGTGGAGGAAAAAGAAAAGAAAATGGATATCATCTAGTTGTAAGTAAACTAAGCATGATCATTCAACCAGGAAATTAAGCAATGGAAAACCTTCATTGTTTTTCCACCAATCATTTTAAGGTTCAGCAAAAGCACTGAATTGTATTTGCAAATAAACAAAAGCGACATTAGTTCACAATGTTATGAATTTGTTTTTAGGACATAATAGTAGAACAGATGTTCCTTTCTGTCTTATTTATGATACGAACATATAAGCACATAGTTGCTGACTTGCTGGTAAGCCTGAAACTTAGGACCATTTCGTTCAGATGCTTTACTTGGAGTTCCTTCCAGAAGATTTGAAGTTTGTTTAAGTGGGGGGAAAAAAAAGTAGAGTTGCCATGAGAATACGTCCAAGTAATGAAAAACAGTTGGTGATAACTAGGAGGCGGCTTCAAATATCGACAACGGTCGACTTGTTAGAGTGACTCCAAACCCAATTGTTTATTTGCTAACTTGACCTGGAAACCTTCATAGAATTGATTTATCCAAACGTCGCCGAGGTCACTGTGGTTTCTACTTAAATCAGTCTGGTGCATCTATATCCATAGATCTGCAGATAGCAAAATTACGATTTCTCTGCAGCCTATGGTTGGTTTTATAACTATGGCAGACTGGCGGTATATTCTGTATTTGCATGTCTGTCGTCTGACGCTTTTGTACAGGTCCTTTTTCATAGGGCTCGTTCTTCAATGGCGGATCTTTGACTGTGGCAGTCAAATTAGCACATTCTTCAACGGAGAAAAGCAACACGAGATACTGTATTCTCGTATAATGAACCACACAACAGGGTTGGCTTTTTGAGTTTCAGTAGTACTTACCAAAGGAAGTTGGCTTTTAAAGAAACAAAGTGGAAGCAAATTGCGATGTTATAAATGCTTTAGTGTCAGTGCAAGTAGATTGAGTGAAAATGTAAAACTGATACTGCCCTTAGTTTTGAGGTTAAGAGTTAGATTGCCGACTTGAGATTGAGAGCTCTATTACTTTTTTCGCTGAGGAAGATAAGAATAGTTATTAACTGCGTTTATGTTTCATTGGTTTCCTTAGTACATATATACAGGAAATCCTGTACTCAAGAAACTAGCTAAAACCAGTGGCGATAGGACAACTAGAAAAATAAGCGAGAGAAACGTAGCTAATTTGAATATCTTTCAATCAGATTATTCACAGACTTGTCACATAACTAGAGGCTTAGAAGAACTTTCGCAGACTACAGCAGCGTGCTCCTCTGCTGCTGATTCTTGCACCAATCTCATTAACTTCTCAACTATTTCTCCTGAGCTTGGCCTCAAAGAAGGATCTACCTCAACACAAGCTCGTGCAAGATTGGCCAATGTTATAGCTGCATCAAATGCATAATTTTCCCCCAGTGCCGTATCTATCCATTCCCTGAGCTCATCTGCATTTTCAGACAGCAATAGCGACTTGATTTTCTCAGACAGCAAAACGTTATCTTCTCCGCTCTTGTTAGGTCTTCCTGATAAGACTTCCAGTAAAACTACCCCATAAGCAAATATATCCATGCTTGGAGAAACTTTACCTTGATGTACGTACTCAGGAGCCAAGTAACCAAGATTCCAATAGGCGGGATTAGTTTCATGGTGTTCTTGGCCCTTGTTGTCGTTGTCAAGGCATTTTTCCATTCCAAAATTTCCAATCTTTGCGTTGAACTCCTCGTCCAGGAAAATATTCCTGCTCTTCAAGTTTCTGTGAACGTAACTTGGTTTCATTATGTGGTGCATATACTGCAAGGCTGCCGCCACATCAAGACATATCTTAAGCCTTTGAGTCCATGTCAGGAAGCAATCGCACGAGGCAATGAAGTGGCTCTTTATGGCCAACCCACCATGAAGCCAGTCCTTCAAAGATCCGTTTTTGGCGTACTCAAACACCAAATATGAATCAGGACTTTCACTTGAGCATGTGCCCAACAGCCTAACTATTTTAGGGTGATGGCAAGTGGAGTTATTGAATAGCCTAAACTCAATCTTTGACATGGTTTCTTTCCGGGTGCGTTTGACTGCCAGGTCCTTGCCATTGAGACGACCATGATAGACAGAGCCCTCTATATGATTGCTCGAATCGAAGTCCTCGGTCGCTTTTTTCAGCTCCTCTATTGTGTATATCTCCAAAAGCAGCTTTCTTGGTGTGGTGTCAACGATCTGTTCATTGAGAGAACCCTGGGACCCTTCAAAAGAAACTTTCTTTTCGCTTGTGGTCCTCACACTCAAACTTAGCTGCTGCAGCTCCAAGTCTCCTTCCTTGAGTGAACTTTGCTGTTTCTTCTTCTTAAGTTGAATCACCAAAAAAGCTGCAGCAATGGCAATGCTTACTCCGACTACAACCCCACTAACAGCTATATAGACTCCAATCATCCTCATCTTGGACTTTTTCTTGTGTCGATCGACTATCGGGATTGTACTAACAGGAAAACGCGAACTGGGTTGATTTGGTTTTGCAAAGGGACCGAAGGTAGGCTCAGCATTGAGTGGTACCAAAAGAGTCGTATGAGGTATCAGGTTCTCAGGCTTAAAGGTTGTAGACGATCTGTTATTTGCCTTAATAATGGCTTCTGTAGTCGTATTGAAATTAATGGCCAGTTTGGAGATAGTATCGCCTTGGCTCACAGGGTATGAAAGCAAGAACCTTGTTGCTGGATTAGCTTCAGATGAAGATGGACAGGCACATAGCAGCGGTACCACCAATCGTACCTTATTAGCAAGATTCCACCGTGAAACTGCCAAGTTCTTTGCCCGGATTGCTTTGCAAGTTGTCAGGCCCTCCAGTGATTCGGCTATTTCAAGAAAGCTCTCTCCTTTTATGGTAGTTTTGGTAACTTCAGCCTGTAATATACCACCACTGCATTTACAGTCAATTGGTATCAACAGAGGCTGATCTTTGAGCAGAAACTCTGTGTCAGCAGAGAAGCCATTTGCTTTAGCAATTTCCAATCGATTCAATCCCAAATAAAAGCTTAAATTGGATAGAGATGAGAAGTAGGAATTAGTGCGAAGAACTGCAAACGTCTCGCACCTTTCTAACGAACCGTTACCGTTGCAAGTGTAGCCCCAAGCATCAGGGGACTGAGTTTCACAGCTCAATGAATTCTCACCAAGTATAGGAACGAGTAAACAGGTTGAAAATACCAAAACTATCAAGTTGAACAAACTCAGTAGAGCTGCCATTTCCATTTGCCACTCACTTCTAGACAAGTAGACCTATTAAAATAAACAACCTTTTAACTCTCAGGACGAATATATTGGATCAATAACGACTTGGTGCCAAAGTAGGTTATTGTTTTCCCATAGACAAGACTCTTGGGGTTGACGAAGAATTTGTATAAGTTTGGTCTAACGATTCCAGCTGTTAGGTAAGTATTTTCCCTCGGGCTCCACAACATAAGCCAACGGGGGTGGCTATCTATCCCAAAGTTTTCAATGGCCGGTGATAATAACCATTACTACTAACTGCTGAAGATGAGACGTTCTTGTGCTTCAAACCTGCTTATATAGGCGATGATACGCACAAAACTTCAGCCACATACATGTACTTAGACATTGAAACTCTTGTTTGTACTATCGAGGTGTCCATACATTTAGAAAATTCGTATCTTATCAAGCTTAGCAAGCTCCTGGAGGGCTGAGGTCCTACTTGTAATAATAGAAGAAACAAGGACCTCAAAAAAAAAAAAAGGAACAGTGGAGAAAATTAAGCGTATGATATGTATCATGAACACCATAGCACGTAAACATAATGGCAGACATTCATGGTTACGTCAAATTTGCTCAACTTGGTGTCAGTTTCCTTTCCAGATCACATCAGAATGAGCTTTTGGAGGAAAGGATGAGAAATGCTACTTTTTCATCCTCACCTATCATGATTAAAAGGACCAAAATGCCTCTTCCAATAAAGAAATTTCAGACATAAACATGTGAGACTATCTTTTGGGATTAACTTTTCATGAACTATGACGAGATATTGCATTCATGCATTGGTTAGGAAACTCTCAAAATCTCTTTAGATATGCGTATATGCAATTCCAACGATTACAATGAAGGAAATCTGGTTCTGCCAATGTTGTCAATATCAGTGTTGATAGAAATGATGACATCTTGATCGAATGAGAGGAAGATAAAATGAATTAAGCAATGAAGAGTTGCCGATGTATGGTAAAGCTGAGGCAGATAAGGAAAGGCTAGGGATTGATAGGTCAACCTGGCCATGGATAACTCGAGCTGAAAGCACTCTATGTTTCAAAAGGCATAGGCTACGGTGAATTATCATCGCATAAACAAACATGCATCGTTTTCATTTTTTTCTCAAAAGCCAGAATCCATTGCAATGGCATCTGGAAGAACAGCTCACAAACAGATCTGGATTTACATGAGTGAACCACTCATAAAGCGCGGCATAACTCGGGCCTTTAGAAAATTATGGGGCCTCGTAAGTGTCCAGAACCTGGCAAGAGCATTACAAGCATCCCCCTGACCAATTTTGGAAATTTCTTTTTTTCTAATGACCTTTTCATGCTATATATAGAGGCACCACCGTCATGCAAGAGACCATTAGGCTTCCGTTTTCTTTTGCTTACAAGTTGATTAGTTGCTCACATTTGAGCCCAACTACTAGAAATTCTTCAAGTCTCTCGTATCTAGTTAGTTGTCAAGACTCAAGATACCTCCCATCGACATTCCCAGATTCACTGTTAAAGATAGTCTGGGAAAAATGTCTTTTAACACCCCAAAACCAAAAGGTGGTTGAAATGACCGTTGAAGCGTTGAGAGAAGCATTATCTCAAAAGATTAACTTTCTGTCAAACTGTTGACAAATTTAAGACGCTAATACCTATGGGGTGAAAGTACAAGGTTACAGCAAGCACGTGTTATCACGTGCAAGCCACTAATTTCTGTTGGCGTTAAGATTGGAAAGACACCAAATTTAGTTTGGCATGGCCGAGCGCGTGGAAGAACATGCCTTGGTCCGACATGGGAGGTTTCGCTAGCAGAGGATGTCACCAAACTGTTCCTCACGTGCACTAAGATGGTTAAAACTGCATATACACTTGCAAATGGAATCTACGCATCCAAATTTTACTTTTATGGGAGAACAATAAAATTTTCAAGTGAATAGGAAAGCCATGGATGATCAAGATACTCTTTTTAAAACACATGGAGGAGGAAGACAGTGGGCGATTCAAAGAGCAGGATAAACATGGTTCTCGGAGGGTATCATGCCAAAAGATGGGGGGGAAGCGAAAAAAGTGGAAATTCGGTGCCTTACCTATGCTTTAGGAAAGAAGTACCGTAACAAGGAATTAAAGAAGCATTCAACTATTGCACTGCTAATGCAGAGGTGTTAAGCAAGCTTATATGAATCAATCGAACCACAATGTTCTGCAAACGGCAAGCGGAAATGGTTAATGCAAACCTGAAATACGTTCTCACAGGAAACAGCCCAATAATATATGAAGAGGCTTACCGACCAGCAGCCAGCCAGAATTTTCTTGATTGCTAGAAAATGTTCAAATGATTTCGGGCCAAACTTGTTCACAAATGCAAAGATTATATTCCCATCGCTCTTTGTAACAGAAATAAGTATTAAACAGGAAATCCGATTCCATAGGAATTGGCATTGGTAAAGTTAAGCTTCCAATAAGTGCGTCTAGGATGTCAAATTGCCACCGACATTTCTTTATAAAGTAAGCGGTGATATTTAATCTTATTTGTTCCCAAAATTCCACAAATCATCAAGAATGCAAATTTGTCACGTACATGGTAAAAATCAAACCATGAAGTATGTTTCCTCTTTGTCTGGTGACGATTTTATTTTTGTGCTGCCTCAACACTATTTCTCATGAGAGAAATCACATGGATTGGATCAGGGGCTCCAAACACTGAACTTCCAGCAACGATGCAATTTGCTCCAGCTGAAGCTGCCGCGTCAATTGTCGAAGGTCCTAAACCACCATCCACCTACCAAATAAATTTCAACACAATTCAATTAGCTATAATGTGGGGAAAAACCAACACTCTAATGCATCAAACGGATGAAGACATATTATGAAAATGCAGTAAACAGATACTGCATGCAAGCATAAACGCATGATCCAGAGACAGATCGCCATAAAGAGAGACTTCCACCCCCTTCCAGATATTCAGGAACATGCAGCGTAGGGAAAATGGAACCAAGAGACAGGTTGAACAGATGAAATGGAGCCATCGACAAAAAGCTAGGTAACCAAAATGCCACGTAGTATTCAACAGAGAGAAAACAAAGAATAATATGCACTTATCTCAACTGTAATATATCAGATAAAGAAAATCTTTGAATGGGTTACTAAAGTCCAAAGAAGATTCAAAAGAAGATCACCATGTTTATAGAATGTACATGGTCGTCAAAGATTTAGCAAATTGTGTACTAACAAACCCATACACCAGAGCAGGTCCTACATGGTGCCTATATATCATCAAATCCTTTGGGTGATTTCAAAAATACTTCAAAAACTCAAACGATGTTTTATAACAGAATAAAGCAATTCTACCTCTCCACATCCATCCATAGACACAACCAACGGAGTAAATCGATCAGAAATATTGTGGAAAAGCAAAGAAACAGGTACAAAAGTAACCAAGATTTAATTTCTAGATTGTAAGATACGAGATATTCTCACCTCTATATCAAGCAATGGATACTTCTTCCTCAATGCCCTTACCTAGTAACAGGTATATTAAGTTATTTTAGTCAGATAATTTAGAGACTGGATTAAAAGAAGATCGAAGGGATATGGAACCTTATCCATCGTTTCTGGCATGAATTTTTGTCCACCAAATCCAGGTTCTACAGTCATCACAAGCACCATTTCAACAGGATTTTCATCTTCAACCTGTACGTTAAAAATAGTATCACATATCTCAGGGAAATTGATTTATCTTTTACTTAGCACCAAAATTAGCATGCAACTTGATAAAATATTCTGCTTCAGATACAATGTTTATTTCTCTATGAGGAAAGAAGTACCAAGTTCATACCAGAGGATAGACCTCTTCGATTGGGGTCCCAGGCTTTAACGCTAAACCTGGCCTCATCCCCTTTGACTTAATTTGTTGGACAAGTTCTCTCCAATTATCTGCAAGAAGCCTCATAAGATGTTTCAATTAAAAAAGAAAGGATAGGAGATGACAGCAACATGAAATGGGAAAAATGGAGATAATCAACCTCTGGTTGCCTCAACATGAAATGTAAATCCTGAAGCACCAGCTTTAGCCAAAGGCTCAACATAATCTAAAGGATTTGTGACCATAAGGTGACAATCAAGATAAGCCCTGCAAGGAATTCCTGTTAAGAGTTTGAAACATTCAAAGGATAACATAAATTGAAAAGCTTTAAATACGTTACTCAGTGTGTTTTCTCAAGCTCTCGATAACTGGTGCGCCAATGGTTAGATTTGGGACAAAGTGCCTAGAAACATGAAAAAATAAGAAAAAAAATATCATCCAGCCATACTTACAAAAACACCAGCTTGACATTCAATGCAAGAGAAACAAAGATTATATTAAGCCTCAAATTGCAAATAACTTAAATCTTAACAACAAGACCAAGTAAGACATCACACGTCCATACAATGAACTATCTTAGAGGGAAATAATAGCAAATAAAATCGTATGACATGAATGAAGCATAGAAAGACCAAGCAAGATAGCATACTTCCATAAAACGAACTATTTCAGGAAGAAGAAAAACCAAATAAAATCATGTTACCATGAATTTAGTATAAAATCTGCCTAGTCCAATGAAAACCAACTACTCTTTGTATTGACACGGTCCTTCATATATTTCCAAGTCCTTTCCCCTAAGGGGCTCTCACTCTTCCAAAAACATATCTGACGATCCACATCTTACAAATTAGTTTGTCCGTTTTCCAAGGTACAGCTCCAAACTGGCTAACTACATATACTGCCCGAAATGAAGTTTCAGAATCCTATTTCTTTCCTCAAATTTTATATGAAATTTAAGTTGCTCGAGATCGTTGCAGAGCTTGGCCAAAGTGGACATTCAAGCAATTGAACTTGGATCCATCACCAGACAACAAAATGTTAGCAACTTTATAACGAAGTATCCATTAAGCAAAAGAAACCGTAAGTTAACTGAAATATGTTTAAGCTAAGAAAAAAGAACCCGCAGGCCACAACTTATCGCAAAGAGCAGAGCATATGACGTATAAACAGAGCATTAACCGTACCCGTCCTGCAGAAAATTAGACAAAGAGCCATCAATCTAAGAAGGTATTCAAGCAATCCTATGAAATCAAAATACCAATTTGAAGAGTCAATTTACAAATTACACTACAGAAACAAGCAAAGAGACAACAAATATAGATACAGAGAAAAATGTACCATGATGTCCATGTGAAGCCAGTCAGCCCCAGAACCGATCATCCGTTGAGCTTCGGAAGCCAAGTTGGCGAAATCCGAAGACAGCATCGACGGTGCGATTTTGGGCACCACCCCCATGGTTGCCGGGAATGAGCGGTCGAGGAAAAGCGAGCCGATAGATCGGTCCAAAACCAAGAGGATGTCCCTTTAGAACTCTCGTTTTTGCTTTTGTTAGAAACCTGTAACGACGTCGGTCTTAGTCCTTGATAGTTAGATATTCCTTACCTACTACGAGCCCACGCCAAACCTCTCGCCAATCAGAAAGGGTCTTAATCCGATCAAGGTCAACCATACGACGCCGTGCTAAGATTTACCCTTTTTTCCTTTAATCTGTATCTTTTTTATTGTCATATTTGTACATAAATTTATCGGAAATAATTTCTCTGTTATGTGAAGATAAAGTTACGTACCTCTTTATACCTTACTTTATCACAAATCTTCAAATTGAATATAATGATGATGGAGAAAAAAAAAACAAAGGGTCAAGGCTAGTGAAAGACAATCTATTCATTCCTTGATCCTAACCTTTTGGACTCATTATGAATCCTCTTAAACCTATCCATTTACTTTAATATACTTTAGTTGAAGTTTGTTGTCTTTAAGAAACGACCATAAGTCTCCTCTTTTTGGAGGTTTTGGAGGATAATCACAGCCGACTGCCCCACTCACTCGTACATACCGCCACAATCTCATTATTGCAATTAATTGTTGTTATTAGGCCTTTGTAGTTTTGCAGAATGAGTTTATACACAACCGGTGATTTAATCGACGAATTAACTGATTCAAAGATTAATGGTTTAATCGAAATTTAATTGTGATTGGATTGGTGATTAATAAATGTATAAATTTTTTATTATATATATTATATATAAGATAATTTTTAATCATATTATTT
>JANITX010000009.1:12029777-12050967 GCA_027564395.1 Erythroxylum ulei | reverse complement strand
AAAGATCTTCGGCCAATTGCTTTGTGTAATGTTCTTTACAAGATTATAGCCAAGGTAATTGCGAATAGACTCAAAACTCTTTTGCCTAGAATCATTTCTCCCATGCAGTCGGCGTTTGTCCCAGGAAGGCTCATCACCGACAATGTCATGGTGGCGTTTGAAATTATACATTATATGAGAAATACGGGCAAGGGCAAGATTGGTGAAACAGCGCTCAAAATTGATATCAGTAAGGCATACGATCGCGTGGAATGGGATTATCTACGGTTTATCTTGTTAAAACTGGGTTTCGATAGGAAGTGGGTGGAGCCTGTTATGGTATGTGTTACCACAGTCCGATTTTCAGTGGCTTTCAATGGAACTGAAGTTGGTCCGATTATTCCTAAACGGGGGTTGAGACAAGGAGATCCGTTGTCCCCGTACCTCTTCATCTTATGTGCTGAAGGGCTATCTGCTTTGCTACGGCGACACGAGGCACGATGAGATATACATGGAACCATTATTTGCCCCGGCAGTCCTAGTGTATCCCATCTGTTTTTTGCGGACGACAGTTTCCTATTTTTTAGAGCAAATGCAAGGGAGGGACACAATATCAAACGAATTCTTGCCATTTATGAAGCAGCTTCGGGGCAGGCGGTTAATTATCAAAAGTCAGGTATCATGTTCAACTCGAATACTACTCCATATGCTCAGACTGAGGTTGAAACTATCCTAGGAGTAAGTACTCCTCTTGATCATAGACGATATTTGGGTCTTCCATCGCTAATTGGGAGACTAAAAAACAGGTTTTTGCTTTTGTCAAGGATCGTTTACACAAGCGGATTACGATCTGGAAGAACAAGCTTTTGTCCAGACCAAGAAAGGAAGTTGTCATCAAGACTGTCGCCCAAATAACAGAAATATGGGGGTATGGGTTTCCGGGATCTTCACAGTTTTAATCTTGCCATGCTCTGTAAACAAGCATGGAGATTTCTTGCTTTTTCGGACTCCCTTCCGAGTAAACTTTTTAAAGCAAGATACTTTCCTATAGGCAGCTTTTTGGAAGCGAGGAATCGACCTAATGCTAGTTTTATTTGGCGTAGTATTTTCGCAGCAAAGGACATATTGATTCAAGGGGTTCAGTGGAGACTTGGGGATGGTGCTTCTATTAAGGTTTTCCAGGATCCGTGGATTAATGATGCGGATATTTTTTTACCACCTCTTTCCCAATTCCATCTTTGGAGCAGATGAAAGTGAACGAACTCTTTAATGAGACAGGTTCGGGTTGGGATGTGCAGATACTAGAAGGGCTTTTTACGCCATATGATGTTGAACGTATTTCAAAAGTCCCCATTGCGCATACAAAGCCTCCTGATCAACTGATCTGGCATCATAACATGGACGGGTGGTATATAGTTAAATCTGGCTATCAACTGGCTTGCAAGTTAAATACGGATGTTGATCATTTTGTAGTGGGCACTCATTGGAGTAGACTGTGGAGACTACCTGTCCCTCCTAAGGTTAAAGACTTCTTATGGCGCTGTCTCCGGGGATTTATATCATGTAAGTCTCGACTTAGGCGCAGAGGCGTTACACTCTCCTCTGAATATGATGTATGTGGTATCGAAGAAGACTTGAATCACGTGCTCTTGGATTGTCCTCAAGCCAAAGACATTTGGTTGCTAGCAAACTTGCAGTTTTCAACTCAGGGAGTCGATGCTATGCTTGGGCATACAGTAGCAAACATGTCGGTATCTTTGCTACTCCGAATGCTAACTCTTCTATGGAGTATTTGGTATCACTGTAATCTGCATGTTTGGCAGGGTAAGTCTGTCCCAACTAGCATGGTTGTTAGTTTTGCTGACTATTTTCTTAAATCTTGGCAGGAAGCACGTAATTGTTTTGAGAGGGTTACTGTACTAGCTGATAGACTGAGTGATATTATATCAGGGTGGCGTCACCCTCCGGATGGTTTTTTCAAATGCAATGTAGATGCGGCTATTTTTAAAGAGCAGAAAGCTACAAGTTTTGGTGTGGTTTTGCGAGATTCAGGGAGTGGCTTTGTCGCTGCGTTTTCAGGATTTTCTGAGTATTTATTGGATCCAGTTCTGGCAGAACTTATTTCAATACGAGAAGCTCTTTCGTGGCTGAAAAACAAACACATCGATCAAGTTATAGTGGAATCCGATTGTTTACAGGCGATTTAAGTGGTCACAACATCTTCGTTTAATTCCTCGGATATTGAAATGTTGGCTTTCGATTGTCACACTTTTAAGCAACATTTCCTCCATTTGTCCTTCCAATGGACGCATAGGAGTGCCAATAAGGCGGCTCATTTTCTTGCGAGGGTAGCCTTATTACATGCACAACTTCATCATTGGGACTCTGTCCCTCATGAATTAATTCCTATTTTACGTTCTGAGCAATCTATGTACGATGTTCCTGATAGGGAAAGGCTAGTAGGAGCTGGGTGTACTGGGTAAGCCTGTTGGCTTGGGTTAGTTTTTAGCCTTTCTCTGTAGGGTACTCTTATGTTTTTGGTCAAAAAAAAAGGATCGCATCGTGACCACTCAAATATTTAGGAATGTCAAAGTGGTTTTGAATAACCTTTCCGTGCATAATTTTTTCGTATAATTCAATCCTTTCATTATACAATATTCCGATTAGATATAAAGCATGAAAGTAATGTCTACTCTATTTTGAGTCTAATCATATTAATTCTTTACTATTAGCTATCGATTCAGCTAATGATATTTGTAAACTATTTACAAAGCATCATTTCACCTTGGCCAAGAATTTTTTGAATCAATACTAATCGAGAACAACGAAACATTCTCCCTAATTACTTTAGGGTGATTAATCCTATCTTAATCACTCAGCTATCTCCGTATAGTTCAAGATACATCCAATGATTACCGATAAACTACCTATGATTAAATAGATCATATGTAGTATCAAAATATAGCAATCCCCATACAAGATAACTTTGATGATCCTAAGTCTAAGGATCACTGATACAATCATCACAATGAGAATTCTATAGATATATAAGTAACGTTTCAAATGAATTTCTCATATCGAGTATGTTCAGTGAATTTGTTCTCTAGCAAGTACCCACACGTTTGTTTAAGTATCTCTATACTTTAACTTATGAGATCAACTACTTCTTCATAAGGAAAAACAAAATGTGTGTTAATCTTTTTACGTTCTATTAATATCTAATCTTAATATAACAATGATTAGGAACATTTAGAAATAATATATAAATGCAATACGAATCTCATAATTATAATCTCATTATAATTTCATTTACAATGTATAATTATTCTATGAACTTTATCATATACATTTAAACATGTACAAGATAAAGAATGTATTTAAATAATTTGTCACTAAACTACAACCAAAGCGATTGACTGTAGGGCATAAACCAACAATTTGAACATGATATGCTTCCATCAATCCCTGAAATCTCATTCCTTCTATCAAATGACAAGTTCAATTATTTAACGGGGGTATGTTTTATACTGCAGAAATGGCAAACCTTTCGATGGTAGCCTTTGCGGAGAAGTGTATGGCATAAAGAACCAGTGTAGATGCGCGTGTGCATGCTGTTTGCTCTCACATGCTTGACACATTGGCAGTTGCCTTGATATCTTTGGTCAAATGATTCTCAATTGGGACCTTGACCTTGCACCTCTAAGTTTGTTTCTGCAACTAATAAAGTCTAATAAAATTTTGTCAAATCCCATTCTACTTTTTCCCATACTGTGCATACTCATTTTCCCATCCCGTTTGCACCAATCACTGATTTGTCTAGCAACTATTGGATTGTTAGCAACCAGAACAATCCAACAGAAATGGGGAAGGGATAGATAGCATAAAGCGTACAAGAAAGCAAGAATGAGAAGCTTAAGGCAGTCCCACATTCTGCTCAGTCTAGACAGGTCTCTAGATTTAGCTTCTTTCTTTTAATAGAGTAATGGCACCCAACATGAAGTAAAATATCACTTTATGGACCCGCAATTTCTGTTGCTCTTTTAGGTCATATACGCAAAACAAAACATTGCCTCTTATAACCTGTTGAGGATGATTACAGATTCGACCGCCTACTCCCAGCGCTTACAATCTCTTCAAGCTTTCACAATTAGCAGATAATGAGTCGATATTATAAATGATGAATGATGATTACCAGGTTTCAGGTTTCTTGACGA
Source organism: Erythroxylum ulei (assembly GCA_027564395.1). NCBI lineage: Eukaryota > Viridiplantae > Streptophyta > Magnoliopsida > Malpighiales > Erythroxylaceae > Erythroxylum > Erythroxylum ulei. The sequence continues at coordinate 12,046,774 of JANITX010000009.1, read as the reverse complement.
TAAGAACAAAAATTACAGATCCCAACTTTAAGCCGAGCTATTCAGTTGAGCATTTGAGCCCAAGAGAGAAGATTTTTTAGAACAATTCATTTCCCCATACTGTATATTCAACAATTCATTTCCCCATACTGTAGATTCCCTTTTCTTCTCTTATATAAAGGAGCGGGGTCATTCTCAAACTCTCACCCACCAAGTCTCAAAAGGCAAAGCCATGCCTCCAAGTGACATGTCTCTGCTAGCAGCTGGCTTTAGCTATTGCCTCCTCGTCTTAATGACTCTGTCCCGTCAAGCATATGGCCTGAACCGTGGTCCTTTAGGTCTAAAGACTAATGATGTCGTATTGGATCCTTCCATAGTTGGGATATGCGCTTCTTCAGTGATCATTCATGGGTACAAATGCCAAGAGATCCAAGTAAGAGCAAAACCTTCAATTTGTAATCTTATATATATCCTTCATAAAGTTCATTGCTTCCTAGTACGTACAGCCAGCTCCATTACAAACAAGGTTATACGTATGAATAAAGGAATAAAATAGTTGTGGACGCTCGTGCTTTCAGGTAAAAACTCAAGATGGGTATATACTTAATATGCAAAGAATACCAGAAGGTCGTGTTGGGGGCGATGTTGCTAACAGGCAGCCAGTGTTAGTACAGCATGGAGTTTTAGTGGTAAGTGCTCGCACAACTTTATATACGAACATGTTTTTAAAGAAGCCAAGTTGGTTTTTGTGCTCGTATAGCTAGATTCTGAGTAGAAAACGAATAAGAAAAGGAGCAGAAGAAAAAGATGAAGAACAACGTAGTGGAGAATGAACATCTGAAAGTGAACTCACTCTTAGGTTGAGGAAATGGCAAAAGGGACTCTATAGTTGGCACTAACGAAGTTACTTTCGATAACTCCAAAAAAGCAAAAAAGATGAAGAAGATAATAACAAGCATGTGCCATGCACTCCATAGCTTGGTCTATTCTAAATCTGATGAACTAGATATTATAGTTCATCACGTTATTATAAGAATAGTTTTTCTTTACATTGAAAAGCATAAAACTTGATCAAAACTTGAACTTGACGGATAAGAATCTCAACGGGGAATTATCATCAAATTCGTAGGTAAAGTTGGGGAATCGTCGTTCGTCATTGTCGCTGTGTGTTGCTACTTTCTGTCAGGGGGATACGTAAAGAATGGGCTTATTGATGGTCCACAAAACCAAAGCACCGTTTCAGGGGACAGGGTACAGAGCCCACCATTTCATCTTCTGGTTCATGGACACATGCAATCCATGCATCCCTCCATTTCTCTGTCTTCATTTTAACGTGGGCTGTATATATTTCATCGAATCCCACAAGACTTTTTAGTTTTTAGACTTGCCCAGTTACATTTATGGGCTGCTGATTTTTATATGTTCGGCTACGGCCTAGCCGCCTATTGTAGCCTATCGTAGAATTCTATTAGCTGGTGAGAGAGAAAAATAGGGACAGATCCTCTTGCCCCTTGCTCTAGGTCTACTCTGTCCCTTTTTTATCCAAGCAATTTATTTATGTAAGACTTGAATGGCTTGGATTAAAAGAGAATAGGATAGAGCCAGAATAAAAGGGACAGAAGATTTCAAAAAATAGGAAATATATTATATGTATCAAGTCCTACCTCAGTTCATAGTTTGCTATATTCGTCCAAGGTATAACAAATTTTTCTAAATTTTATTTTTGGACATTAGGGAATTGCTAAACAATCTCTTTAGGAGAAATTAATATTTTTAATCAAAATAATATTAATTAAGAATAATAATGTCGGGTTAAATTTATAAATTATCTATAGTTTGATTCAACATAATATTTTATTTTCACAATTTGAGTTAAGATCTAACGTGATTAATGGACTAAAAAATTTATATTAAAATGATGTCGTCTCATTGAATTAACTTGAATCTAACTCATAAATTCGAGTCTATTTTAAAATTTAGCCAACTCAATTATTATTTATTAATTTTAAATTGACGAGTTAACTTAAATTTATTATCCTTAAATTAAATTAATTGCTAAGGTTTTTGTTCTCCGGGGTATTTAAGTTTGTTCTTGTCATTTATAGTTGATAGAATTATGCTGGTTTATCTGTTCCCGTTAGTCACCAAATGAATTGTGTGTCTATGCAGGATGGAATGACATGGCTCCTGAATTCACCAGAGCAAAACCTGCCACTGATACTAGCTGATAAAGGATTTGATGTTTGGATTGCTAACACTAGAGGAACAAGATTTAGCAGGCGACACACCTCCCTCGATCCCAATCACGCGGTTCTCAAAATCTAATTCTTTGGACAGTCACTTTGTTTTGTTTCATTGATCTTTTATGATAAATTGGACAGTAGAGGACATGCATAATCATAAAAGTACACAATTGCTACTATTTTTATCATAGTTTGAGGGTCAAAGCTATCTCATTTGCAAGTAACGTAAACTAGTACCCCCGTGGTTTTAAAAGTATCATAGTACAAGCTGGTACGATGACCTCATTTCGAAAGGATAATAGAAAAATCCAGTGAAATGGAAGTAGCTGAGTGAAGTTTTTCAGCTGAAGTATTCATGGAACTATTCCTGCACTGAACCCAGTTTTAACTTTTAACTATGCTATGTTCTAAGAGTTCAATTCCTTTTCCCATATTGCTTTGACAGGATTTCTGGAATTGGTCCTGGGATGAACTGGTTATCTTTGATCTGCCTGCTGTTTTTGACTATATTTACCATCAAACGGGGAAGAAGATGCATTATGTTGGCCACTCCCTGGTAAAATCCTCCCCTAATGCCTTAGTAGCCATATTCTCACTTCAATTTCATTAGTATTCCACAACATACTAGTTTTTCTTTGGGTGTCAAAGGATGAATCTGTAGTAGTTTAATCATTAGTTCTGTTACTTATCTGCTAGAAATGTTCAAAATTTGTTGGGTGCAAATCATTCAATCATAATTATCAACTGATCTGTTCTTTATTTTGTTACTGGTTTTCGGCAGGGTACCTTGATAGCTTTGGCATCCTTCTCAGAAGGGCTACTGGTGGACAAGCTGAAATCAGCTGCCTTGTTGAGTCCCATAGCGTACTTGAGCCACATGACCACTGCACTTGGTAATGTTGCTGCTAGAGCCTTTGTTGGTGAGGTGAGCAACGGTAATGAATTCTTAATTTTGTTCTTTGTCCTATTCACTTGCATACCGTATGCAAGCATTAAAAATCTGTCTGCTGCCTACAGATTACTACCTCGTTCGGTCTTGCAGAGTTTAATCCCAACGGGTAAGGAGGGCAAAACTTAGTATCTGATGCTAGAAGGAAAATCTATATACAGAAAAAAGATTTTATGTTTCCAACATAAAATCTTTCCTGGATTCATTTTTTCTTAATTTTCTCGTCTCTAATTTTTTGCAGGAAGCAAGTAGCTCAGTTTCTTAAAGCGCTATGTGCTTATCCTGGAGTTGACTGCTATGATTTGTTGTCTGCAATTACTGGTATAAATATTTGTTTAACTGCCGTAGCGAGTTAGTTTGGTGTTTGATTTCTTAATCAACAAGCCAACAACTTCTTACTGCAATTTGAAGAGATAAGTTTCTGGGCAAACCATTTGTACTTACGTATGCACTATACTTCTGCGAATTAAAGGTAAGAACTGTTGTCTGAATGCTTCCACGGATGATTTGTTTCTGAAAAATGAGCCCCAGTCGACATCGACCAAGAATATGGTGCACTTGGCTCAAAGTAAGTATCTCACCCTGCCAAGCTTACTTATATACGTTGCTGTCATGTCAAGCATTGCTTTCGCTGCAAAATCACTAGCTGAGGGTGAAGAGATGACTTGCATTATGAACTTTCAGCTGTTCGAGATGGGGTCGTAGCAAAATACAACTATGGAACTGCAGACTACAACTTAATGCATTATGGAGAAGCTAAACCACCAGTTTATAACCTGTCAAATATCCCGCATGACCTTCCAATATTTATCAGCTATGGAGGGGCCGACGCGCTTTCTGATGCTCGAGACGTCCAGCTCTTGCTTGACAACCTTAAGTTCCATGACGTTGACAAGCTCACCATTCAATATATTAAGGATTATGCTCATGCTGACTTCATCATGGGGGTAAATGCCAAAGATACTCTGTATAATCAAGTAGTTTCTTTCTTCAAGCTTCAGCACTGATTTTTTACAAGCTTTGTTCATCAGAACCGATATATATCGCCCAGAAAATAATTCTTTAACTACAATATCAAATGTTTGATTAGCTCAATTGTCAATATCAATGAAGCTCATCATAGCAGAATTGTACCTCATCCTCCTACGTGATAGACAAGAAAAATCCTGCACCAATGTGTCTGCGAGATAATTGAATTTATTACAGAAATATATGATTGTTTACACGAAAATTATATCATCCTATTATCATCGCTCATGGGGTTAAGTACGATGGATGTAAAGTGTGAACAAGAATCTTTCATTGAAAAGAGATGGAAGGATATATAAAAGAAAGGACCTACAAACCTAATGTCTTAAAGTTTTAGGTTGAAGTATGGTGTTAAACCCCATGAGTATGTTCCCTCATTAGATCAATAATGAAGATCTCCTATGAAAGTAGGCTCCTCAGATCCACCAAGTGTTATCAATGACTCATAAACATAATGTCTTACGATTTTGGATTTGAGTATAATGTTAAAGCCTATGAGTATGTTCCCTCACTAGATTCATGATGAACATCTCTCTTGAAAGTGGGCTGCTCAGATCCAATAAGTGTTATCAGAGCTGATGGTTCGGTAAGGGATGAGTATGGAGACGGTAGTTGGATTCCGTGGTTGCCTCCCAACGAAAAAGAGCAAGGAGGCTCCTAGTGGGCCCAGACCAGGAGAGTAGAAGGACTCTTGGTGACGCCATATACTCGAGTTGCTAAGAAAAAGACTTTCGCTCAGGAAGGAGTTCAAGCCCAATGTGGAAGTTCACACTTGAGAGGGAAATTATTGGGATGTCAAGTGTGAGTAGGAATCTCATATTAGAAAGATATGGAATTAGTGAAGGACATATAAGTAACAAGGACCCATAAACTTAATGCGTTAAGGTTTTGGGTTGAAGTATGGTATCAAAGCCCATGAGTATGTTCCCTCACTAGATCTATAATGAAGATCTCCTGTAAAAGTGGGCTCCTCAGATCCAACAAGTGGTATCACAATTATAAAGTGGTACCGACATACATGGTACCATTATTCTAGATTTATGTATTAAAAAAAGAAATAAAAAGCAAGTTGACAATAACTTACATGCAAGACTATCAACAACTTTCATGCAAGCTGTTAGTCGCTACACAATAGCTTGCTATGCAAGCTATCACACGATGAAGGGTCTATAAAAGACCGCTCCTTCCTCCTCTCTTAACATACAGATGCATATCTTCCTCCTCTCTTAACATACAGATGCATATCAAATATGCATGAGATGTGTAGTGAGTTCGAGAGTGAATTTTAGAGAGCCATTTTATGTGAGAGAGTGATTTTTTGGGTATTTTTAGGAAACTTTTATTTATAATGGGTGAGTGACAAAATAGTGAGGATATTATCCTAGGGATAATAAATTTGGGAAATACCTTTTATGAGAGTGCCACTATTTTGTTGTATCATTTTTCACTTTTTGTACCTGTTATTTTCATTAGTGGAAGATGTATTTGGAGTTTGGCCTGTGGACATAACCCAAATTAGAAGATGAAACACATTAAATTTCTGCGTGTTATTTTCTTCCTTATTTTACTTGTGGGATTTAATTCGTAGTTTTTCTCAACAAGTGGTATTAGAGTTAGGTTCGGTTTTGTGTCAAAGCATTTCTCATCGAAGATGGAGGCAAAAATAAGCAAGAAGATTAGCCTAAATGGCTCCAACTATCACAAATGGAAGAATAAGATGAAAGATCTTCTGTTCATCACAAAAATGCATTTATTGGTGTTTACCACGACAAAACCTGAAAATAAATCAGACAAGGAATGGGCATTTGAGCATGAGCATATATGTAGTTTTATTTGGCAATTTGTCGAAGATAATGTGTAAAATCATATCTATAGCGAGACTCATGCATTGACGTTATGGAAGAAGCTCGAGGAGTTGTATGCCTAAAATACTGGTAACAATAAATTATTTTACCTAATAAAATTAGTACAGATAAAATATCGAGAAAGTACCTCTATGACAGATCACTTGAATGAATTTCAGGAGATCGTGGATCAATTATTAGGAATGGGCATCAAGTTCGATGATGACGTGCTTGCCCTTTTTGTGCTTACCTCCTTGCCAAAGTCTTGGGAGACTTTAAAAATTTCAGTCACCCATTCTACAACTGATGGTATTGTTAACATGAAATATGTAAAAAGTGGAATTTTGAATGAAGAGATGAGACGGAAATTATAGAGTTTGGCTTCTTTAGCAGATTCAGAAGTTCTGGTCACAAGTTCCAAGGGGAGGAGCAAATCTAGGGGTCCAAATTTCAAAGATAAGAGCAGAGGAAGATTGAATAAATATGCAAACGTTGAGTGTCATCACTGTAAAAAGAAGGGTCATATTAAACAAAGAAGAAAAGAACAAAGGCAAAGAAGTCAAGAAAGATGATAGCAGTGATGATGAGCACACATCGACGGCTACCACCATTGATAACTTTCACATCGTCTCATATGATAATGATGTGAATAACGCATCCTATGAGTTCAATTGGATAGGTGATGGTGGTGTCACTATTCATACCACATCACATAAAGAACTCTTCTCATCATATACACAAGGAGATAATAGTTTAGCTAGAATCACTGAAAAAGGTGATATTTACTTGGAGGCAGACAATGGCATGAGACTGCCTCTGAAAGATGTTAGATATTTTCCTGATCTTCGCCTAAATCTGATCTCGATTCGCATACTTGATGGTGAAGGATTTTACAGTACTTTCAAAGATGGCAAATGGAAACTTACTAAAGGCTCCTTGGTAATCTCCAAAGGAAAGAAGTGCTCAAAGTTGTATGTGATCCAGGTAAAGGTTTCCAATGATGTTGTTAATCTAGTGGAGAAAGATGATGCAATTAAATTGGGGCATAAAAGACTCGATCATATGAGTGAGAAGAGGATAACTCAGTTGGTGAAAAAATGCATTATTTAAAGTTGACCAGGTATATTTAAAGAAGTGTGCTGATTGTTTTGAAAGAAAGCAAAATAGAGTTGTTTTCAAAAGTTCCCCTCCTTCCAGAATGAAGAATGTGTTAGATTTGGTTCGCTCAGATCTATGTGGGTCAATGCCAAAGTCACAAGGTGGTGCTCAATACTTTGTGACTTTCATTGATGACAATTCTAAGAAGACGTGGGTATACACCTTGAAGACTAAAGATAAAGTGCTATATATTTTTAAGCAATTACATACCTCAGTTGAAAGACAAATTAGGAAGAAGTTGAAATGCATTCGAACAGATAATGGTGGAGAGTACACTAGACCATTTGACATCTATTGCAAAGAGCATGGTATTCAACATCAGACTACTCTTCCTAAAACAACGCAATTGAATGGTTTAGATAAGAGGATGAACTTGACTTTGATGGAGAGAGTTAGATGCCTACTTTCACATGCAAAATTACCTAAGACATTTTGGGGTAAGGCTCTATTCATAGTAGTTCATGTATTAAATTGCTCACCATGCATCCCTTTATAGTCTGATGTTCAGGAGAAAGTATGGTCAGGAAAAGATGTTTCTTATGATCATCTAAAGGTATTTGGTTGCAAAGCTTATGTCCATATCCCTAAAGATGAGAGATCCAAGCTTGACATTAAGACTCATCAGTGCATATTTATTGGTTATGGAGAAGATCAATTTGGTTATCGGTTTTATGATTCAGTCTAGAAGAATTTAATTCGGAGCCTCGATGCTATATTTTTCGAAGATCAAATCATTGAAGATTTTGGCAAAGTGAAAAAGGATTTTCTAAGAACTGATGGTGACCCGGTGAACTTAGAGTTAATTCCTCCCAAAACAACTAAGACAATTTGGAGATCAAGCTGAAAATCACCAGCCAAATGTAGCTAATGATGATACTTCCATTCAAAATCAATCAAATGAAGATTATAATGAAGATGATGTCCATAATCAACCACCAGCAATATAGACTGCTTAGGTTCCAATAAGGAGATCTTCGTGATTAAGACAAGCCACTACTAGATGCTCCAGTAATCAGTATGTGTTACTTACTGATGGAGGAGAACTTGAAAATTTTCAAGAGGCTATGATAGATGAACATAAGATGAAATGGGTCGAAGCCATGCAAGATGAGATGAAGTCCTTGTATAAGAATAAAACTTTTGAGTTTGGTAAAGTTGCCAAAAGGTAAGAAAGCCTTAAAAAATAAGTGGGTGTTCAAGATTAAGCATGATGAACACAATTCTCATTCAAGATTCAAAGCTAGATTGGTTGTTAAAGGATTCAACCAAAGAAAAGGTATTGATTTTAACAAAATATTTTCACCAGTTGTGAAAATGACATCTGTATAGTGCTCGGTTTAGCAGCAAGTATATACTTAGAAATCGAGCAATTGGATGTTAAGATAACCTTTCTTCATAGTGATTTGGAAAAAGAGATATTTATAAAGCAGCCAGAGGGTTTCAAGGAAAAAAAGAAAGAGGACTATGCGTGTAGATTGATAAAAAGCTTTTATGGTTTAAAACAGGTACCAAGACAATGGTATAAGAAGTTTGAAACAGTTATGGGCGAGGAAAGCTACAAGAAGACTACATCGTAGCACTGTGTTTTTGTACAAAAATTCTCTAGTGATGATTTCATTATCTTTTTACTTTATGTTGATGATATGTTGACTGTTGGCCTTATCAATAGGATTAACAATTTGAAGAAGCAGTTAAACAAGTCTTTTGCCATGAAAGACTTGGGGCCAACAAAACAGATTCTTGGCACGATGATTATTAGAGACAGGGGCACTAAGAAATTATGATTATTACAAGAGAAGTACATTGAGAAAGTACTTCAAAGGTTCAACATGGATAAAGCTAAAACGGTTAGTTGTCTTCTTGCTAATCACTTTAGTCTGAGTACTAAGCAACGCCTTTCGATGGATGAAGAGAAGGAAGAGATGATGAAAGACCCCTATGCTTCTGCAGTTGGAAGTTTGATGCATGCTATGGTATGTAGACGACTAGATATTGCTCACGCAATTGGAGTAATAAGTAGGTTCCTTTCAAATCTTGGTAAGGAACATTGGAATGCTGTGAAGTGGATTCTCATATGTACGTGGTACTTCCAAAATATGCATAAGTTTTGGAACTACCAAGTCTCTGTTAGTTAGTTACACAGATGCAGACATGACTAGTGATATTGACTCAAGAAAATCTAGTTGAGGTTAATCTTTGCAAGGGGAGTCATGTCATAGCAATCAAAATTGCATAAATATGTTGCTCTATCTACCACTAAAGCAAAATTTATTGTAACAACTCAAGCATGCAAGGAGCTCCTATGATCGAAGAAATTCTTAGATGAACTTAGTTTTCAGTAGGATAGATATCAACTATTTTATAACAGTTTGAGTGTTATTCACCTTGGGAAAAATTCCTCACCCCATTCAAGATCAAAGCATATTAATGTGAGATATCACTAGATCAGAGAGGTGTTAGAGAAAAAGCTATTACAGCTTGAGAAGATTTATACAGATAAGAAGGGATTAGATATGATGACAAAAATCCCACTTAGGAGAAAGTTTGAGTTTTGTCGATCATCTGCATAAATGATAGTAAACCCCCCATGTAGTCAATAGGGGGAGAATCGTAAGGCGATATCGACATATATGGTACCACCATTCTAGATTTATGTATTAAAAAAAGAAGTAAAAAGCAAGTTCACAATAGATTGCATGCAAGACTATCAACACCTTACATGCAAGTTGCTAGTCGCTACACAACTTCACATGGTGGAGGGTTTATAAAAGATCCTCCCTTCCTCCTCTCTTAACATACATATGCATATCAAACGTGCTGGGATGTGTGGTGAGTTCAAGAGTGAATTTTAAAGAGCCATTTTATGTGAGAGAGTGATTTTTGAGGTATTTTTATGAGACTTTTTTTTAAAGGGTAAATGACAAAATAATAAAGATATTATCCTAGGGATAGTAAATTTGGGAAACACCTTTTGTAAGAGCGCCACTATTTTGTTGTATCATTTTTCACTTTCTGTACTTGTTATTTTCATTAGTGGAAGATTTATTCGAAATTTGGCTCGTGGACATAGCCCAAATTAGAGGGTGAACCATATTAAATTTCTGCGTGTTATTTCCTTGCTTATTTTACCTGTGGGATTTTATTCGTAGTTTTTCTCAACAAATTACTCATTCCAAATTATTTATTAACTAAAAAATAATTTTCCAATAATTACCTATATTTAGTAAGGATTAACTAAAAGTTTCTCAAACCTTACTTTCTAAGGAGACATTATAAATTCATCTTCTTAAAACAGAATTACAGCTAGGCATGGACGACACTTAATATAATGGCAACGATGTCGCGATCTCAACGTAAAGATTCCCCTTTATCTACTAGTTTTTCCTTTGGAATTAATCTAAGACACGTTTTCTTTAAGCTTCTTGAGACTAAAATACACTTGTTTTGTTTCAGAATTACAAAATATGCACCGTTATAGGTTTCTAATGGACAATATTGGATTAACGGGGCTACAACCTATTAAAGCATGTTGCTTTTGAGGGACAATTTGGTACATTTTTTAGTTGTTTGTGCTTAGTATGTCAAATTATTATCTGGGTCATCAATATTATAGGTTAGAGATCTTATGATATGATGAGATGGGGGAATTATGAAATGGAGAAAGGAACAACTGAGACACTTGTATGTCTATCAACTATAAATAGATATATGATAGTTGAAAAAGGTCTAAAAGAGCTAAGTGTATATATATATGGAACACAGAGTTGTACTTGCTCTGGCCATTGTTGCTTTTATGCTAAAAGAACCGCTAGCATATGAACATCCTGTGGGAGGAAGCTAAGGTTGGGATGTGTTACAGGAAAATGAGAGAAGAAGAATACTAAGACAGTGTCGACATTATAAACTGCATAACTAAACAACATTGTAACAAACTATGCATATGTATCCAATGTGCACCAATAAGGCATATCCTTATATAATCATTGTAATTAACTTTTTAGATATAAATGAAATTATTATGTTTTCTCTCTTTTAATTTCTTAAAGCCCAGATCATCTCAACTTTGTCTCTCATTTCTTCTGTACGTCTTCTCCTACATCATTTTATATACATGGAATTCTTTCATATAATTCTCGTAACATATGGTATCAGAGTTGGTGATCCTTAGTGAAGAACATGGAAGAAAGCACTAGAAGAGTAGAATTGTGGAGGATCGAGGAGAATATACAGTGCTTGCTTGAAGTTCAGGTAAGAAATGAGAAACTGTTGTCAAAAATCAAGAGTCATATAAACAAACAAGAGACAATTGCGGAGGATTGAGGAGAATATGTAGTGTTTGCTTGAAGCTCTAATAAGAAATGAGAAACTGTTGTCAGAAATCAAGAGTCATATAAACAAAAAAGAGAAGGAATTAGGCAATTGGATAAATACTCTAATAAACTCTCCTAATCAAAGAGTTATTTGATAGCATTCTTCCTAAAAAGCCCGGAACTCATAATTTTTATTAATAGGCCAGCGGAGCCTTCAACATGCTTACATATGAGCAAGGAAATAAAAAGCCATAATTGAGACCAATCATCAATTATTTCATGGGAAGGAAGTTCAATTCTTCCTAAATCTAAAGGAGTTCTATAGATCAACACAATCTCCCCCTAAGTCCACAAGCAAAAGTGCACAACGCTAGTGGAATCCTGCCTACACTTGACTTAAGAATTACCGCTAAAGGTAAATTCATTAAAACTTATAAGGGTTCAAGAACAATTAATAGATGAAAAAAGGTTGAACGGGTTATGCTTTTAGGGTAACGAAAAATATGCACTAAGGCACAATTTTAAAAAAGAGCAAATTCATTTATACATGATTGAGGATGATGAATATTTTGGTGTGGGAATAGAAGATCAAAGGAAAAATAAAGAGGAGAAGTAACCAAAACCCAACATTTCATTGCAAGCCATGATTAACTTAGGGGATGAGGAAGAATATAAACATATTAGGGTCATGGGGAGATATCATAAGAAAATTTTAAAAATATTGATTGACAATGACAGTACTTATAACTTTCTTGATGCTTCTGTGATTAAGAAAGAAGGTGGAATGGTGGAGGAAATTCAACCAATGCAAATTACAACAGGAGGAGGGTTGGAACTAGATTATCATAAGATCTATAGAGTTACTTAAGGTATGCAAGGCCTAAAGTTTATAATAGATGCTTCGGTCATCAACCTAGGGGGTTGCGATATGGTTTTAGGAATACAGTGACTAGTGATACTAAATGAGGCGCTATGCAAGTTAGGACTCTTGCAATGAAGTTTATATAAGATGGAAAGATGGTTACCTTGACAAGACCTTGTCAAGGTTACTATTAGACCCCTAAGTCTTAATAGCATAATCATGCAACCATTAGAGAGCCTTGACCAATGTTTGACACTCGAGGCGATGAAACAAGGCAAAGACTTGCAAGTAAGTATGGAAAATGGGCATTGTCGATAAGTTGGCATGTGTTTTTGCACATTGGCAAAAATCTTTAACGAGATGCAAGATTCAGATGTGAACTCAAAAGATAGCTTGAGATGGACCTTAGGTTGAAGGTTAGCTAGATCACATGCATGAGGGAGACATGTGAGAGCTCTAAGGACTTAATGTGTACTCAAATAGACGAACCATAACTAATAGAATTGACATGGTTAATCACTAGACCGGGCCAATGTACTATGAAAGACTTTAGAATTAGATGAATTATCGTCAATGGATAGAGATCAATGAGAGATTTTAGATGATGTAGCAAATAAGATTATAGTAGATATACATCAACTCTAAAAGATCAAGACCGTATGGGAGGATAATCTTAAGATAACAAAGTTCTTCATGGATATGGATGTATCATTCATAGTTGAATGTAATCTCTTATCTTGTTAGTTGTGATGTAGTTAAATCCTATTAGATGAAGACCTACTTAGATGAGGGTGTCAGTCAATTGGTCAGTGTGTTGTAATCTGATAAGGATAAAGGTGGTCTAATTAGTTCAGTTCAATTAGTATTCTTAATTATAAAGCCAAAAGTGTCTATATAAATCTATTTGAGCCTTGCTCTTAGAGAAGAGAGATAGAGAGGAAGGAAACACATTGAGAGAAAACATTTCTTTATGTAGTTTTGGGAAAGTAGTAAATGTTGGTTTTTACCGTGGTTCTTGTGTGTTTATTGTTGTCCATTATTATTTAATACTTTCATAGTATTCTTACTTGAGTGTGAGAGTTAAACACTTTGAGGGTCGTAAGGTGATCGAGAATAAGGTTTTATTAGTCAACAATCATGTGGAAAGGTTGAGTTTTGCTTAAATGGACCTAAGTGAGATTATCATGTAAAGGATTAAACGCACCTTCGGTATAAGTTGGTGTCTAGGAAAACCTTTGTAATAACTGTTATTAGAGCCATATTTTGATATGACGGGAGGCAACAATTTGACAAAACATGTTAACAGAGTGGAGGCACTTATAGGGCCGCTAATTCATTGAGGGGAGGAAAAGGTCACTTCCTACTCATCTTAATTTTATGCTTTGTTGGCCACAATGAGTCTTGTGAAGGAGCATTCATACAAAAGCAAGAATAAACCCGCTGGAGAGGGAATATGACACATTGGAGATGTGTCGATGACTAAGGAGTCTTTTACAAAATCATATTCGAAGGAGTGCCCACGGATTATTTCAACGAGGGTGTCAAGTTCTTCCAGTATAGGTGGTTTGTTAGACCCTTAAGTCCTAATAGAGAAACTATGTAGGCATTGGGGAGTCTCGACTAATGTTTGATACTTAAAGCCATGAAATAAGGCAAAGACTTGCTAGTAGGCAAGGAAAATGAGCATTGTCAATTTTTTGGCATGTTGTAGGGTGATTCAATTATTAAAGCTTACCTCTCTTCACCTTCCTTTAAAACTTGTGTCTGTAGACACAACTGCTAACTCCTCCATTCACCATTGACGTCTTTGCCTTGGTCATTGCTAGTAAAATTCAACCTTTAATTTCTTATGAACTTTTAGGTTCTACAAAGTTTGAGTCATTTAAATATTAAATTGTCAACTTCTAAAACAACCTACCTTAATGATTCTATTTTTGACAATCTATTTGACCTAGTTCATTATAATATTTGGGGTCCTTTCCCTATTTCTTAAGTTAATGGATTTCTTTATTTTATATTATTTATTGATGATTATTCTTGGTTCATTTAGATATGCTTTCTGAAGAATTGTTATGAGTTGTCATAAATTTATATTACATTTGCTACCATGATTAAAACTTAATTTTCTCATGCTATTAAAATCATTCACAAAAGCAATGCTATGCAGTATCGAGATTCTTCTTTATTTCAGTTTCTTAGTTTATAAGACACTATTATTCAACATTTATGTCCTCGTACTTTTCAACAGAATGGACAAGATGAAAGAAACACTATCTTATTCTTAATTATGTTCCTGACCTTCTTCTACTCCATATCCATAAAATTTTTTAGGAGAAGCAATTCTTACTATTATCTATACCATGAATCGAATTCCTACCTTAGTTCTTCAAAATTATTTCCTTTGAAAATTATTTGGTAAGTCTCTTGATTATTCATCCCGACATCCTTTTAGATGGGCTTTTTTTTTGTTCTTTTACAACCTCATGAACACACAAAATTAAAACCTTATGCTTGCTTGTGTTATTTCCTTAGTTAAGGGATATAACATAAATATCATTGATAGGATTGCATTTCAAATACGCTATACATTTCTCATCATTTTACCTTTTAAGAAAATACCATATTCTCCTCTCATTCCAAATTTAACCAATTTGTCACTACCGAAACCTTGTTCTTTATTGACTCATCCATTGAGTTATTTTCAAGTAATTATACAACTAACTCTAATATGCCTAATATTACTCCTAACCCATTTGATCCTATTGAATATGTATTAGTTGTTGATCCTACACCTATACTTACGCTTGATACCTCTCTTTATCATTCCACTCAGGTAAGACAAACTCCTTACATTACTAATTGCCATTATTATTATGCTATTGTAACTCTCCAATGGCCTCACTCTAATTGTGAGGCAATTATTGACCCTCCTTAATAGCAAGCTATAATTGTAAAACTTTAGGCTATGTTTGGTTGGACGTAAGGTTTTTAATGGAATGGAATATAATAAAACGGAATAGAATGATTTATAATGGAATGGAGTGGATGTAATATTAGAAAATTGTTTTTTTGGAGGGATGGAAGGGTTCATAATGTAATATAGTAAAACACTATTTGATAGAGGGTTTATAATGTAATATAGTGTAAAGTTGTTTATTATTTTACATTCCATCCTAAACTCCTAAATCAGAGGTTTTTCATTTTTACTATTTAGGATGGAGTGAGATGTAATATGAAATTCTCCTCTTCCATCTCGTTCCATTCCATTATAAACCCTCCTCCCAAATGATGCAATAATATTACATTCTATTTCATTCCATTAATAAACCTCCAACCAAATATAGCCTTAGATCTTAGAGAAAACTTATACTTTGGACTTGGTAGATCTTCGTCCTAATAAGACATCTATTGGTTGTAAAGGGATTTATAAAATCAAAATTCTTTCTGATGGCTCTATTGAATGTTACAAAGCTTGTTTATTAGCCAAAGGGTACAGCCAAGAGTATAATATAGATTACGAAGAAACCTTTTACTTCAGTGGCTTGATTAACCTTTGTTTGCAGTCTATTAACTATTGTTGTAGTTTAGAAAATGACAGCTTTTTTAGATGAATGTCAAAAATGTCTTTCTCCATGGTGATTTTTTGGAAGAAGTTTACATGCATCCTCCTCCAGGTTATCATTCTCCTTGTAAGGTTTGTAGGCTTCAATGTACCTTGTATAGATTGAAACAAGCTCCTAGGGCTTAATTTGTAAAATTCAGCTATACCCTTAATTTGGCTTTATTTCTAGTCCTAATGATTCTACACTATTTATTTGATAAATTGTTTAGGGTATTGTCCTTGTATTAAGTTATGATGATGACATGCAATAATAGGTGATGATGCCTTTAGTATTTTATAACTATAGTGTCACCTTAGTCAACATTTTGAAACGAAAAATTTGGGTTCTCTTAGCTATACATCTAAACTACTTTCTCACACTAACATCACCAACAATTTATAAAAACTCCCATGGATCACAACTGTAAGCTTACTCTTTTAGATAACACTCCTTTTAATGATCCCACTTTATAGTGATAACTTGTTAGTAGCCTCGTCTATCTCACTATTACTCAGCCGAATATCTCATTTGTTGTTTATTTGGTTAGTCAATTTATATTTGCTTTTCACTCATCTTATTTTTCTATCATAATTTGAATACTTCGTTATATTAAAGGGACTCTTTTCTATGAATTAGATTTCTATACTAACTCCTCTGATAAGATCTTATCTTGACATATTATTTGATATTATCTCATTTGTTTTAGATTTATTTTGTGCTTAAATATGGAAATTAATGTTTGTTTTGTTTTAGGAGGTGAAAAACGAAGATTGCATTGTATTGGGACTCTATTGATAATAATAACAAATTTTGGATAAAGTGAAGAGATTAATACAGTGGATAAGGCTGATCACTTGTGTAACACCCCACTCCTACAAGACACATACCTGACATCTATGGTGATATCCGAGTACGTATCCCGCAAGAATGACGTGCTAGAACGTACAATCAATCAAACCTCATTTTTTTAAAACTTTTGTTTCTTTAAAACAAGTTACACGAAGGCGGAAAATAATTAATC
>JANITX010000009.1:11998147-12011914 GCA_027564395.1 Erythroxylum ulei | reverse complement strand
TAACTTTGTATATTGTTTAATATACTTTAAATAATATTTATATATAAAAATAATTTTTATTAAAAAATAAAATATAGTTAAAATTAAAAGTGTTTTTTATTTTTATATTGCTAAACAGTCTATTGTATGAAATTTTTTCAAAAAATTCTTTTTTAAATGACAGTCAAATAATCAACTAAATTCTTATAAAAATTCTTTTTAAAATAATTTTACAGAAAAAAGTTCTACTGATAAAATCTCTAATGATGTAAGTTCGACTAAGCTGAGTCATCCAATACAATATAAGTGAAAATAATTGCTTATTTATGTATAAATTTGGTTTCACATGCAGCCAACCATATCCATAGCGTAGGCCATAGGCTATAGAATCCAGATCTTCTGTCTAATATTACTCTGTCTTATTCTGTCTCATAGAATCTCAGTCATTTATTTTGCGGGATCTATGCGGGACTTATACGGGATTCACATAAATAAATGACTAAGATTTATTGAACACAATAAAACACTATAATATTAGACAGAAGATCTGGACTCTAGACCATAACCCATGACCCCACAAGACAGATGTCCTTTTTGGTTTGGCAAAATTAAAATAAATTATTTGCTATATTGGTTTCATGATCCTCAAAACACACAATCTTATAGGAAAGTACGCGTGTGAAAATCTAGCAGGATAAGTCTACTTCCATCGACGGTCCAAAAATTAAACGGCTCTTGAGCGAAGTGAAACGCCACTCACTTTTCTCTTTATCATTTTTTCCACATTTTTTCTGCATTAAATAAGAAAAAAAAGAGAAATTGAGGGATGGAAAGTTGGGTCCCACGTCCATGACGGCTTATTTTTAATTATTATATAACAATTTATTTATTATTATTTGTTTTGTGCCGCAGTATTATCATTTGTCAACTGTGCATTTGTTAAAACATTTTCTTAAAAGGTGAAGAAGGAATGCATTACAGGTATGACTATGGAACAAAAGCATTTTCGAGACTTTATAGAGGAAATGACATTAAATAGCAAAGGTCTAGATCTAGAATGTGAACATAACAGAAAACACACAAACAAACAAACAAGACATGATCAATAATATCCTTGTTATGAAGGGATCGTGCTCTTTTGACTTATTGTTATACAAGTAATTTTTGGAGTCAGTATATTTTTATTAAATATATATTGATTAATTAATGTTTAATTGATCTTAATTTTTATTAAACGCTTTGAGTACTTTGATGTTTAGCTTCTTTAATGTCTTAATATCTCAGTTTATTTTTTAAGGGCTTAATTAATGAGAAAGATGGCAAGTTGGAATATGTTTTTACTTTGGTATTAGACTTCACATAAAAAATAATGTTTTAAAAACAAGATTGAAAGTTAAACTGGTAACATAAGAGATTTAAGATTTAAAAGGTTCAACCGGTATTAGACTGTTAAAAAATTGAATAAAGATTGATTAAAATTAAATAATTTAAAATATGATTGAAATAGATTTTAATTATCGATTGAAGAATTCAAAGTATAATTAAAAAATATTAAATAAAAATTTATTTATTTATTTTAGTTTATAAAAATTATTAATTTATAAAAATTGATCAATTAATTAATAAACTGATCAATTTGTAACAAGAAGAGTTGTCAAAGTAAATCGAATAAAAAACTTGAAGGTCGAATTAAAAAATTAAAAGGTTCAAGATTTTTACAATCGAAACGATTGAGTATTTTAATTAGCTAAAAGTGTAGGCTCAAGTACTGATAGTCTATTCTATGTTTAAACAAATTTACCAAATGTAGCACTTATGGAGTTTATTAAGTGTTGCCATAAAAATCAAAATAGGATAAATCTTAAAAAATTGCAATTTGATTAGTTAAAGATAAACTGTATGTAACTCACCCAGCCACGCTTAAAAAGTGTTTAAATAGCCAATCCACAAAGAGGAACAATTTTAAGCATATCTCATTTACTTTGTAATAAGAGACAATTAACATGGAAGGATAAATCTTTAAAAATTTGCAATTTGATTAGTTAAAGATAAACTGTATGTAACTTACTTAGTTATGCCTGGAAAGTGTTTAAAGAGCCAATCCACTAAGAGGATTACTTTGGTAATAAGAGACAATTAACACGGTAGGATAAATCTTTAAAAAATTACAATTTGATTAGTTAAAGATAAACTGTATGTAACTCACCCAGTCATGCCTAGAAAGTGTTTAAAGAGCCAATCCACTAAGAAGAACAATTTTAAGCGTGTCTCATTTACTTTGGTAATAAGAGACAATTAATATAGTAGGATAAATCTTTAAAAAATTGCAATTTGATTAGTTAAAAATAAACTTTATGTAACTCACCCAGTCATGCCTAGAAAGTGTTTAAAAAGCCAATCCACTAAGAGGAACAATTTTAAGGGCATCTCATTTAATTTGGTAATAAAAGACAATTAACATGGTCGGATAAATCCTAAAAAAATTGCAATTTGATTAGTTAAAGATAAACAGTATGTAACTCACTCAGTCATGCCTAGAAAGTGTTTAAAGAGTCAATTCACTAAGAGGAACAATTTTAAGCGTGTCTCATTTACTTTGGTAATAAGAGACAATTAACATGGTAGGATAAATCTTTAAAAAATTGCAATTTGATTAGTTAAAGATAAATTGTATGTAACTCACTCAGTCATGCTTGGAAAGTCTTTAAAAAGTCAATCCACTAAGAGGAACAATTTTAAACGTGTCTCATTTACTTTGGTAATAAGAAACAATTAATATGGTAGGACAAATCTTTAAAAAATTCTAATTTGATTAGTTAAATATAAACTGTATGCAACTCACTCAGTCATGCCTGGAAAGTATTTAAAGAGCCAATCCACTAAGAGGATTACTTTGGTAATAAGAGACAATTAACATGGTAGGATAAATCTTTAAAAAAATTGCAATTTGATTAGTTAAAGATAAACTATATGTAACTCACCTAGTCATGCCTGGAAAGTGTTTAAAGAGCCAATCCACTAAGAAGAACAACTTTAAGCGTGTCTTATTTACTTTGGTAATAAGAGACAATTAATATGGTAGGATAAATCTTTAAAAAATTGCAATTTGATTAGTTACATCCTGTTTGGAACCGTAAGAATTGAATTCAATTACAACATTGAATTAAATTCAACTGTTTAGAACAGAAAAACAAAGATGAATTTAGTTCAGATATGTAATTGAAACCCGCTACTATTTATAAATTCAATTCAGCTACAAGCCCTCATGAATTGAATTACAAACGCCTGCAACTCTCGTTTTCAAACGTTGAAAATGAGTTTTCCAATAATACCCACGCAATAACCCTATTATCTGTTCAACTGCAGCCACTTTTCTCCCATCTCACTACTCTTCAACGCAGCCACTCTTCAATTCCCATCTCACTACTCTTCAACATAGCCACTCGTCAACGCAGCCACCCTCCCACCAAAAAGAACAACAACATCTTCTCTTCGTATTCTGGGGATTGGGTTTCTGGGGGAAATTAGGTTGCGGGTTTTTGACGGGAGTGGTTGGTGTTCGTTTTTTAAGGGAGTGAATTGCACTTGACAGATCCTTGACTTGATATTGTTCTCGATGACAGTTGATTCCTCAATATAGCTGCTTCAAACACCACTTTTCTGTTCTGTGCTACTTTCAGTTGATCCCTTTCCCTTTGAAGAATTTCACACTTGGTAAGTAGGACAATCAACTCCTCTCAGCTCAAGCACACAATAGGAAATTAATACACTTGTTTGAAACAGCCAACTTGAAAATTGTGATTTATTTGTTGATAGAAAATTCTCTTTCTTTTGCTTATTTATATGTTTGAGAATTGGAACTTGAGCTATCAGTAAGGAGCACCACACATATCAGTTGAAACTCACTTTTTACAACAGAATCTATATTAAAACACAGCCATTATTCCTTTGTACAATAAAGTTACGTTGGTGAATCTTTTCATTAAAACCAAGTAGGAACATAATGTCTCTGAGATTCTCGTGCTCTTACTGTTTCATTCTCTTGTTCGTGTGCTCAATCTCGTATAAATGCTGGGAGTTGCTACAATTTATATTATATGCTTATGAAATGATTTGTATCCTTGCTAGAGTTAACAAGTTGATTTGTGATGTAGTAAGACTTGTTAGTCTGATATTTTGGATTTTGATGCACTATTAGTCAACAATTCTGGTAAAGACACAACCAATGCTGACTATAAGCAAAATCTGAACCAAAAGCATTTGAATTCTGTCGATGATTAAACTGTAACATTTAATGATGGCCCTAGAGCTGTGTTGGTAAATTTCTTGACGAGTTTGAGGCATTTACCACCTGGAATGCATTTGGTGCTTGTTGTTGTGGCACTTACTTGGGTGAGCACTAGTCACTGTGTATCCTAGTTATGACTGTTCCAAACCAGTATATGCATTATCCAAAAACTTTTTCAGTAATTATAGAAGTGATCCATCTTTCTAGATGATTATTATGATGAATACCATTCTCTTATGTATATATTCAATTCTCAGTTTCATTGAAATTTGAAGCTGTCCTGTTCCCTTTCTTTCTTTTTGAAGATGTGAACGTGTCATAGGAGTACGAACTCATATGTCAATATTTTTTTCTACTTGTTTTGTGACAATAGATAAAATTTAAATGCAGGCGATATGAGAAGGTTTGAAAGAAATGCTCTACTTGCTATGGTAGCTTATGCGGGTTATTCGGTTTGCTTGAGACATATATATCAATATATGTCTCGAGCTAATAGACAACTAATGCATGCAAAAAGAAGTCATAGAGAAATTTACGTCAAGAATTATTAACCGTAATAGAGATACATTATAATGAATGTAGCATTTTACGCATGAGTTATGATGCATTTATTCGTTTATGTTCAATTTTTCGTGGGAAGGATTGTTAAAAGATAACCAATATAGTTTGGTCGAGGAATAAGTTGGAACATTTTTACATATTTTAAGTGGTAGAGCTACCACTCGTTCATAAAGTTTCTTTTTTCGACGATCTACTGAAACAATTAATCGTCACTTACACCAAGTACTTAGAGCAATAATTACCCTCGAGGATCAATTTTTGGTTCAACCAAATGGTTTGGTTATCCCTCCTAAAATAATCAATAGCAGAGGAAGATTTTATCCATATTTTCAGGTATTTTTTTAAAAACAATTTATATACAAAAACATACTTTTTTATATTAATAAAAAATTCTAATACATTTTATGGACTTCTTAGAATTGTATTGGTGTTCTTGATGGGACACATATCAAAGTAAAAGTTTCAAAGGAAAATATATCAAGGTACAGAGGAAGGAAGAGTTATCCTACAATAAATGTCTTGGTTGCATGCTCTTTTGACTTGAAATTTACATATGTGTTACCTGGATGGGAATGTTCAGCCTTAGATTCAAGAATTTTAGATAATGCATTAGTTAGAAAAGATAAGCTCATTGTTCCTCAAGGTATCTTTTAGTTGAAGATTATTAAATTCCATATTATATACAAAAGTGTATTATCAATAAGCATCTAGTAAATGGTTTTACTTTTATTTATAGGTAAATTATATTTAGTTGATGCTGGATATATGCTGAGGTCAGAATTTATTGCTCCTATAGAAGCACTCGATATCCTTTAAAAGAGTATTCTCGGCAGGCTCCAGCTAATGCAAAAGAGTTATTCAACATGAGACATACTTCATTACGTAATGCAATTGAAAGGGCATTCAGTGTTTTGAAGTGTAGATTTCTCATTTTATCTGAGATGTCAAGATATGATGTGAACACATTATCTGAAATTATGTTAGCTTGTTGTATTTTACATAACTTTTTGATACAATATGATCCGGATGAAAAACTAATTGCAAGAGTTGATAGAGAGCTATTGAATAGTGATCATGAGAATGATAATGTCTTTGGAGGAATTGCTAGGAATGAAGATGGTAGAATAGGAGAAATAATAAGAAATAGTATAGCTGTGCATATATGGAATGATTACATTTGTCAACATTGATTTGTTGAAATTTTTGTCATTACATTATGTAACTTTGTTTATGTTTTTTTTTTCTCTTTTTGTTACTACCACTTGTAAACATGATTGTTCGCCCTTTGAATGTAATTGTCTTTAACAATTTTATGCTTGTTTATGTTTTTGAGAAAAGTAAGAGTTAATAACAGTATAAGATAGTTTGTGTTGGATTGTGTTTGGAAAACACAGGTGACACGATGGACGTAGAGGTGAATTATGATGAAAAAAAAGCTGATGGATATTTGAGGTGGAATTTTGAAATGGATAAGTGCATGCTTCAAGTTCTTAGGAAGCAAAAAAAAAAAAGGCCAAAAGGATGATAGAAATTTTAGTGCCGGTGCATATAGAGAGGTAATAAAGGAAATTAATGAAAAGTTTGGAGTTAAGATTAATCGGAGCAAAATTGTAAATCGGTTGAGAACTTTAAAGGAAGAAATGCATTTGGCAATATTTCTTGATGGCAAAAGTGGAATTGGATGGAATGATGTACCAATACATTTGAAGTTGTTTCAGAGGTGTGGCAAAGTTTGATACAGGTATATTATTTAATACTTATATAGTTAAATTTTTTTTTATATTTGTATTATTTTTTATGCATGAAATTTGTTGACATATTTTCTTGTATTTTGATTTATAGGTTAACGAAAAGGTGAAATATATTCGAAGAAAGCCTTTACCTAATTTGGACCTTGTTCACGAGATCTATGAGAAAGATAGAGCTACCGAATCTGAAGCTGAAAGTGAAAAGGAGAAAGTTCAAAGATGGGAAAAGGAAAGGTAGGATATGAATATTGAGTACATTGATAATATGCAAGCAAATAATGAGGTTCATTTAGAGAGTTTTTATCCATTTGAGAGCAAGAGTACTCAAACAACGCCAACAACTCAAGCCCCCTTATCATCAACTCTTTCAGTGTCAAAACCATCCTATATGGGTAAAAAAAGAAAAGCACGAGTAGAAGGTCAAATTTCTTCGGAATTACAAGTTATGTCTAATGCAATAAAAGAAATTGCACAAGCTATTGTAGCCACAAACCCTTGTGTTAGAAAAGAGGATGAAATTTATACTATTTAAACACTTTCCAAGTATGATTGAGTTCGTTACATACAGTTGTCACTTGTTTGTCGTTGCTTTGGATGGCGAAGCTTTTGAATACTGTAACTCTGTTCATCCCTATTGCTTCTACCACAGAACCAGTGGAAGTAGAAGCCAGAAAAGAAACCAGCTTCTGTTACAAGTACTTGAGTTTGGTTACAATCTTGTTTATACAGTTAGGTTCTCATTTTAAAATTAAGCTAATGGTAATCTAGCTTTATATCTTGAGTATTAGACATGTTATTTGCAGGACGCAGATGTCATGTGGCTGAGAAACCCTCTTCAACTCTTCAAATATATCAATTGCATGTAACCTAATGAGTGATATCGAAAGGGAAAGTGACGGACTCTTTTACATGCCATCTTCCGAGCTAACGATTGAGGCACTCAAGATTTGGAAAGCGGTGAAGTTTCTGCATCCTGACTTGCATAACCAAACTCTATGCCACTTCATTTGGCAGTACGATTTGGCTGGATCGCTTAATTTTCTTACCACATATGTAAAGGAGATATATTATGGTGAGTTTTGTGAGCCAACAAGGGATATGAGCGAGATATACACTCTGCAAGCAAATTGCTGTGAGAATTTGGAGGCAAATGTCCATGATCTTAATCTTGTTCTTGATATTTCGAGAAAGACCAATGCACTTGTGGAAATGGGTACAAATTTAGGCCAAAGATTGTCTTCCTCGAGGAAAACCAAGTGCTTCACCAGATAGAATTGGTTACTGCCAGAAGCACTTCACATTACTGAGATGTTTCGTCCTAACCTAGCACTTAGATCGTCAGGTACTTGCCAAGACAATTATCTTGTTGGATGGTATGTAAAGCCATGTTAGATTTTCAATTGATTTAGTAATAGAATGCGATTATATCAGAATTCAGACACAAATTCAGTAGGCAAAAAAATGTAACTTCCTTCTGTCAACAAAGAACCTGATAGAATCGAGTAGTTCTAACAAGAAAAGAGCCTCTCATTCGAATACAGAACATCTACAGTAGGAGTCAGGACCAAAGAAAAATGCTCAGTAAGGAATATCTCCTTCAGGCAAATCCCAGTTATCTTCTTCATCTTCCCTGTTGGTAGCCACCGCGTCAGGTTTTCTCTGTGGTGCAAACCTTGACTGAGGCCGCCTAAACATAGAATAAGAAAATGGAGTTAATCAGTATGAATTCTCAAGAAAACTCCAAAAAAATCGGACCACATATATCTTTAAGCTAAGTGCTCGTTCGCAAGCAGATAATCAGATAGACAGCACCTATGTTTGGATAATGCAGCACTCATAGTAAAGTTCATCATCCTATCTGAAGCTTGATGAATGCTGTTCATCTTGTTAGAAAAACAATTATACTCTGAAGTACAAACAATGAATCAACTAAATTCATTTCCTATAACGATAAGGAACTCAGGAAACCACTTGATAACAACTTTAGTTTATAGAGAATCAAACAAATCCAGTAAAGGCTAGAAGGACAACATTAAGAAACTGAAACCACAGCAATGCAAAAGCTGGAACACTGTGCTATATGGAAAGAATAAACAGAAAAGGAGACAAGAGATGAAAGTAATTAACATTCACTTACATCTCCAAAACTCCATTCTACAACCAATAAACACAATTAAGCCCTTTCGCCTTCCAACATAGAGCAATCAAGATTGAATTTCCATCAAGAACCATATGAACAGAAGTCCAGTAGGAAAGAACACCCGCAACCAGTTATCTTAGTACAGACAAGTATCCAGTGTCAGATGAATACTAATGCATCATATGACAAAAAAGTCAAGAAAGTTTAGTTCTGTCAATTTTGTTTATCTCATTCACATGGGTGATGCTCTTAAATTATGTTAATTTTCTTAGCAAAGACTTCTCTTTCCTTATCTGTGCTTTTCTCCCAAACTTTTATGTAACCAAACAATCAAAGATATAAGAGAAGCCAAGGGGAAAAAAAAAGGATCCAACCTTCTTTTGTTACGCTTAGCGGCCTCACGAGTCTTCCTCTTCTTCTCGTCCTGCTTGTTCTCAAAGTATCTCCTTCTCTTACACTCTTGAATGACACCAGCCTTCATGACCTCTCTCCTGAATCTATTCAAAAGCCTCTCTTCGGTCTCGTTCTCTTCCACAAGAACCTGCACATTGTATGCTGATTGAAAGTAAAGGGTATTGGAATATGCAAGAGACGGACATATTACTGAGGATAACTCCATGGATAGACCCTCTTGAGCCACCAAAGGAACCAATTTGTCATCCTTATCCTTAGACTTTTGGGCTAAGGAGTGAATTTGTGGAGAAGATAGAGAGAGTTGAGGTGGTGGTGGTGTTTTGGGAGAGTGGTTTTTAAAGGGCAACAAGAAAGACAGAAAATTGGGGAGAGAGAGTGAGGTAGCCATGAATGCAATGGATGGACGAAGACCCTGTATTTTGTTTTGTGGATACCATTTTTGTTGGTTCTGAAGAAGATGTGTTTGTTGGGTTATGGGTTAAAGGTTGACCTGGTTCTGTTTTGCTGTACTTTGGGTCCACAGGCTATATCAATCTGGATCAGTCTCCAGGGATCCAGTTACAGAATTGGTTTAACTGATACCTTGCAAAAAGGGCCTGGAAAGTTGAGCCTTTTCAACTTTAGGAAGGTAGAGCCTATGAATTGAATTAGCCTTCACATTTCAATAGAGCCTTTTGAGATAACTATGCTGACCGTTGTCTACAGTCTTATCTTTTGTTTGAGTTAATACTAAAATGTGTCATGCACATCCTCCTTTGTACAACAAATAGACGGATAGATAAATAGAAGGATAGATAGATAAGGTTTACCGTAATCCTTAATGAGATTGGGGGGTTTTGGCGGCTGGAAAGGGTATTCAGGTTTGCATCTATGTGAACGGAACATATGTCAATGCTAAAATTTACAGGTGGTGTCGCATGCACCGCCATTGCCACACCATTGGTAGACCAAATCCGCGGTTGGTTGTCAACTTATAAAAATTCCAAATAACCGCTACTGTGCTTGTTTCAATCAAGTGCATATGCCCCTCACGTCTCTGAGATCATTTCTATATATTTGTATTAATAAAAGTAAAGTTGATGACGATTATAAAACTCGAGGATCACGTGTAACTGTGATCTAGCTTTACCGCTGTGCAGTCATTAGAAAATGGATCTAGTCAAGCAGATTTTTTAAGCTCCTTAAAAGCTTAACGAATATTGTTGAGGCAGGAATGCAAACACTCGATATTGGGACGCAAAGGCCGTACAAGAAAATAACAAATAAGGTAATAAACTGAAGCATTCTGTGACCATACTATTACTGACCATATTCCACTTTACAGAGACCTGTTAAGATTTGAGAAGCAACAGAAAATTAATCAATGATCATTACTTCACATACATGCTTTGGTTCTCTCTATCTAGTGAGATGCTTCAAAAGATTAACATGACAGCATCAGTTCAGGAATAGCCCATGTCTAGTATGCAAGCTACAGTTACTGTATAGATTCCCATTCATCAAAGCAAGAATGGATATTTCTTTCAAG
Source organism: Erythroxylum ulei (assembly GCA_027564395.1). Taxonomy (NCBI): domain Eukaryota; kingdom Viridiplantae; phylum Streptophyta; class Magnoliopsida; order Malpighiales; family Erythroxylaceae; genus Erythroxylum; species Erythroxylum ulei. Next base: position 12,001,256 of record JANITX010000009.1, on the reverse strand, counting down.
ATTGGATGATGAATTTGCATTTAAAGATGGCTTGAGTTAGTGAAGAGCTCTGAAATGAAAGCCATATAGGAATCTGACATATTAACCTTAGAATAATCCAGCCAATGCCCTGGAAGAACTGGAATTGGTAAGTGATTCCTTTTTTGAAAACAGCATATATGTCCGAATGATTATGTTCCACTTCTGAAACGACATTATCTGGACAATCAACAATATTCTTTTCAAGCCGATGATCTTAATGGTTGCATTCTCTTTTCCTATAACCTTAGTGGCCACACATTTGGAGAATAATGAGTGCATCTGCATGATTTTGTGTAAGGGAAATGCATTCTTATTCCAAAGAACGGTACTGTCAAGCGTGTACTGTCAAGTGCGTACTTACTCAAATTTGGGTGAGGTCCATCGCATATGATCAAAGCATGCAATGTTGTATGACTCTATCTTTAAATACCTTCTTAAAGTAAGGCACTTATAGTACTAGTTATGTCTCATTTTTTAAATGGGACTGGATTAGGTAAAAGAGTTCTTTTTTAACATTGTTTAATCAACCCAATTCATCTCCATCAAGAATGCAAGTGCAGTTACAAAATTTGACCAATTAAAAGCAGATTGGTGGGGGTGGGGGTTTTCATTTTAATATGGCAATTAATAAGCATTTCTTACATCCTTTCTCCGTGTATGTGGGGTCAAAGTTGATTAAGCTCTATCCCTGTAGCCAAATCCGATGCTTGGATGAAGATATCAGTCTTTTAACTAAGACACCTGTCCAAGACAAATGCTAAACCTACGCGTTTATGACAGTGAAACTTGGGATTATAATATACATAAAGAAGAAAGGTGAATCCACCAAACTAATCAGTGGACAGCCAACAAATTAGCTTTGCTTACAGAATGTTCAAGGTTAAGAAAAGTTCTCTTAGAAAGAAGGCCTTATCCAATGGACTTTCACTTTGTAGGGTTAGGGCGTGGCAGCTTCTCTTCCATTGGTTGTTATTAAACTAATTAAGCACAAATTGTCACCAATCCTGCGATAATCTTTGATTAGCACAACAAATGAATAGGACAGATGTAATGCTCCTTTAACTTGTTTGTTGCAACATATTGTATTGTTTCTGTTGGGTTAGCCAGCTCACTGTTCTAGGCCAATTACTGCCACTTGTGTTTCATTTCATGCTTTTTTATTACAAAAGCATCCCATTATTCCCATAGATCATAGCAGCATATGGGTTCGTAAGTTTCTTTTCAGAAAAACAAAAACAAAACAAAACAAAAGGGTAGATTGTGGGCAGTCTCATGGTCTTCTACCCAATTTTAAAGATCTTTTGTTAATTACTCAGTGTAATCCAACAGGAAGACAACTTGGAGTTCATTTCTACTTCTTTGGCATTTTTTGTTGGACCCTAATGAGATGCAAGACAGTTCCTTAAATGGTCTGCGAAGTGAAAAAGTTTTAAGTACAGTGGGAAATGCAACCAAGTTCTCATAGATGGCTTGTGGTTCTGCTGTTCCTATTGCTGTATGTTTAACTTTAAGAATGTCAGGTGGACAAAACTGTTTTTACATGTTCAAGTCACAAAACTGAACTGTAAAAGATTTGACTTTTATGAAATTTCTCTTCAAGAAACATCCCAATAACTTGTAAAAACTGAAGACTACATAAAAAGCTCAATGATGCTAATTTAGCTGTCTCTGTGCAAACGTTTGCACAGAAACATAAATGATTTCCTTTACTTGGGGAACTAGGTTTGGGTTTTGCTTCTTATTGCCCACTACATAGTTTTATAGGAAAGCATAAATATGAAGGATTGAAATGGTAAAATGAATTACAAAAAAGGAAGGGACAAATGACTCAACTTAACAATTGTCCAGACGTTATGAAAATCCCTAATTGCTCCTTCTGTAAAGCAAACGACTTTGCCTCTCCCCAAAACAATTTAATATTCTCTTTACACCATAGTAAAGTATTGGAGCTCGAAACAGAGACTCTGTCTCTCTCTCCCTATGTGTAAAGATTGCTCCTTTTCAAAACAAGAAGTCGCTGTGGGTGCTGTTGTTGGAGATAGCAAAACTATAGTTTAATGACAATGGCAGAGAGAGAATATTGTAATCCCAACAATGACAATCACATTAAGTATGCATAAATTCTCTTCCACCTAGGAAATGGGCTGTCTTGAAATTGAACTCTTTCACTACCCACATACTTAGTACCCTCAATCTCTGCTACTTAATGGCTTCTCTCCTCTATATATGTTATCCGTTTGTGTATTTATATATTTTCTCCGCTTCTCTCTCTTCCTTTACTCCATAGTCTGGGGTTTTTTCTCAATGTGTATGAGACTTTAAGACAGTTGTATCTTGATGACTTGGTTTTCTCTCCATAACCGTCTGTTCTTTTACTTCCCCTGACTTTCACTGGACTTGACTTGCCCGGTAAGCTTCGTCTCGTTCTCTTCTTTCCTCTGCTGTGTTTCGTGAGTGCATGCGTATACCTACTGTCTTTTGATCATCTGGAGGCCATTGCTCTGCTCTCTCTTTGGTGCCATTTTTCTATGTATGATCTGTTCGCTTCGAATCTTCCACTTCCGTGGGCGTAACTGCTTATCAATATATGTTGTTTCTTACTCTTTGTTTTGTTCTCTGGATCTCCTGTTACTTTGATTTTCTCGTATATCTTGGTTTTGAAGACTTTCTTCTACTCTATGAATGATATGGAATGATTATTGGTCTTAAACCAATCTCTCGGTGTCAGAAAACAACATATTAATGTTTTCTGTGTGATTTTGAGACTGGATTTCTTGTTGTGGCTGATTATAGAGGCTTATTAATCTCCACCGCTTAGTTAGTTTTCAATCAAATGAGTTCATGGCGTGCAGCTTTCCGAGTTTTTTATCCGAGAACTTTTGCTATCCATTGCTGTACTGCTTCGTGCTCTCGGACCTCGTATGTTGATAAACCCACTGTAAACATATTTGGGGGCTCAAATTTATACCGACTTTGTGGAAAATACTGCATGTCTTTTTCCTTATAGGAAGGGATTTGTTTTAGTGGAGATATTCTTTATGTTACCATCTGTTCAGCCACGGTTGTCTCTGGAGATGTATTTAGTCTG
>JANITX010000009.1:11965499-11976407 GCA_027564395.1 Erythroxylum ulei | reverse complement strand
TTTGGGATTGTTGCGGTTGATCATGTTGATGAGAGTGTTGAGAGGGTAACTCGTTTACGCTAGGGTTTTGGATGATGCGCGGAGGGTGTGTTTGGTGATTAGGAGGCGGCGATGGAAGGACGACTGGTAGTCGCAAGCCCATTCGCTGTAGTGCCAATGACGCAATAGCGGCTACATTAGGATTTGCTGCCGCCGCCTAACTGATCTTAGTGCTTCTGGACGTGGTGCCTTGATGCTCGGCCCCACGGTGGGCGCCAACTGGTTCTGTTTGATTTTGATGGGGCTGGGCACTGCTGCTTGGATCCATGGGATTGGTTGACTTTGGCACAGAGATACCTGCAAAACAATAAGACACACCGGGGGTTGACTACCAGTACGCTCCTCCGACGCTCAAGTTAGTCTTTTTTTGAGAGTTTTGGCAGCTAGTGAATAAAGAATACTAAGGTTCTTGGAAATCGTACATTTTTCATGATGAGGTAATGAATTTATATAGCTAATACCTACAGGAATTAGGTCAACATTAAGGGATGGGCCGATTGGCCCATACGCCGTTCTGAGTCTGGACTTGGGCCTAGCACGACCAACCCAACCATATACTATAAATTATCATATCATATGAACCAGATTAGCCCAATACGATTAAGATTCAAGAGACTATAAATTATCATATCATATAAATAGTTTGAAGAGAAGAAGAGAAATTAATGATTGAGAAATCCTCTCAATACGGTTAAGATTCAAGAGACTAAAAAAGGTAAGGATTGAAGGAATTCCAAAGAGTCAAAATGATATGTTTTATGTAGATGTAGGATCTAATTTTATTTTAAAATAAGAATATCACGTCAGTGAGAGTAAGTCTTATTAATATGCAAATTTTTTTTAAAAAGTCACTTTTTAAAAAAAAGCCACGTGACATTTAACTAACAAAAATTTCATTTTCGTAAAGTCTGATTTAAACATTTTGTTTACGTTAAAGTTTAACTTAAAAGCAGGTTCAAATTAAATTCTAGTGTAAACTTTAAAGATTAAAATAGACTTTTGACGTTCAATAACTATTATTCTTCATCAATCTTGTTATGTAAAGTATCGTAGATTCGTAGTAGTAAGTATCATTCGCTTCCTTGTTGGATACATCACCAGCGTACGAATGCCTTGGCAAGTGGAAGATCGTCTATTCCAACCCTAATAATAATTCATTGACCATAAAACAGATGATGAGCGATAGAGTCTAATCAAATCATAAATGAGTCTTAACACATTGCTTAAAAGTTGATTACAAGTTTAACTTTTGTTAACAATTTGTTTAACTTATATTAGTTATTCTTCTGACCTGTCAACGTACATAATTTGGCATATATAATTTATGAATTATGAATTGTTCGGATATTTTATGTCCTCATAATTTATAAAATTGCATGCTATAAGAACATTCCATTTTTTATAAAAATTTTAGTAGTTGCCAATAAAATCCTATTTATCTGTAGACATGAGATGCATAATAGAGATGATAATGACACGACTCTGATCCTAAGCCTAATTGGATCCTAAAGTTGCTCGAGTATGAGTCTAACTTACAATTTTTTTTAAATAAAAAATACAAAACGATAACATTTTGCTTTTAAAGATCGAGCCTAAGATTGAGTCGAGCCTAGACAACCTGAACTTGAGGTTCTGCTCGAGGCTCGATCAATCTAAACTTAACCAGTTGCTATCCCTATTCCCTAATACATAGAGTAGAAAATATAATGAAAAAAGGATGTGATTGATTACAAAATATGATAAGTTAGGCATTAAAATAAAAAGTAACCTCATTTAGACTTGGGTTAGTTACAAAAAAGTTCTAATTTTTACTTAATTTTATGATTATAGCTGGAACTTAAAAAAAATGACAATTTAATACTCAAATTTTTAATATTTTTTAATTTTAAATCTAATTTTTAATTTTTTTTAATTCTAGCCCGACATTAGTATCTTCGTTAATGTTACTGACATGATTTGTTACATAAAACAGAAAACCTAAACACGTTTATGTCAGACTTAATAAAACTAATTAATTAGGTTTGATTAACTGAAACCATAATGTTTGTCTTTATAAGGATGTTCGTATTCCAGTTGGGTGTTTTAATTATAATTATAATATTAAATAAAATTGAAGATTTTTTTAAAGTTAACCTCAGACTTCGAAAAGTTCGCGTTTTCTATTTTTCAGTCTCGAACCTAAAATTGGCGGGAAAAGAAACGCTACTGCTCTCTTCCCCTGCTTTTGCTGTTAATTTGGGAAAGAGAATGGAGGCTTCGGGAGATTCAAACTGGAGAAAGGAAGTGGATGAGAAGCTCAACCGCCTTCACTCCCTCCAGTTCGGTGTCGACTTGGCTCTCGAGAATGGTGACTTCTCCACCGCCTACGTCCTCGCCCTCCGCCTCCACGGCTTTCTCGACTCCCATTCTCTCACCGACCTCGATGAAGCGCTAACTCGCCCCATCCGCCGCGAAGCCCTATGTAAACTCGATTCTGCTCGCCATTCTCTCTTTCCCAATTCTGACCGGTACTGATTGTTAGGTTTATATATATATAACTTCTTATGCCAATATAATGTGGACAGGCTTTGATTTCGCACTAGATTTTGTTTTTACTTCTTTTTTTTTATTGTGTTTTAGACTTTTATTTGTATTGTGGACTTTGGAGGTTAAATAGAGACCATGGTTGTTTGCTTACGTTCCAGGAGAGCATTTGAACAAGCAGGTAGAGTTCTTGGCAAGGTTTTTGAAAGGAGAGTGGGTGTTGAGAAGATCAAGCAGTCAAAGTATTTCCAATCCCTTCTTCATCGATATGGCATAAACTCTTCCAATGAACCGGTATGGCATGTATATAAACTTGATGCCTTTCTAGTCTTTTTGCCTAATTGAGTAACCATTTCAATGGATAGGTTGTAATGCTATTTAGTACTAGTCATTGTTCAATTGTTCTTTAGTCTTCAAATGAAAGAACGTTAGAAAACAGGGGGGGAAAAAAGAAGAAAAAATGAAGGACTTTTCTGATGATTTGTCTCAGGTTGACCAATTGGTGAGGAAGGAAAACTCCGATCGCAAGACATCAAAGGTTATGATGCAGGCGAAGTTGACATCTTTATACGGAAGCAAAATCTCGAAAGCAAACAACAGCTCACTTACGAACTCTTTGAACTCCAAGAATGATATATCAGATGACTGCATGATTTTAGAAAGGGATCATTCCTGTCAAAATCAACCTGGAGTTCCTGCTCTCTCTACAAAACGTCCACTTACAGACATAAGTAGCCCCAGATACGATTGTTCGAAGTCACTATCAAGCAATGAAGAAGCAAAATCAGATGTTTCTGGAAGTGCATTTGTAACTGCGAGAGCGAAAATGGTACTTGTTGGCCACTTATTGTCCTTATCCTTTTTGCTGTGGTTTATGTAGTATTATGTGAGCTGTAAGTAGAGGATCCATCATTGATGTTTTTCTTCTCGACCACAGTATGGATATGTTTTGCAACTGTAGCCAAATAAACGTCAAGTTGACATCATAAAGTGGGAAGATGGATGTTACCATACTGATTCATATCATACAGCAATGACAGCTTACAAATTCTGTTAGGCATCTTAAGTTGCTTTCTTTTCTACAAAAGTAAATGGCTCTAAATCATTTCTCTGCAGCTCTTATTTGCCATAAAATAGTAATAGGTTCTCTATCTCTATGAAACTTTGACTGGAAGTGAATTCTTCAAATAGGTTCATAGTGAAGAAGATGATGTCTTAAAGGGTATTAATATGTAATTTTCTGAATAGATATAAGCACCAAGTACGCAACATCGGAAAGTTTGTATGAAAAAGAGAAACATTTTTCTGTTGGTCCAATGTAAGCATATTGTCACTACCTTTTTTTATTAGGAAATGGATGCGAGGGAAAAAAGAGGGTTGACAGGTTCCCCTAGTGGATCTGCTTCCCCACAAAGTGATAACATAAACCGGGGCTATGGGGCCAGGTATGGTTTTTCTCGCCGTGGTGTTCGTGGCAATTTCATTCCTCCTATAAAATCTAACGGGGGAAGCACTGGAACTATGAGCGCACGGGTTGCAGGAAAGGGTGATGATGCATTAGATGACTCGACGAAGAGATGGTGAGTTCAGTGATTCTCATCCTGTTTGTAGCAATAGCTGCTTCCTCTCAACTTTTTTTTGATATTCTGAATTTGGAATTAGACTGACATTCTACATATTCCTTTGCTAATCCAGCTTGGAAATGCTGTGTGGACCTGATGGTGAACTTCCTGAAAAGTTGAGAAACTTGGAGCCTCGTCTCATTGAGCACATAAGTAATGAGATTATGGACAGAGATCCAAATGTCAGATGGGATGACATTGGTACCACACACGTCTTCAAAATTCATGCTGCATTCCAGTTTTTTTCTTCTTCCCCGTGATTCTTATTTCAACTGTTTCTTGACAATTGTAGCTGGCCTGGAGCATGCTAAAAAATGTGTAACTGAGATGGTCATATGGCCTTTATTGCGCCCTGACATATTCAAAGGTTGCCGTTCTCCAGGAAGAGGTCTTCTTCTCTTTGGCCCACCGGTAGCTACTAAATCCAACAAATGATTTTGAGAAATTCTAATGGATTTTTTATTTATGCATTTATTAATATAAGCACCTCATATCTTTTTCAGGGAACAGGGAAAACAATGATTGGAAAAGCTATTGCTGGGGAGGCAAAAGCAACATTTTTCTACATATCTGCCAGTTCATTAACAAGCAAGTGGGTATGAATTGATTTCCCTCATCATCAATTTTTTAACTGCATTTTCTTTTTATGTTTTGAGAACGTGTGAACAATATTCACTGTATGATATACTTGTTAAGGCATCCTGAAAATAGCAGATATTTCTAGTGAAAAAGAAACAGGGAGGAGTCCCATTCGTTATACTGCAGAATGCTTAAATTGCACACACCTCATTCAATGTTAACTTTTAAATGTTCTCTTCGAACTGTAGATTGGCGAGGGTGAAAAGTTGGTTAGAGCCCTATTCGGTGTTGCCACTTGTCGTCAACCTGCTGTAATATTTGTTGATGAAATAGATTCGCTTCTATCCCAGGTAAATGTTTTTGTTTGTCTAGAAAAAGTGTCCAGAGGGCACTTTTTAGAAGTTGAATGACTCGGATTGATAGTATCCTTGGGATGATGTGATTCTTTAGCGATTTGGCTTGGTCCATAGAAACAATAATCTGTAAGTTACGATCGATACTGGATTTAAATTGTTATTGTTCTTTATGCAACATTACTCGTTGAAGAGCATGTCATTAATTTTGAAGGGGCCTCATCATAATTATTTTGGTACAAATTATCTGTTGTTCACCACAAAATATGTAAAACTTAAAAACTATTTTCATGGTTGCAGCGTAAGTCTGAAGGTGAGCATGAATCAAGTAGACGACTCAAAACGCAATTCCTTATTGAAATGGAAGGCTTTGATACTGGCAGTGAGCAAATTCTACTTATAGGTAATATTTTGTGTTATGATTGGGTTTGTTGCGGTAGTATTACTTATACTCTTCCCCATTTTTCCACTTCTGCACCACAATATATCATAGAACACTTCAAGAATTTAATAGGATATGAACTTCTAACAAACTAGGAAGGACCATTTATCAACAGATTTAGCTTTTACACGGCAAAGTTTGGAATAAGGGCCCTTCTCCCCTTTGGTGAGGCTATGCCATCTGAGATTGTCGCATGTCATGAATGGAAAACTGTTATCTTCCTCTCAACTTTCTTGGAATTACATCTTTTAAGCTTCTTGACCATTTTTTCCCCCTTCCCATCATTCCCCACCTCTTCCTGTTAGCTGTATTACGCCTTTAAGGTTGAAATTCCTTGTGCCTTCTGATGCAAGATTCCTCAGTTTCTTCTTTCTTTTTTGCTTCTGCTCTCACTGTTAAAAAGTTAACATTTTATCAGGAGCAACAAATCGACCTCAAGAACTTGATGAAGCAGCTCGAAGGCGACTCACTAAAAGACTTTACATCCCTTTACCATCATTAGGTGAAAACCCCCCACAATTTCCTATTTACCTATTGGATTCATTGCATAATGCCACTTTGAATCTATAATCCTGACTTGCTATTTGAAATGAAGAAGCTAGAGCTTGGATAATCCGAAATCTCTTAAAGAAGGATGGATTGCTTAAGCTTTCACAGGATGAAATTGATACCATATGCAATCTGACAGAAGGTATATAACACTATAGTTTTATTAGTAATCATACTTCCCGTCAGAAATTGTAAGCCCCTTGGTTTTTAGATTTGTTTTCTATTACTTTGCTAGGATATTCAGGATCGGACATGAAAAACTTGGTGAAGGAAGCATCTATGGGTCCACTAAGAGAAGCTCTCATACAAGGTATAGAAATCACAAAGCTGCAGAAGGAGGATATGCGGCCAGTTTCTGTTCAGGTAGTGGCCATGAAAGTTTGTAAAGGAACTCGGTATATCTCTCTCTCAGTTCGTTGCTTTCGATCCTTATAATTTCACTTTTTCCTTTGATACAGGACTTTGAAAATGCACTACAAGAAGTTAGACCTTCAGTTTCTTTGAGTGAGTTATATATATTTGTGGACTGGAACAAGAAATTTGGAAGCTTGTCGTTGTAGACTCCATTTCATTGTTGTAAGTAAAAGATAAAAATAAAACTCTGCGACTTCTATCCGAAGTGTAATGCTGATTTCTGACAAATTTGAAATTAGTTACTCTTAGTCATGCAAGCGTACTGCAATCTGAGTTTGAAACAGGTAGTTGCTCAGATATTAAATGCTACACTAGGACTTTATGGCATTGGATCTACTGATAAATCATATTAAAGATTGACTTATGTCTTGGGAAGCAGAAGGTTACATAAGGGTGGTATAATTAATCTAAGATATGCATGGCTGAACTATTGATTATAATAAGCTCTTCTATCACCGTGCATGTGAGACTTTCGCGTCTTCTTGTCGCAGACACGAGACTTAATAGGGATGAAAACTAGTTCTCTGTTAGGCAAAGGGTGTATAGACCATATCAAGTAGCTAGGCAGATTTGCCGACCTCGGTAGCGGATATGGATGAGTGTTATATCTAATCCTGTCTTCTCGGTGCTTCCCATGTCATTTGTCCATCGCTCCATCCATTCACGCACGTGCATTGTGATCAATTAGTTTTTTCAATCAAACTACCAAGCCCTGGTTCAGTATCTATTCATAAACACGTGTTCCATCCGAAGTCATTGGATCAAATCCATAAACTTATCAAGACTGACGTAGTCCATGACGACTAGCTAGGCTAATAGATATTTGCTGATAATTTGAGCATGTCTAATCATATACATGCGATCAGGCACTTTTTTACTACATAATGTATGCTTCAGGTTATATGACAATAGAATAATCATGCAACTATTGACTCGTCGAACTGATCAACTAGTTGCTAAATGTTTAATCATTACCTTCTTCTGACCAAAACCCTCAGTCCACCTGCCATATGAGCTGTCAAGAGCGGCACAAACACCGGCCTTGTTGAAGTAAAAGGTTCGATTTCAAACTTCTCAACTATGGAAGCCACCACGTACTTCATCTGAATGAAGGCCATCTCCTTCCCCAGACACACCCGCGGCCCTGCCTGAAAAATTGGAAACTTGTAAGGACATACCTTCTTCATTACTCTACTTTTGTCAGGTTCCAGAAACCATCTTTGTGGTTTGAATTCCAACCCATCGTCTCCCCAGAGCGCCTCCATTCTGCCCATTCCGTATGGGAAGTAAGTCACTCTATCTCCTGCTCGGACGTCAGTGTTGTCTAGCAATCTATCGTCGAACATGGCGTGTTTCGAGTCCCAGGCTACTGGTGGATATAGTCTCATTGACTCACAGAGACATGCCTCTAGAAAACTCAACTCATCTAATGACTCATAATCCACCAATCTATCCATCACATGTTTCGCCTCTTCGACCACCTCTCTCTTTGAATTGGGATGGCAGGAAAGTAGCCAGAAGAGCCATGTCATTGCTGCTGAAGTTGTGTCTCTCCCTGCCATTATGAAGTTGATGACCATGTCTCTTATGACCAGCTCCTCATGGTCAGCCATTATCAGCCTAGAAAGCAAATCGTTGTTACTGCTATGATTCTTTCCTCCTTCCATTATCTTCTTCTTGTTGGCGATTATCTCATCAACGTACCTGCGAACTTCTTCAACAGCATCTTTCAGCCTTTTCTCCGATCCAATCCCAAGCCATCTCTTGATCTTCCAGACTATGAACAGAGACGCTGCTCCTCGCCTTGCACATATCTCTGACGCTATGTCAAAAGCCTTGGTCAGAGGAGGGACAGGTAGAGAAGGATCTAACGAACATGGATCAACCCCTAGAGAAACCTTACAAATCATGTTGAACGCAAGCCTTCTAAGCAACTCCTGCAAGTCCACAACTTTTCCGGTTTCCGCCAACTGCTCCAGAACTGGCAATAGCCCGTTACCAACTTCTTCTTTCAATGTCATGATGAAGAACTCTCGGAGGGACTTGGCCGTGAACTCATGACTCACCAACTTTCGTTGTATGCGCCAAAGCTCTCCATCCACGTTGAATATGCCATAGCCGAGAAAGTCACCGAGAATTTCGGTAAAAGGCTTCCCTTTTGGAAAGTTATTAAAGTTAGTTTTGAGTATATACTCAACATTTTCAGGGTTAGCCGTCACGATAGTTCGACGTGCACCAAGGCGGTGTACAACAATAGTGTTGGTTGCTGATTCTGCTAGCAGTTCAGTGTACCAATCTAGCAGGCGGGTTCGGTTTTGATAGTAAGAAATCAAGCATCCAATTACAGGATAACTGTGTGGCCTGTGGCCTGATGAGAATCTGGGAACTTGTCGAGGTGTGCATAGAATCAAAATGAGCGTATAAAGTAGCAGAACGTTTAATAGAACCAAACATAGGAAGCCAAGAGGGATTGTTAGGAGAGAGCCAAAACTTTCCATTTTAGCATGCAATGCAATTGGCTTGAATAGAAATGGTCAGCCCATGATGTATAACGTAATCATATATAAGCCAATCTAACTATAAATATTGCACCTCCTCTTTCTATTTAAGAAAATGAAGAGGACAAACAATAAGAGTTGTCATATATATTCAACTCAACGCAAATAAGTTATAATGATTCAAATGGCTATACCCACGAGGTCGTGTAGGGCATGTGCTTTTTCCATCTTATTATATATGTTGTTTCGTAATTGTTATAAATGTGTTTTGGTGTTATTCTTATTACTTATTGTTTGGTGGTTATGGACCACAATCATAGATGGAACATGTAGTGTTAGCATCCCTTTAACTGTTATTTTTTTTAATCTCCAATCCTCTGACTAGTTAGTTTGTCTGCTTTCCCGTTAGGTGCGTATTAGAATCCTGCCTTCTTTTTGCTAAATTTCTATTCTATTTCTTTCGTATATGATGCTGTATAAGCCAATTACAAGTAATAGATGAACAACATGAGGTGTTGCTCTGCAGGAAAAAGATAAATAAATCAACAAGAGAAGTTCCTGGATTGTTGTGATTGACATGCGATTCAGACGTTGCTATACTTGAAGCTCAAAAGGTAGGCAGCTAACTCGCAAACATTCCATAGGATTGGACAATTTCGAGTCGTGAAAGATAGCGGAAATAGTTCTTCTGTTCTTAAATAATCTGATGCTGGTTTTCAGGTGATTTCATCCATTTAATTCCTGCGGGGACAAAATAACAAGACAGGAACCTGCTCTTAATAAGCTTTAGTTGGAATGCAAGTACTATAGTTAACACATAAATTAGTTGTCAGTTAACGAGAGTCGTTTCTGTACTGCAGCTTAGTTCATTCGCTTAGAGCGCATCACATCGCATCAAATCACATGACATTCACTGACAGACTCCATACCATGTTATTGGAATCCAACAAGGTATTGCACCAACGATAGCACCTCAGAAAAATGTGGAATCAATTAAAAGATCCTGCCTTTATCTTCGTCAGATAGATTCTAATTGACTGTAACATGTGTTTTTTATATCTTTTGAGTGAATACTTGGTAATATATCATTATTTAATTAATAATTCAAGGTTAATCAACTGATAAAGTTAAAGAAATAAGGGATTCTTAAATTATCAAAACCTTACTTTTTATACAAGTCTAGATCTCTTGTCTAATATTATGGTGTCTTATTGTGTCCAATAAATCTCAGCTATTTATTTATCTGAGTTCCGCATAAGACCTGCGTGAGGCCCGTAAAATAAATGGCTTAGATTTTATGAGACAGAATAAGACAGAGTAAAACTGGACAGAAGATCTGGACTCTTTTTATACAAGTCTCGGAGAATGTTTAACAGTCAAATTTTAACCTTAATTTGAGGATTTATTAAAAATTCCTTCTTAATCAATCTAGCTATCCCTTTTCGTACATTGGTTGATATACCCTACAACTTCATTTCATTGTTATGATTATTATTTTTGAGAAATTTAAAGAATGTGATAATAGGTCTTTCTCCTCTAGGCTGTCTTTTGTGTCAGCTGTCCTTTTAGTTGCGTCCCGAAAGCAACATAGTGATAGAAATGAACAAGGTGGTATGTGCTCCTGCTGTTATATGAACTAGCAGGTTATCTCTGTGTAAATGCGCAGTAAAAATGTCTAATGGATTTAATAAAAATTGAAACGGGTAAGAATTTTTTTTAATCATATAAAATTATAAAATAGCTTAATAAAAATTAGAACGGTAATAATTGATAGACGATACTATTGTTTCAGCAGTAGATGGATTGTCTATTATAGCGACGATGGAATCAATTGAGAAGGCTACTGAGTGTCCAACCGCTGGAGAAAAACTCACAAGCGAAGCAAGGTG
>JANITX010000009.1:11898847-11915474 GCA_027564395.1 Erythroxylum ulei | reverse complement strand
AAATTACAGTAGAGAGAGAGGAAGTGAAGTTTTGGATTTGTTATGGTTGAAGGATAAACTTGAATTTGATTTGTTTAAAAATTGTATTTGAGTTAAAAATGCAGTACAGATGATTTAAAAGTGAGTAATCTGGAAAAGAACGAAAAAAAATGGAAGGAGAAGAAGAAAGTATACGATGAAGAAGAGAAATAATTGGTTTGAAGAATTATTGAGGTATATTAGGTAGTATGTATTTATTAGTTTACGTTACATCCTAAACTCCCCGAATCGGAGGTTTCTTATTTTCACTATTTAGGATGAAATGGAACGTAACATGAAACCTTCCGCTTCTATCCTATTCCATTATAAAACTCTCAAACAAATGATGGAAGTATGTTACGTTCCATCTCCTTCCATCCTAAACCATCCAACCAAATAGGGCCTTAGTCACCAACTTGTTCATCACCCTAGTCACTAATATGTTCATCACCCTAGTTATCAATTGAATCAACTAAAACATGTATTATCTCCACCCTCCGTAATAAGCCCCTTTCCTCCTCTTATAAATTGAATGTTAGGTGCAGGGATTGGTGTATCTAACTTATAATTTATGAACACATCAACCGTTATATGGACTTTCATCAAGTTGATAAACCTATTACACTTTCATTTGGTTTAATAAGTCTTAATGACTCATTATATTTGAAAAATGGTACGCTATAGTATACTTTTTCAACCTAAAGTACCCTAAATCCTTTCCCACTCACATAATTGCCTATAATTGATATAATCAAGGTCAACCTTTTCAAAGATACTTATTTGCCCGTCAATATATTTCAACTCAAGTTTTACTATGAACTTTTCACCATAAAGTAGCCTTATACCTCCATATTAAGTTGTTGTAAACCTATTCATAATCCCTCTAAAAATTTAAAAGTTACATAATTCCATATTTTGAATTTTCATTGTAAATAAAAATGAATAAAATGTAACTTGTGCATTACCTTTC
The DNA here is from genome assembly GCA_027564395.1 of Erythroxylum ulei. Lineage (NCBI taxonomy): Eukaryota > Viridiplantae > Streptophyta > Magnoliopsida > Malpighiales > Erythroxylaceae > Erythroxylum > Erythroxylum ulei. The sequence goes on along the minus strand of JANITX010000009.1, from coordinate 11,914,486 downwards.
AAATACAACTTTTGGTTCTTCTAGTTGTATTTCTATACCACTGCAATTCAATTATGAACTTGATTAAAGGCATCAAGTATATGTAAATGCACTGAACTCTCTATCTTATAGCAAAAGTGTCATCCTAATGTAAACAAAGTCCTTCCTTCACAAAGGATATTGCATCTAGTATTTGAAATACAACTTGATTAAGAGGGAAAAAAAAAGTTCACATATCATTTCCTTTGCTTTCTCCTTAAATTTAAGTACTTCCCATCCCTCATCTATGCATGCATACGTTCCAGTAAAGATGAATATGAAAATTTTGTTTGAAACACCAAACCAAGTCCAACAATCAAATTTTGTTTCATACATCATAAACAATAAATGCATTTCTTATTATATGCATAAAACATACTATATATTCACATTTCAACATGGTATTTTGCATGTCAAAGCTTAATAATTTTGACCCAACATCTTTTAACTTTCTTTGGAATTGAAATATGAAGCAAATGGCAGTTGATGATCATAATTAATTGACACCTTTTGCAAATCATAAGGATTTAATAAATTGGGTTTTTTCTGAGTTTTGCTTTCAAATGGGCATAGGTTTTGATTAAATCAAATTAAATGTAACTTATTTTTACTGATTATAATAAAATATGATGTCTCTCTTTTTCCATCATCCTATTATAAATGAATAATATTTTATTGACTAAAATATAATTCCCTTTATAAAAAAAGTTTACCTATAAATATGTCGGTTTCTTCATACCGTTTTAGACTATTCGATTTCACTCTGTAGTGTATAGATTTGTTAGAACGTCATGGAGATGCCGAATGATTTCGACAGGATATTGCTCTTTGAGCACGCCCGCAAAACCGCCGAGGCTGCTTACCTTAAGAACCCTCTTGATACTGATGTTAGTTTTCGGCTCTTAGATTTCTCTCCTTATGTGATTGATTTTACTTGTGCTTCAGATGCTAAATAAGCAGTCTTTAATCTTCTTCTACAGCGGGTTGCTTTTTATTGCTAAGTAACTTTATTTCTCATGAAGAGAAAAAGCGCTTGAGTTGAAGTTTGGAAGTTTTTAGCAGTTCCGGTTAAGCTGCTTGTCGTATATATCAATTTTTGTTCCCTTAATAAAGAAAAAGAATTCCTTCATACCAAAGCGGATAACTTTTACAAGTGAAAGTCTGAATTTGTCAGTTTGTTTTTTATGCGTTACTTCTGTGAATTTTATGTTAGGAAATTGAAATTTTTATACCCTTTTGATTATGAGCAGAACCTAACAAGATGGGGAGGAGCATTGCTGGAGTTGGCTCAATTTCAGAGTATGCAAGATTCAAAGAAGATGATTCTAGGTGCCAGTTATTTGTTTTTTTTCCCCTTTATTTCTTTAGTGCCACAGGCTTTAGTTATCGATCCATTTTAATATGCTCTTAGAGTTGCTAAAGGTTTCTATAAATTGAACTATTTGATAAGTCATGCCATCTGGATTGATTATATTTTTCTTCATAATATTGGGTATGGAAGGATGAGTGGTGATAGTATGCATTGGGTTGTTTCTATTTTGTGGGTAGCATGATCCAAAAGGACTGATTTTCCTTGGTAAAATGATTTGTTAATTGCTGTCGTTTAATCATGTAGAGGGGATTTCAAAGCTGGAGGAAGCATTGCTAATTGATCCCAAGAAACACGATGCAAGATGGTGCCTGGGAAATGCCCATACTTCTTTGGGATTTTTGACCCCTGATCAGGATGAAGCTGAGGACTCTTTTGAAAAAGCGTCTGTCTACTTCCAACAAGCTGTCTACGAAGTATTTGTCATTCAAAATCTTATAATCTTGCTGTTATTTATTTTCTGTTTGGTACTCTAGATGCTTGGTCATGATAATTTCATCTCTTGTAGGATCCAGGGAATGAACTTTATATGAAGTCTTTGGAAATCACTTCTAAGGTATATGTTGCTCCTGATCATTCTTTTCATGTGTTGGGGGGACTTAAGAATGCAAAAATTGGCACGTGATTTTTTATTTTTTGCTGTTTCGATAATGAAAATTTGGAGCTATCTTCATTCAAGTTCTCAAAAGTAACATATGGTTCTACTTATGCACAACCATATTTAGCTGGCTTGTTGATTATATCAGGAACTCTAAGAGAGGAGAATTCGTGAATACGTTCATTTTTTGTATTTTAACTGTTTGATTTTTCTAGTTACCAAGGTTTCCAAAACAGTTGATGTTTATGCTCCTTGATCAGCTTGCTATGGTGTGATCAAAATCTATAAACACCTGTCAATTACTGGTTTTTAAACATTTAGCCACTTTGTTGTAGATGTTTTACGCACTTTCAACTGGTTGAGGTTCAGAGTCAGTCCTAAAATTTTGAGAAGTGCGGGGTTGTAGTATGTGCAATTTGCTCTCTTTGGTTAATGAAAAAATAGATTTTTGATTGTTGCCATTAACTTGAAATGTCAGTGCTGTCAAATGAGTCATTTGTATTGGGTTTGTGCCATAAAAATTTGTCCTTTCCTGTTCAGGCTCCAGAACTGCACGCCGAGATTCATAAGCGTGGCTTAGTTCAACAGGTAATGGAGGCTGCACCAACGTCTGGACCATCTACTTCATCGAGTGCAAAGGTAAACTGTCTCTATGCTTTATCTCTCATTTTGTTACTCAGGAACTATCTGATGCATTTCTAGTGGCAATGCCAACTTTTATCTGACCATTGATATATTTCAATAGAGTCCTTCATTGGAATTTTCCACAAATGTGGGGAGATTGTATACCCCTTACCAAAAGGAACTGGGAAATAAATTTATATATCAGCTTAATTAGAAATTTCATTACTTGGTTTATGTGTAGGTAAACATATTTGTAGGCATACACACTTCATGCTGTTATTGTAGTTTATATGCATGTTGTGTTATTTTGCAGGAACGCCATATAGTATGCATTTTTTTTTCCTAGAGTTGTGGGAATCTTGATGAATATCTACAATTTAACAAGATTGTACCATTTGTGTGGGAGAGAAGGATTTAGGTGTGCTTTTCAATTTTCTTTTTGTTTTATGGCCATAAAACCATCTATTATGTGCTTCGAGGTCAAATTCACCTGTCAATCTGGATTTTAACTGTTTCCTTTCCTCTCAGAGTCCAAAGAAGAAGAAAAGTAGTGATCTCAAGTATGACATATTTGGATGGATCATTCTTGCTGTTGGCATTGTCACTTGGATTGGGTTTGCAAAATCTCATATGCCTCCACCTCCTCCTACTTCTCCTAGATGAGATAAAACGTCAGTTTGGATTAGTTGGAGCACCCATAAGAGATTTGAGCAGGCGGATCGATGCAGAAGACTCAGAAAGACGTGATCTTTCATTGACATGTAACTTTGGGGCTCAGCAATATTCCTGGATCATTATTAAATCTGATAAATGAGTTAATTCTTTTTATGAATCTATTTATGGGTATGTGGTATTAGATCCATTAGTATGGTGGTCTAGAAAATTGTCACCTGAGAAATGTATTTAGGTCTGGAGCATCTTCATGTGATGCCTTGCCACATGTTAAACTAAAACAGATGTAGCAAACATCATTTGAAGTGAACTAATTAGTTAAAACATCAAGCTTATTAACTACAAGTAAATTTGAAGACAACCTTAAAAAACGACGAAAGAGAGTAAAGTCGATTCATTACAGGGGATGGATCGTACTTTGACCATCTCTGTTAACCAAGATATCCTACGATTTCCTGAAGTCAGCCCAAGTTTCCACTTCTATTAAGCTTGATCCTAGTTAGTACTAAATTGATTTTGGCGTGAAAGAGAGAATTCTTCTTCGTCGTTGCAGAAAAAACAAAGCAATCACATTCATAGTGACATCATCTCCGTCGTTCTGTGATGTTCGTATCTGTCTTGATCTCTTTCTAATTATGAATTTATGTTAATTGAATATAAACATTAACTTCTGTGTGTATATATATGTACACGCAGTTCTAGATAGCAGTGGACAAAGTGATCTGAGAAAACTAAGAACAAGCCAAAAATGGCAGAGACCAACAAGTTGCAGTGTATGCTTTCCCTCTCTTTACCTCCACCACTGTCACAGAGGAAACACTTTGCTTCATTTCCATCAAGACTCTCCTTTTATAATCCCAAATGCTTTCGCCCTCTTCGTGTTTTGATGATGACTGTCAAGAGAAGCCCCAAGCGTCTCAAATACTCATCTCAACGTTTCTTCAAGGTGGTCTCTCTTCTTCTTCTCTTTTTGGAGCTGGGGTTATTAAAAAATGAAGACTGCTTCTTTTATGTTAATTTGATCAAGGATTACATTTTTATGATTTTAGAGTCTCAAGATTATTACATCTTGTATGCTTGTTGGTTTAACTTTTCAGAGTGTATATTATGTAATCCAAAATCGCATTCAACAACAAAATAGTTGGAATTCCGGCTTGAGTAGCTCTGAGTCGATTACATACAGAACTTCAACAGAACCCATTACTTCGTACTTTTAATTCGTTCCTTTGAAATGCCTTTCCTACTCATTAAGCACATCTAATTTCCCGTTGTTTTTCTTTTATGCTTGTTTGGTCTCTTTGTAAGCTCCCAACTTATTCTCTGTCAGTACGGTGACAGTTGTGAACTATGAAGTTCTGACTGAATGGACTTCTTTTTGTAGAATTAATTTCTCTCTGTTAATGCTCGGTATCTACAGTCTTCGTCTTCTTTTTTTTCCTCCCAACTCTGCTCGTAATGGAGGATGTTAACTAAATATATTTCCGTATCTAGACAACTATATTATTTCGCTCATTATGGATGTGATAACGTCAGGAGGATGGCATGCTCTATGTTGAAGCAGATCCATCTGGAGCAGACAGTTGGAAATTGGATCCGATCATTGAACTTTTAAAACAGGGAGCTGTAGGTGTCATTCCTACAGATACGGTGTATGTACCTTGTCTATATTTTCTGCCTTCTACCCACCCAATGTATTCTTATTGTATGTGATGATGAATATTTTCAAGATTGGTTGGGTGTGAACATTGAGTATGAATTTATGTGGTTTTGCTAGTCCTGATTGCATATCCTACATGCTCCGAAATTGGTGACTGCTCTCAGGGTCCTTCATTTAATTGCTTTTTATATTTTACAATAATGAATCATTTCAGCCATCAATATGAAGCTGAAGTATAACGTTTCAATCTTAACGTCGTTCATTTCTTTTTTTTGGTTGTTAGATATGCAATAGTTTGTCATTTAAAGAGCCACTCAGCCATTGAAAGACTTCGTAGGTAGGTAGTGTTATTTTGCTATTAAAATCTGTCCCTTTATGGTTAATTGATTATTTTCTCAGTTATGCGAGTGACCTCTGGCTTGTATTTTCTTTCTCTCATTACAGAATTAAAAACATAGAACATTCCAAGGCAAGAAACAGACCTGAAATGCTATCTGCTTCAAGAGAATGTCTGTCTTGACATTGAATACCCAACGTATTTGAAGTCTTACTCTTTGTGTCGATGCAAATTCACGTCTCAGGAGCCTCATTGATATCATTGGCTGCATTATGATCTTTTCCGTTTAATATTGTACCTGAATTTTAATACCATGTCTTCATTGCAGCCCCTTAGCATCTTATGCCACTCTTTGAGAGATATAGATACCTATACAACTGGATTCCCCCGCGGTGATGGTCAAGGCCAGCCAAATATATTTCGAGCTGTCAAGCATTGCTTACCTGGGCCTGTAAGGATTCTAAATGATTCACTCCAGCATACCAGTAGGAACTTAACCATCGAATGAATGATTTGTAATTGCTATGGATTATAAGTTGGGTAAAAATTGACTGTAATGTTACCAGAGATTAACAGTCAATGCCATCTCTCCTGGCTAATTTATGCGTTTCTACTTCCTACTAATGTCCCACTTGTATTTGTCACCCTTCATAATAGTAACATTATGATACATCCTGGTGACAATCTTGAGTTTGTTTTGCTTTCTCTGTGTTCTTGTGAGATTTAATATCAGAGTGTATTATTGATTCTGTAGCTTTCCTTTGTTTGAACAAGGTGAAATTGAGAGTGAGCTGTGATTCCTGATGGAGATCTTGTAATTCAAGTGACCCAGGGATAAAATAGGCTCCTCTTATTTTTAGAACGTTAATTTTGACTCTGAAACATGCTTTCACGTGACAGTACACTTTCATCCTAACTGCAAGCAAGGCATTACCTAAACAGTGCATTCGGTATGGGACTGCAACTGCCAAATATGCTTCAAGAAAAAATGTAGGTGTCCGTGTGCCTGATGATGCCATATGTCAGGCAATACTGGAGAAGATGGATGCGCCTCTTATGTCCACAAGGTCGGTTGCTTTGACATGTTTATCAATTTTCAGGATGCTTTTTTTTTTTTGAGAATTTAAAACTTTACAATTTTCTGCAATTACAGCTTTACCAAATTGAATACCATAATTTGATTCCCCAAAAAGTGATTGCTATGTTCTGAGACTATATTTGTGCTCATTGTATCAGTGTTAAGTCGCCTAAGGAAAATGAGTGGATGATAGATCCAGTTGTAATAGCTGAAACATATGGAACAGAGGTATGATATTTAGAAGTCTAATCTGTTTGTATGACTGATAATTAGCTGCAATTAGCTTCTTTGGTTGTTCCATGACACTGTTGTTTTGCTTCGACATGCATTTTGTTTTACTTGCTTTTGTTCCTTTCTTCCTTTTTTCTTGACATACGTGTTTATAAATCTATATTTGAGTTTGCATGGCTCTCTGTTTTTTCTTGGTGGAGCATTTGGAGGATCATAATCGACCATATTCCTCGACTTTTGGGATGCCTTCTTGACAATTGCAGGGCCTTGATTTTGTTGTTGACGCTGGAGTAAGAGTGGCTGATCCTTCTACTGTAGTTGATATGACAGGACCTTATGCAAAAATCAATCGACAAGGAAAGGTGGGCTTTTTACCATGGAGATGTGCTTAATAATTTCCCAATGTCATGGTCTGATTTCATGGTGAAATTATGTTCAGGGACCTAAATTACACTGGATGGTAGCTGCCGATGATGTTCCTGAGTCTGGTTTTGGTGCTGAAGACCTAATTCCTTCTGCCACATAGAGGCCAATCCTGTGGACAAGCATGAGTCTTTTGATTTCCGATAAACTTTCAGTTTTAATCGGAACAGAAACATGACATCTTCCAGGAAATAAAGTGTATAGTCTAGGTTTGTACAGATCCATATAGATTAGAGTGAATACCACATCCTCCAGGAGTGGTTATGGTTGTGAAGTGAAAATGGATGTCGTCCTTCATTTAACTTCGTGGTGGGGTTCATGCCATTGTTAGGTCTTGATCCAACTGCCGGAAATGGAAATTTCTATATTTACTAGTGATTAATATTTAATGGTGAACCATTTTCTTTAATCTTTGTGTAGTGGTGTTAGCACAAACTTTCTGAGAGGTTAGCGGATGTGGATTGGCATTCAATAGAATCCTTAAGAGGACCACTTTGTTTTTGACATCACAAAACTCTGAATCCCCCACACCCGTACATTTGCAGCCGCAGCGTATCTCTATGTATATAGCAACGGAAAGAACAGCCCAGGGCCATTACTCCCCTTCAGAGTTTGAATGACATTCCAAAATCTCAATAACTATACCAATCTATACCAAAAATCTTGTTACCCGATTCCTATTTTATGGCCCTCCATAAAGTTTGGCAGACTTTTATTCAGTTTTCTATTATATTATTTCTCAAGACAATGAGTGAACCTGCAATGAAGTTGGCATGTTTTTTGGTTTGCAACTTGTGCTTGGATAGTAATATAATATAGCCAGATTCTCTTCAAACTCATCTGGTTATTGTAGATTGATGCTTGAGCTGGCTAATGGTAGTTGAAGAGGAATGTGAAAATCTTTAAATGAGCAGTTATTGAGACTGACGACAATAGCTGGGGTAGTTGTCCTACCAACGTCTCTTCTCCACTCTCTCCAACATATAACCTTAGTAGACATTAACTGGCCGCTGTTTGTCTCTACAATTTTTCCCTCCATACGCTTACTGCCTTTTTTTTTCGTCCTCTTCTTTCTCCTTTCCTACGCTTCCTCTTAACATGGCAACTGCTGGAAATAGCTTCTTCAAGTTTCTTGAGCTATTACAGCTACTTGCTTTTACGTTAATGTTGATACCAGTAGAATCCACACTGCCTCTTAATCTTCATCAGGCTCCACCAAAGTACTCAAGTTCTTCTACTGCTGTTTTCCTGTATGGTTCCAGTGCGTGTGCGAACAATGGCTGTAGTTCCACTTCCTGTGAGGTGAATGACATACTTGCATTAATACCAGTCAAAACATTCCTACAGGTTTCTTAATCCATATTGTTTCTGGTCAACCATGCATGCCTTCAGTTAATGCAATCCGTATCCAAGAAAGCTTCTTTTTTAACTTCTACACATCTTAAGATTCTGAATGAACGATGCATGCACCTTTCTTCTTCTGTGAATCCATCTTACTCCTTGCACTCAAAATTTGAGCAGCTTGATGGTCAAACTCTGAGATCATGTCCTGTTGGTGATATTATAGAGTTCAACAACTTAACTGTGAATAGCAAACACAGTTTCGTACTCAATGTTACAGCTCGAGATGGAGAAAGGAACTCATCGGTTTACTCTTGGTTCATTGGTTAGTATAATTCTATCCTCTTTGTTGATTACCAAAAAAGAACTACTAAGTGGGAAAGTACTTACTATCGTCTGGTCTTCAAGAAAAAAGACCATATCTAACTATTTGTTTGTCTCATGATATGGTTATCATGTAGATACAGTTGAACCAACTGCAGAAATATTTAGCAAACAGAAATACACAAATGCTGAGAAGGTAAGCATTGATATTACATTCAGTGAAGCCTGCAGTGGACTCGGTGGCTTTAAATGTTTGAATTCGTCAAACTGTGATGTAAGTGGTGTGTTAAAGATCTGAAAGGTTTTCGTGTTACTTATCCATAGCTCCACAAAAAGGGATATCAACAGTCGTGAACTTGAAAGACTCCATTCTATTCAATTTGCAGCTCATTGTAGATGGTCCAGCACATGTTGATGTTTCTTCTCTGCGCACCTTCAGGCCTTATTCCAAATATAGTCTGGACATAATTCTTTCCTCCAGAAGTACATATGGGAGGGTGGTTATCAGATTGGTCGACAAGTTCTGTACAGACAAGGCCGGAAACTTCTTTAAAAGGACTAACAGATCCGTTGTCCTTATTCACTTTGGTCAGTTGTTTCTGATGAATTTTCTTACGGTCATTACATAGATTAGATTCTTCTGTTATTTACTTGAAGTTGCCGTCTTAGATAGAAGACCGGTAGTGGTGGACTTGTGGATGCCTGTTCCATCATATGTCCTGGATATCAATGGGGTACCAAGAACTGTCCTTGCAACTAACAAAATGGAGGACTTGAAAATCTTCTTGGATTTCAGCATCCCCATTAAAAATTCAACAGAGGAAGTCCTAAAAGCCTTGCATGTGAATTCCGATAAGATATTGCCTGCCTTCGCCGGAAACCATGGGAATCGCAAGTTTGAATTTGAAGTAAAATGCCAGCTTCATTTTCTTAACATCTTCTCTTAAGTTGCTGTAAAATGTGTTATTTAATAACAATAGCTTTCAACTTTGTAGCTCAAGAATGTATCAAGTACTGAAATCATAACAGTGGAGCTAGATTCTGGTTTAATCATTGGAAGGACAGGCACTGCTGTCTCACCAGTTGCCTCGCTTACAATTCTCTATGGTATGCTATTCCAGATATTGCGATCACCCTGCCTTTACTGATTTACTAACTATAAGGATTTTCATTGAAGATGAAACAAAGCCTAAAGTGGAACTGAGAACGAGCTCTCCAAGTATAACAAAAGCATCTTACATCAAGGTGATAGTTGAGTTTTCAAAGCCAGTTTTTGGGTTTGAAGCCTCCATGTTAAAAGTGGAAGGAGGGAAAATTATAAGGCAGGTGCAAAGTTGACTCTCATTTGAATTACCTCTTCTCTTACTCAATGAACACCAGATGAAGACTAAATAAAGCCAAAACTTCTGCATTCTCCAGATATAAGGGACTCTCAAGAGCTTTACACTCGTTGACTATCCTTCCTGTAGCTCAGGGCATGATCTCCATAGCTGTTCCTGCTGACAAAGTGGATGATATCTCAGGAAATAAGAATACAGAATCCAATACACTGGAAGTGAAGCTCTGTAAGAATGATTCCTCTCTTGGGTTGCTTTCTATTGCTTTTTATTACTCTGCATAAAGTCAATCCTTTTTGTATAATCATAAGGGTGCAAGTTGTGAGATTTTTCCCACTAACACTCGTGACTGCTGCTTCTTTTCCCAAAAAAAAAAAAACATTTCAAAAGACTCAACACCTGCAATATCAGTGGCGCTGTACTCATTTGTGACTTGTGGAGTAATAGCAACGTCCTTGACAACCGCTGTAATTTCAGTGTCCACTGGCAACCTTGGAGTAATAGGCACTCCTTCAAGAAACGCCAATGATTTTGCTTCCATCCCCTCAAAAAATCTACAGGTATCTCGTGAAAACCAATCAAAGTTAAACATATCTTTATTTGCATTGAGCATCTACCTTTGTCTCTCTTTATCTAACAACACAGAGGAAAGAGTATACTGAATGCGGACCCTTTTGAATATCTTGTAATTTTTCATCTCAGGGATTGCTTGGGCACCTTCAAGTATTTGTCCTGTCAGACTGGATCTCACTTAATCACCCCGCAGAATATTCGGAAACTACAAAAGGACTTAGGTGGCTCTTACCTCGTCAAAAGCTTCCATGGAAAGAGGATTGTACTTCCGTCTGGCCAAACCATTTTGATCTGACTGAAAAGTATATCAACAGTTCACGACCAGGGTTTCTTGATCATGAAATGCTTTATCATCCCTCAGCACCTCTCACGTTGCAACATCAAATATCAAGACCAACTGAAATAAACCAAATCGGTGGCCGGCTACAGGGACACATAGGCAGGGAAAACACTTCGTTTGGGCTACCTCTGAATTCTAGGGAATATTTCATTCATCTTCTTGTCGGTATCTTCTACGTATTGTTCACAGTTAATGTTTTGATTTTATAAGAATGTGCTACATCTGTGTTCATCTAAAATGCAGAGGGGAGAACCCTTTTCAGCTACCAATGTGGTGAAGAGAATGGAAAACTATAATGGGTACGTGAGAGTAGTTAACTTCAATATCTCGTCCATACAGATGTTCTTTTGTTGTTAATCGTGGTACATTATTGACCTTGTTTCTTCACTAGGTGGCAAGACTTGGAGATGAACTTGTTCTGGCTTGGTCTGGGAGGAGGGATTTTAATTACAATCCATGTTCTATCGGTGCTTTTTCTGAGATGCAGGAGGAGAATAGCAGCTCATGGAGCACTTTCATTTCCCAGGTTCGAGCTACTACTTCTAATTCTCATGCTACCCTGCATGTCTCAGTCTTCAGCATTTGTGATAAGAGGTGAGGAATTACATATCAAAATTTGGCACTTATATCTTAGGCCAACAATGATTGCTTGAACTGATGATTATAAGCTTTTCAGGTGGAACGATGGGAGGAATTATCACAGGGGCTTTCTTGATGGTTATCCCTGCAGCATTCATAGTATCAGTTAGCTTTTTCTTGGTAGTTATTATCTTCTCCGACAGATTTTCCCAGTATAAGGAAATCGCGCTTGTGGGTACCAAAGAGCAGTGGTATACAAAGTTGCGGTTCTTCATTACCGGGCGGCCAGTGATTGGAAAATGGTTTTACAGGGAGGGGCTGCCTTCACTGTTCCTCCCACGCTTTGGGATTCTCTTTGAGAATCTAAGGGGTCCACAATTGGTTGTTTCCATCGAGCAAAACGATCCAAGCACCATATCTAAATGGAATGAAGGCCACCAAACTGGGATCGGGAGAGTGAGAGCTGTCAGCTCAGATGAGAGTAATGAGGAAAGCTCAGAAATTACATTAAGCAGAGCCTTGGGGTGTGTTAGATCTTTTTACATTGTTCTTGACCTTCTAAGAAGAGTTGGGCTGGGATTCATATCAGGAACTGGCTCATCAAGTGCATCAAGCCAAAGGGTATTGGCGTTGGCAATCACATTGACACAGTTCATATATCTGCTAACGCTAAAGCCATACATCAGGAGGGGAACTCACGTGGCAGAAAGCGTTTCACTTTTGTGCGAGGCGGGCATCTTTGGTATATCTATTGCTACAAATAGCTCGCATACAACAGAAGCAAGCCCCCTGGGACGAGTGATGCTAGCTCTGCTACTCCTAACTTTTATCGCTCAAGTTACAAATGAGTGGTACATTTTTACGGAATGTATCTTAGGACTATCTCATCCTCAGAAAAATTCTCTCAAGACGGGACTAAAGTTTGTAGCTAAAGGCCTTGTGTTGCCTTTCCTGCCAGAAAAACATTGGCCAAAAGTCCCAGCCGATTGCTCCCCGCAGAAAACTGGCCTCTCTGTTATCCTTCCTCTGACTCGTCAGAAAGAAATAGGGAGAAGAGATACAAGAGCACCAGTTATTGATCCGTTAAGTAACATGACTGCAACAGTAGTCCCTGTGCTCAGCCCTTGTTCTCCTGGTCCTGGACTTGACATTGCTCACACAAGTTCAACTCCTACAAGGATTACGCTTACCGACCAGAAAGCATTAGGCAAGAAGCTCAGGGACATGGCAAAAGCGAGTTTCCCAGTGGACTCAGAATGTGAGGAACACAGAAGTGCAAGCTACTGGATCAGAGACCAGATTTTCCGTCCTCTAACTTCACATGATCTTCAAGCCTCCACTTCTAAAGCCAGAAACTAATTTTAGAGACAAATGACCATAAAATTGTAGGGAAAACCGGATCAAGGTATCTTGGTAGTCTTCAATCAGTAGCAAGTCAACTTCTGACTATGCTTCTATTATACCCATATCGCATGTTTCCAAATTCCAACCAGGGGAAAATGAGATTTAAGATGCAAGAAAATTGGCAAATATGTTTTTTTGAGGGGATTCTCATTGAATAAAGTCAGGAAGGAAGGCAGAATATGTTGTGTCGTTGTATCCAAGCCTGAGCAGCACATATCATGTCATTATATCCAATCCTGTTTCGTTCCAGTCTTCATCTAGAAATTATTTTATGTGAACTCGGAATACCAAGGATATCTATTTCCTGGAGCAACACCGTTGGAATTCGAAGAACTTGCAAGTGATCAAAAGAGGAGATTCTCAACAAAGACCTATTCAAACCCCAATTTACAACCTTCAGTAATTTGAAACATGTGGCTGCTCCTTCATCTTCATGCCTAAAAAGAGCTTTGAGATAAATGTTTTCTGTAACTCGTATCAAGCGTTTATACAAACATTGGATCAGAAGCAGTTTGAGTGTCACTGTTGCACGATATATCCATAGATTTATCATCTTAACATGCAACTCCTACTATAAACAACTAATGACCACACATCAGCTCACGCAGAGTTAGTATTGATTCCAAATTGAGACTATAGAGTAAGGTGTCAATTATTTTAATACTTAATAAATTTTTTAAATATAAAATAATTATTTTAATTTTATATAGTTAAATTTAATTTTTTATTATGAAATTTATTATATTAATCATATTTTTTTAAATTATAAACTTCAATACGTTGCTAACAAAAAACACCAAGGTAAACCTGTTGAGAATTAATTCAAAATGTTATAGTTGTTAAAATTCTTTTAGAATAGGTCTTAAATTATCTTAAAATAAATCTTAGATTATTTTAAATCTTATCTTATAAGCTAAATTTGGTGGCTGAAAAATCTATTTTAGTTGTTTGTATTTTGTCTATATAAGGCAACCACGTTTAAAAAAAAAAGTATAGGAGTGTTACGTATTGTTTAATCTTTATCTTATCTCATCTTATTCATCTTCTTTTCTCCAAAATCCCAACATGGTATCAGAACTTTAGATCCTTGAGGGACTGTGAGATTGAGTAAGAAAATACAAAAATAGAGTTCCGAATGGCTGCCAGCAATTCAATATTTATCTCACCCCCAAGTTTTAATGGTGAAAATTATCTAGTATGGGCTGTTAAGATGAAAGCTCATTTAAAAGATCTTAGCTTGTGACAATGGGTAGAAAATGAAAGGGAATTACTACCTCTGGAAGCAATCTAACACTTAATCAGATAAGGGCTCGTGAAGAAGAAGAAGCAAAAGCTCCAAAAGCTTTATCTATAATTCATTATGCTGTCTCAAAAGTAATTTTCACAAGAATAATGACTTGTAAAACAGCTAAGGAGGCTTGAGATATGCTGAAAGAATTATATTAAGGCAATGAAAGAACAAGAAAGATGCAAATCTTAAATCTCAAAAGAGATTTTGGGACTTTGAGCGTGAAAGAAAAGGAGACCATACAAGAATATTCTAATCGGCTGATAAATGTGGTGAACAAAATTCGACTGCCAAGAGAAGATTTACCTGATAGCAATATTGTAGAGAAAATGCTTATAAGTTTGCCTGAAAGATTTGAGTCTAAAATTTCATCTCTTGAAGATTTAAGAGATATCAGTCAAATAACTTTACTATAATTGATTAATGCTTTACAGGCTCAGGATTAAAGAAGGGCAATTAGAGACCAAAAAAGTGAAAAGATAGTGGAGGAAGCCTATCTAGCAAAGGTTCCATCATCAAAAAAGAAAGGAAATGTTCCTCAATATGGCTATTGTGAGAAGTTTGCTCATGAAAATAAATATTGTTGGCAGAAAGGAAAGCCTCAATGTTATAACTACAAAAGATTTGGTCATCTGCAAAAGAATTGCATATCTAAAAAAGAACATACAAATTTGGTTGAAGTGGCTGAAGAAGAAAAGCTTTTTTAGATTTGTTGGTGAGAAGTGCACCAAGATGTGTTTGGAGAGACGGGCTCCAATAATTGCAAGTTGATGAGAAGGACATCAACGGGAATTGGTGAAGAGAAGTGCTTCATATAATATTATGAAGATTAGGAGAGAAGCGCTTCATCCTTGAAAATTTGAATTAAGAGGCAATGTTGAGAATTAATTCAAAATGTTATAGTTGTTAAAATTCTTTTAGAATAGGCCTTAGATTATCTTAGAATAAGTCTTAGATTATCTTTAATCTTATCTTATAAGCTAGATTTGGTGGCTGAAAAACTATTTTAGTTGCTTGTATTTTATCTATATAAGGCAACCAAGTTTAACAATAAAAGTATAAGAGTGTTACGTATTGTTTAATCTTTATCTTATCCCATCTTATTCATCTTCTTTTCTTTAAAATCCTAACAAAACCTACATTATCAACATCTGAAAATTGAAAATTGTCAAGTTTATGTTTTGATTTTAGGTGTGTGTTCCAGGAAAGGATTTTAAAAGTTGAACCGAATTGGTCAATCCAAACTAGATAAGTAAGAATTAGTCATCTATTTTAATTTATATCTATTATAAATAAAAATCAGTCGGCCAATTTTTGTTAAACCGTAAGAACATAAGAACTGTAAATAATCTTCTTCTTCAGTTATTGCTAGGATTTATTTTTAACATATCCTATTTTTATTTTTATTTTTGGCATTTCAATTGGACATGGGAATTTTCTTAATAA
>JANITX010000009.1:11857226-11868184 GCA_027564395.1 Erythroxylum ulei | reverse complement strand
TCTTATTGACAGATGACAGGGACATGCTTTTCAAAAAGAAAATAGCAACATAAAGTCAACGATAACGAGTGGACACCCTAAACTAGGAACACAAAGTCGTAGTGCTCAACATGTGAATAGGTATTTGATCGACAAGACCCAAAAACAAAATGAAATTTCAAAGCAAAACAAAGCATAAAGTGATCAAAGAGCCATATAAAGAAGTAAATGTTCGAATTTTGAATCGAAAAGCGCATATAAAGAAGGAAAAATATGAACTTACCCCAACTTGAATCTAAGTAGATCCAACAATAATGTTGTTAATAGGGATGAAAATAAGCTTGACGAAAAAACCAACAAATCCCATCACCACAAACCCTATTGCTGTACGAAAAGCCACCTTGGTGAACTCTACATCAACCCCAAACAGAGAAGATCAATTCTTCGCGAAAAACTGCTTTCATCAAATTTCGAGGTTTTTCAAGTTCGAAAAGAGGAAATACCTTTGCGATCGGGCTTGTGGCAGCGCTTGACGAGACGAACACTGTCCTTGGCGAAATCCCTCAGTGGATCAAACACGGAGTCGATTGCGTCCATCTCTAGTTTCTCGAATTGGTAATCTGTAGTCCAAGGGTTCTTACTTTTTTTGCGATATTTATATGTACCAGATTTGCTTTGTTGTTTTTCACTCTTATCGGACCAGAATGCCCCTGCATGTTCGTGTTTTTTTGACGATTCTGTCCTTATCTGGTCTCGCTGAGGCTCTTCGCCACGTTTTTCTGTCCTGTAGCTTTTCTTTCTTTTTTTGTTTTGTCCGTCACCAGTTATTTTATGCTTTGCACATTTTGAGAGATTTTAGACTTTGTTTGGACCATCCAACGGGAAGACCTTAATGTAATTGGGACGAATCCTGTTTTCTTTTGAACCAAAATAGCTCCTTCCAAATTTGGATTTAATACCCTGTGACTACACCACCTTCCTTGTGGCTACAGATGCATCAAAGAAGGATTGAGGAACGTAATAACTGTCGGTGTAATAGCCAATCTTCAAAAGAAATTTATAGCCTACTAAGAAAACATCTCCCTAGCTCGAGTATACTGAAAAGAACTTATGCCACTCCAGAAACAAGCAAACCAAGCATTCAACTTGACAAACTCAACTTCATATGCCAGCCAAACGTGGATGACTCTCTGCAGGGAGCACACAATCATCCAGATATTTCTAGACATCTACCACAATACGCTTATGAAGCCACTATAATGGCCACCTTTAGAAGCCATCTATAAATCCAGGCAAAGAAGGCATTCGTTATAAATTGTAGTTCTCATTCAGCTGGTGTTTGTTAAGAGTCCCGTTTACTATCTCTCTGAACAGATCTAGGGACAAATGTAAGGCCACGAGTGTTCCGGCGTCCAAAGCTGATGGAAGAAGGAGAGGAGTCGGATGTACTTAATTTGGAGACTGCCGCAACAAGTCCATCCATTGTTTCACCTTCTACTTCCATTTTGCCTTCAGCTTCCTGCTTCTTCTGATTTGCTTGCCTACGCTGAATCTTTTGCCTTGCTTTCTTGGATGGGAGGGATTTCTTGAAGAATTCAAAGGAAATTGGGAACTTATGCTTGTCCACCAAGTGCTGATGCCTACTTTTGTAATTCTTGAATTTCAAACCACAACCTTCCACCAGGCATTCGTACTGTCAATGGGAGGCAAGAAACTTAAGAGTTCGATACAAAAGCATTGATAATAAGAATGACTGCACATACAAAAATAGTCAAAATTTGATAAATATATCTTTAGAACTAAAAATTACCAAGAAATTGGCAAACAAAAAATGGTATTAAAGAAAAAACCAAGTTCTTCAGACATTATTGATATTTTCATCACCTTAAACCTAGAATATCCTATGTTGATGTTTTTAGTTTGTTCACCGCTGAAGAACTATTAAGTTCATTAAATGAGACTTTTCAAGTGTTTACAAGGGTGTTTACATAACCTGTCCTCGCTTAACACCAAACATGCAAAGAAAATAAATCAGTAGGTTAAAATCAATGATAACTATCATAACAATCACAGGCATCATTGAAAAAACATGTTTCTGGAATAAGCACAAAGTTCTAAATTTGGAAAATGATAGACATCAATCAGGGCTTGATGTAATCATAGTTGATATTTTAACAGAAAGGGAGTAAAGAAACTACCATGGCGTACCCACGTGCAACTTTTGCCTTAAAAAAAGAGTCATGCAATTCAGAAACATGGATGCTGAGAAGGCGTGCGGTAGGGTAAACTCTAGAGCAGACAGAACAGGATGCAGCGTGCCGTGCATTGTAATGGTCTTCAAAGGCATCCAAGGATGTCAAGTGTGCACCACAACCAACAATGGGACAGCAAACCTCCCTGCTTCAAGCAATGATTTCACAGTTAACATCCTCAGTACGATCTTAGCAATATACCGAATAGAAAAATACCATGAAGTGCTGCTTTTCAACAAAAATAAAAGAAATAGTCCGAAAATAGACAAACTGATAACATTCCAAATGTTTTCATCCCAGAGAATCAAACTTTAACCCACCTGGCGTCATTGTCCACTAGATCCTGAAGCTGATGCTTTTCATCATCAGTTAAATCCAGTGCAACCTGTGTGTATACATATAGAAAAACCAGAAATCCAATGCTCAATCTAAGCACAAAATTAAAATAAAAACGTAAATGGAAATGAAAAACTTTCAAACTTTAATTGGGCAAATTGAAACACAAGAAGGAAACATGGAATATAAAGTGAACCTGTTTGGCGAGGAATTCCCTTTCGAAGTTGCCAGAAGCAAAGAAGGAAGAGTCAGGGGTGAAACGACGACGAACAGGCTTCCAGTACGCAAACCCTAGCTGCTTGTCACTATTGGCAAAATCATCTACTTCCATCGCCATGGTCTCTGTAATCAATTAACTTTTGGTATGGCACGTTATGAATCAGATTTATCTTCAATTTCTTTCCAAACAAACGATTCAATTGCAAACTTCAACTCCATCATTTTGGGTTTTGGTGGTTTAGCTCTTAACTTTTATTAGTTTCCGGGCTATTGTCCTCCTCTATGGCCCTTTAATCAAAGCCCAAATGCACAAAACCCAGCCTTCCGATTGCCAAGCCTACTTGGTGAAAGGTCAGTTGCACCTAACGAGTAATCTCTTATGCACAAAAAAATCTAATCTGGGTGTCCAAAGGCATAAGAAATATATTGGCAATTGGTCACTAATTCACATTAAACGTGTTAAATGACCTTAACTTCGTACATATTCAGATTACCTAGCTAGTTTAGACGTATCCAAAGGCATAAGAAATATATTGGCAATTGGTCAACTTGGAACAAGAGTCGATCAAAACAAAACAAGTTGCTTTAATTCTAAGGGCATGGGTAACGTCAAAATTTGGATACTTCCATCACCTGTTTTGCTTAATTAAGAATGAAGATTGCAGAGCAAATAGGGTATGTAGGACTAGGTCTGGCTGGCTCTTTTAAAATAATTTGGCACAAATTAAAAATTTTCTTCTGTTACAAGTGAAGATGACTAGTGAACTAACAATGACATAATCTTAACGTTAGTTAATCCTTTAAAAATTAAGACTTTTAGTGCTTGGAGTTGGAGCGGATTTGTTTTTAGGTCATTATCATGTCACCCCTAACTAATCCCGGGGAAGAAAGGTAGATTTCAGTGCCTAACCTCTAGAAGCCAATAGCACCAAGCATACATGTAGAAACACATCAATTCAACGAAGCTGCTAGGAAAGTAGATGAGTTTGAGCTTTTGTTTAGAGGGGTTCGGCTATATGAGTAAACTCTTGGGGACACACTCAACGTACAAAGTCATTTGCGTGCTTGTTCTGCCATGACTAACTACTGTGGAGGTTGTAGACTCAAAAGAAAAACGTGTATGGAATATAATTAGGTGCTTCAACCAAATAAATTCATATATTTCTTGTTGGATATACACCATAGCCTCACAAGACATGCCTTACTAGACCCCGTCATCATCCTATATAATTAAGAATATCCTCTCCTGCTGCTGAGATCATATACCCCAGTCAACTTTGTTAATGCCATAGTTGATGCTTTAAGGTTCTTAGGATCATCTCTTTACCACTTCTTATTCTAGAGTTGCTATCATCAATCGTTGTCCAAATTTTTACTCACAGGCAGATACCAGGGATGTGCACTATATATCTACGTATATTCGCTGCATAACATAGAGTTGATTGTGAATTGAAGAAGAAGAAGAGGAGATCAATGAAGACTGTAGAAAGAGCATGGTGGGTTTTGGTCATGATCGTCATAGTAATAGCGCATAAGGGAGAGGCACAGCTGCGAGAAAACTTCTATAGCTTTAGTTGTCCAAAAGTGGAAGCCACAGTGCGACAAGCTGTGTCCACTAAGTTCTCTCAGACTTTCACCACTGTCCCTTCAACTCTTCGTTTATTCTTTCATGACTGTTTTGTCTCGGTACGTATATGTCAGCACGAGTATGATTCGTTTCATCTGCGAGTTTGTGTACTCTTACTGCATATACACGGACGGATAGATAATGCATGAATGTTTAGTACTTGCAAACTTTTGAACTTCTTTACAGGAAACGATGCAAATGAGAATTATAAGGCCCTCTCTAGACTTTTCTTTTTTAATCTCAGTTTTCTTCTGAGATGATAGTATGTGTGAAACGGTCGTAACTGGGGGCTGATGTGATGGTAGAAAACTATTGTATGAGTGTTGCAGAAAAGTCGGTGAGTAGTGATGTTTTACTATTTTTAATACCACCGTTCGAAGGACGATTTGACATCTTCCAACAACTTATGAATGGATCAGTTCTATAATTTTGTGTTTTCACACTTGAATTCCATTTCGTAATCCTTCCTAACTAAACAAACAATCATAAAGTTTATTAGTCAATCTGAATCGAGTTTGCTAGTTCTATTCAAAACCTTGGTTTGAAGGACTAATCAGACCACTGAGTTAGACTGAATATAGTGGTTGAATATGGGACTCAACTTCAGAAGTTTAAAGTTCTAACCTACACGGGATTGACCTGTTTTCCTTTTTATTTTAGTCAAATTAAATTGGATATGAAGTAGAATTGAGCATAGCGAATGTCCTAGTTCATCTTTGATCACATACTTGATAGGTTAATCAGACAATAGAGTACTATATCGCTAGGTGAGGTAATTATTCCACGTGCTACAGAACGTGCTATAACCATAGAGGTTTTAGGTTTCCGTTACAAACTTCTAACTCTATTTGCTTGCTTAATTATAGGGTTGCGATGCCTCAGTTATGGTTTCATCACCAAATGGCGACGCAGAGAAGGATGCACCTGACAATCTTTCACTTGCAGGAGATGGATTTGACACCATAATAAAAGCAAAACAAGCTGTGGAAGCAGTATGCCCTGGAGTTGTTTCCTGTGCAGACATTATGGCAATTGCAGCCAGAGACGTTGTAGTACTGGTAACATAAATTTCAACAATTCCATAATTTCCGTTGCTAGCTTTACTTATCATTCCTTCTTTATTTTCCAACAAAAACTACTAACTTGGACTGTCTTTTTTTTTTTGGGGGGGGGGGGGATCTGATAACCAAATTCAAGGTTGGAGGAAGTCCATTTAATGTAGAATTGGGACGTCGGGATGGTCTGATATCTAAATCATCACTTGTTGCTGGAAATTTGCCAGAACCCAACTTTACACTCCCTCAACTTAACACTATCTTTGCCAAAAACAACCTCACACAAACTGATATGATTGCACTTTCAGGATGCCACACTGTAGGCTTTTCTCACTGCAATCGCTTTGCAAATCGTCTTTACTCATTCTCTCCTTCCTCTTCTGTTGACTCTTCTCTCAATTCAGACTACGCTAAGCAGCTTATGCAAGCCTGTCCCCGGAATGTAGACCCCAGTGTAGCTGTTAACATGGATCCTGTTACACCACGAACGTTTGACAATGTTTATTTCCAAAATCTTGTTGCTGGTAAAGGCATGTTTACTTCAGATCAGGTCCTCTTCACAGATCCTGCATCTCGGTCAACAGTCAATGACTTTGCCAATCAGCCGGGAGACTTTAATGCAGCTTTTGCCAGTGCCATGGTAAAGCTTGGTAGAGCTGGAGTTAAGACTGGAAACCAAGGACGTATAAGGAGAGACTGCACAGACATTAATTCGTGAAAGCATAGGAAGGCCAATTTATCATGGTGGGAATGAATGATCCATATATAACAATTGTGCAGCACTGTTCAATAAAATTTCCAACTTGTATTGTTACAAAGTCCAATTTTCTGCAAAGCAGTCACCTTTGCATTGGAATTTTAGTAAGCAGGCGTCAAATAAGTGCATGCAGATTTCTTGAATAGACACTTTCATTTATGGAATAGTTGACACCTTTAGTTCTTCTTCTCCACACTAGGTTTTTCTGCATGTAGCCAGAAATATCTGATAAGGAGCTGAAAGTTTTACACTGAAGTAATGTTGGTGTGTTGTAGAAATGACCATCAGACTGAACACAAAATGGTTCACTCTCAAAAAACATCAGATTGAACACAAAATGGTTCACGCTCAAAACAAAGTGAATAAAGTGGATATTGATCATCAAGAGTATACAGTGGACACGTACACAAATGCATACACTTTTGGCGCACTCAGCAATATATAAGCTTGTTTAACTCTAAGACAAGGAATGGAGTAACAAGTTTCATCCAGAGCTTCTTGAGAATTTCACTGAGGCTTGATCAAATCTTTGGATTGATTCCTTCAATCAAAATTTAAAACTTCACTGGAGTACAGAATTACTGCCAAAACGAACTTGAGTATACTCTGGTGGAGAAACTCTGTTATGGCTCTCTTGACAAAATCAAGTGTGAGATTTTCCATAGAGGTGTGCATAGACAATCTTCGTCCGGTACACGAGAATCATGCTTAGTATAAGTGCAATAATGCAGAATCCGGACATGATCATTGAAGTAAGGAAGAAACATATGGCCCCTTCGCATTTCAGAGGTTCCTCAGGACCTAGTAAACTAGAAAAAGTAGACCCTAAATTCTGCAAATGGTGATGAGCTTGTTTTTCTGCTTCACTGTCATAGATGTAGCTTGCAATTAAACCAGAGAAAACAAGGGAACCAGCTGGATTTGCAAGAGTGAGGAAGTTGTAAAGGGCCCCGAACTTCTTCAAGCCAAACAATTCAGAGGCAGTAGCTGGCACGATTGCCCAGTGAGCTCCATAGCCTAGACCAATCATCAGGGTGCCAATGTACATTGTCCCAGGCCACCCATAAGCGAAGAAAATATGCCCTACTGCCATAACAAATTGTGCAATTGCCATCGCCACTGGTCTTGGATAAGCATAATTCCTGCATAAGACCAGATAGATGAGCAAATTGAATAAGCTGCTGCAAAGTCTACCTAGAAAATAAATTTATAATCCAAGCAAGATGATCGATGCTTCACCTTACAATAACCTCAGAAAAGTAACCCCCTCCAATTCGTCCAAGAAAATTCCAAATGCTAATTATGGACACAAATATATGTGTATTGTCATAACCTAAGGACTGACTCATCTGACCCAGGTTATCAATCACAGTCAGCCCAGATCCAGAACCCAGTAAAAGAGAGACGAAAATCAGCCACAAGTCCGCTTTTATCAATGCCTGCATCAAGGTGAAATCTTCACCTCTATGTGGACCTCTTCTCCTCTTGACCCTTACTGCTCCTTCTGCAGCTGCTTGGAACAGTTTAGCTTGCAACTGTGCAATTCTCTTTTGCCTCTCTGAGGCTGGAAGCAAGTCTACATCCCTTGGCTTCTCATCTTCCACCTCACTTAGTATCACCTCGTGGGCCATATGCTCAGACTTACCAGCTTCTTGTTTCTGTGGCTCGGGCAGAAAAGCCTGTTCTGCGGGATCTCTTGGTTCTGAAGAACAACACAAGGATATAGGAATTGCAATAGGAAGTAGAAGTAGGACAAACAAAATCACTGTAAATATCACTATCACAGTGTGACTCAAGTTGATCAGATCTTCAACAAGCATGACCCCCATCAAGTAAGCAGCCAGTAGGAGGCATACACTATATACAAAAGTAAAGCTCGTGGGATCACTGGATCTGACTTGTTTATGACCTCCAACAGGTCTCACGATAAACATTAAGGCAATGACAACCATCGCTGGCCCAACTGCAACCATGAATATAAGAGATGCATGATCAGGCGTATGCATCACTGCATATACTTGGGTCAATATCGCACCACCTAAGCCAGCAAATCCTTTCAAGATTCCCACTACAGGACCTCGACTTTTTGGGAAATTTTGCACGCAAGAAACCAGAGCAGCTGTATTGAAGTAGGTTTCACCGTTGTTACCGATAAATATAAGAATGCACATCTGCATACTGAAAGAAGTTAACAACTTGTCCAAGACATTATGGAAAAAACAAGATATGTGATAGGAAAGTCTCCTAAATCTCTTAGCCTAACAAAAAATCCATAAAAAAAGATGAATAAATATTACAAATAAATTTCGTTGGTGAACGAGAATGGAAAGAAATGATTAAGAAAACCAAGCTAAGATCAATTAATTGTGATCTCTCAAGGTGTCTCTCCCACATCACATCTATAATCTTAGATTCATATACGTCATGCAGCATTACTAGAAAGGAGAAAACTAACGTCAAGCATAATGTAGAAAACCATTAACAGGATTTTTGATAATGGCTAAAATTGGCTGAAAAAAGGCTGTTTTGATCTTTCAATTTCCGTATCTAACAACTTCAGATTGATCAATACTCAGCAATTGGTGGTAAAACAGTTAACTATCGTGGAGATACCATCGTTCCAACTAAATATTACAAAATGGTACTTCATCCGAAAGCTAACCTGCTAGTGTAGAAGCCACAGAATGATGTGAAATTGTGGCCTAAAGATAATGGTTTACATATCAAGGAGGAACATTACTGAGATGCAAGAAAAAAGGACAAAGAGAATACCCCACAAGAAATTGATTTGTCCCAATTCAATCGAAATCAAAGGAAACAAGAATTAGATGGTGCATTTTCTGGGTGTACTTACTTTTTGCAAGCAATCCAAATGCGAATATTCTGCAGATTTAATTGGAATTTTTAGAAAAATAGCCGACAGGAGGAGGAAGTTGGAATAAATAGGATGGATGTGAGATGATGGTTGAAAGCATACGACTAAGGATATCCCGTGAAAGATTCAAAACGTTTCCAGTAAAGGAAACAAAGAGATGATAAAAGATTCAGATTTTCATATGCAACAAAGTGCCCTCGTTCATGAAGCAGAAACGATATCACAAAGGGAAATAAATAGATAATTAGAGTATCAACACTTCATCAAATCAAGTTGAAGCACTGAAACAAATGCCGATGGGTGAAGAAAAAGTAATGCTAATGGTATTGCGTCTTCTTCTTGATAATTGGTATCAGTATGAGATGAACATACGACAAATGCAAACATTGCACAAAATGATGCACAAGAAAAGTAATTCGACCAGCAAAGCACAGAACTACTGAAGTAACCGGATAACCAATCCGACCAATCATATTTCCACTTAGATCACATCAGAAGACAAACTGTAGTATAGAAGTTAAGAATTTGATAGGTACTCACAGCCCACAAAGGCAAAACAGGAGCTCGACCAGTGACAACGAGCCAAACCCAACCATAGCCAATAAGATTCTGCAGAGCCCCGACAAGCAAAGCGCCCCACATGGGCAAGATTTCACATAAACTACCAGCGAGGAACCCAACACTGTCTCCAAGATCTTTAGCCACACCTAATCTGGCAATCTGTCTCTGATTGTAGTTCAGAGAACTCTTTACAACAGGTGATATGCTCCCAAACAAATATCCGATCCCTGCACACGACTGTATCCACATTGCAGCGACAAAGACGAACCATCTGTTGTTGACAAAGGCCCTGAAACTTTCCTGCAAGCTACCCATCATCGCCAAACCAACAAAATTAAGGAAAGTTTGTTTCTTGGATTTTGAGTTTTCGTTCCTGGTCTGTTTCTGGGATCATGAATGACAAAGGACAGGAAGTTTTTAGCTTTTATCAATTCATATGAGCGTCAAGGCAATAAAGGTAGGAACTTTTAAGGTTTTATATGCAAAAGAACAAAGAAAGAAGGAGGTGACAGTAAAGACAATCGAGAATATTCCTGTTCACCGATCATGATGACGTTGTCGAGCTGGACTGTCCCCGGGGGTAATTTACATCTATACTTTTTTAACAGAGAAAAAACAAAGGTGGAAAGAGAGAGTCTAGAGATAATTGCACATATGCGACTGTGTTGATAACCATAGGGTTTGACGCTGGACTGACGCCATTACAGGGACAATGGAAGAGAAGAAGTAAGTTTTGAGCTTTTGACCGATCCATCGGCTCTCTGTCTTGGCTGTTAAATGTCTGCCAGCTTCGTTCATCATGCCTAAAACATTAAATATTAGATTGAATCAAACGTTTGGACCATGCTTCTTCTTTTAATGAACATAAAATGACTATCAAGCCCTTACCAATAAGCCTTATAACATACCCCTTTTAAGTGGACTTCCTAATCTGCCCCTGCACTTAGCCTTTAAACATTGTCATCTTGCTTCCTAATTTTGAGTAGGTAAATGACATAATTTGGTAACACTTCCTTCTAGAGAAATGTTCCTCTATGTCTCATCTTTAAAATGACACCAAAAACGCTCAAATCAGTTCAGAAGCGAAGGAGTTATGGCCAAAATACGCGTTCAGCTCTTACTAATCCGAGACTGAACATTAACTCAACTTCAATCCAGAAATTGACAATCTTAGGGATGAAATTGAATTTCGATCCCTTCACATGATTTGTAGCCCCATATCTCAATTTTATTTTTCCTCAAGAATCAACTCAATCGGAGCTCCACAGCTCCCGAATTTCTCAAAATACTGAACCAT
>JANITX010000009.1:11804124-11814312 GCA_027564395.1 Erythroxylum ulei | reverse complement strand
TTTTTATTAATATAATATATTAATTAATGTTACTAATAATATTAATTAATAATAATTAATATTATTATTAATATCCATTAATAATAATTAATATTATTATTAATTAATATCATTAATAATAATAATAATAATAAATATTATTATTAATTAATGAATAATAATTATTAATATTAAATAATAATAATAATTAATAATAATATTAATTAATACTATTAATATTATTATTAGTATTAGGTTTGGAAAGATGAGAAGCTATTTTTAACATTTGCAATTTTTGTCCACAAGATAAGAATTTCCGTACCTCAGTTTTGAAAGGAACAAAATTTTCTATCCTTGTCCTCTGAGGACGAAACAAAAATGATCGAGGACAACAAATAAACAGGACGGAGGACAACTTTTGTATCCTTGTCATCCGCCCTCACCCCCTCAGGACGCTAACCAAACGGAGGATTAGTGTTGTGTGTGTGTCCTCTTTATTGTTCTCGTTCAATACAAATTTGGGACTATCAACTTTTAAGTGTTCAATGTTTTACAGCTGAATTGTTAATTAATGCTTCCTTTTGGGTAAGCTGCTGTATTTGGTTTTTAAGTTTCATTCGATGGTACATACATTTTCATGTTCATAACATGTGACAGACAGATGAATGGCCTTGTAACTGGTCAACTAAATTTGAGACTGACCGGGCAAATAGCATGGCATATTAATAACTGGAATGGAACCCGTTATCTCTGACTTCGGATTTCAAAACTAATATGAGAATTCTAGCTAAAGCCTAAACAAGAAGGAATGAGAAAGAGTAATCAGGTTTTTGGATTTCCCAGAAGTCCACCAATGTTTCGTCATCCATAGTGCTGCATCTGCCGCGGAGCTCCCTCAAAAGTGCACAGCTAATCTTCAACAGCTCTCCCATCTTCAGCCAATTGCTTTTCTTTTTCTTGTTCCTCTGCAATAACAAAAAGTTGTGCAAGTGATTGCAGTTTGTCGGTGGTCACTTGTTTGTCGGTGGTCACTTAGGACCAGGAATATTAAACTTAGGCAACAGAATTGGGCATCTTTTTTGTCTGAAAGTGGAAAAATGACTTAAATCCCGCTAAAACCTCCAAATGGCCCCTGTTCCTCGTCAATCTCATTGCCCAATGCTAATGACTCGATGAGCAGAACTTACTAAACTATTCATAAAACTCCAGAACATATGTAAGTATGTAACTGATGACAGAATAAGATTGATGGCTAAATAGTTTCAGTTCATGGGAACTCAAACAAATAGTATATGGGTCAACAACATAAATCTGATGATTAATGATATGTAAAAAGCAACCCCAAAAAAATTTAAGCATTTATGTGTGCCTATGCAGATTAGGCAGATGCCTAAAGGTTTTGCAACAGCAATCTCGTGCATGAATTCAGCCATCGAAAACTATCATGAATTTCATAATAAGAAAGCATGGCTCCGATAGAGCACATACAGCAATTAGTAGCTTCATGTATCACCCACATGCAAAGTTCATAACTAAAGAAACCTCCATCCCTCCTATAAAGTTAAAATTTTTAGGACTACATATCACCTTTGAAAAGATGACAAGAAATTATAGAGCAAGAAACCAAAAGTACATAAGTCTGATAGGCCAGTTGCCATAGGTTATGCAATGAAAGAGGAAGTTTCCAAATTTCCGAGAGTATTAACCAGTCCGATTTGCAAAGATGTTATATACTAAATTTAAGTGCCACACTGAAGAGAACCATGATCGGAAGTTGATAGTGAAAATAGACCTCTTACCCATAAGTTTGTATATGGCTTTCTGTGTGCGTCTTTCAAGTTTATCAAGCTTTTTTTGCACATCCCTTCTTAGGTCCCAGTTTGGTTTCTTTGGAGCGATGTTGAGAAATGGATCCTAAAATTACAACCAAAATCCAAAACTAAGCAAGAATTTCCTAGAGCGACCAGGATTTACATGAACTACAGAACATATAGATGAACTACTTATCTACTGCTAACAGACAACAATGTTTGGGAGCAATCATGTACCTCTTTCTTCTCTTGAGGTGGAGGTTCTACAGCAACGGGGTCCTCAAACTTTGGCAGAACAGGCGGAGCTATTTTACCCTCCTGAAGCTCCTTGTCTTGAGGAACATAGTTCCTAAACTTCATCCCAGGATTGCTGAAAGCGAGGAGGTAGAAAGAAGACGATTGCAAATTATACTAGTTAGCACAGACATCACAAACATGCAAGCCCACGCTTGCCAAATAAAAGCATTCACCTGGAGCAATTCAAACAAGAATGAAGTCTCCCTCTTTTCCCATTTCTTACATTGTTTAAACAAAAGTTTCTATCGTCTGTGGCCTCTAAAACCTCATTGGAAGCTCAATTATGGCTTTTGAATAGAAGAAATAAAGAAGTAAGACTGTAAGAGTAACTGATAGGAGGTGTTCATCATTTGTGGCAGTTATGTCAAATTACTCTTGTACCTCATCAAATGAAACACCTTACGCTTTTAAACTTTAAAAAAGACCATATCTTCCCATGAAGATTCAAGAGAATAGATGTGATGTTTACCAAAATTAACTGTTATGGTTTGATGGACGTTACATTCTCACATATGTCTAGATTTAACAGATACTCTATGTTTCTAGCCTAAAATTAACCTCTTGAATCTTAGGCGGCTGCTGGAAATGTTATCTTCCCAACTTTATGCAATCAGTGCCGCCATCCAATGGTATTAGAAGTCTTGCGTAATTAAATACTAGGAAAGTTTTACATCATTAACGGAATGTCTCAGGAAATGGCTATAATTCAATGCCCTTCTCACAAGGTTATTTCATACATGACAAAGAGGATATAACCCTATTTATTTCAATATATTTTTCCGAAATAAGTACTTTATTTCTGTATTATTTCTTTCTTCTTTCCAAATGCAAAATATTAAATCTAGTTTTGAAATCATAGGTAACTAGATTCGTTTTGATGGTTCAAGTCCTTGTTATGTACAACTTAAATAAGAAATTTTGCTGGTTTTGTTATAAAAGCATTTGCAAATGTAAGTGGTATAAAGACTATGTCGAGTTTATACTAACTCTTCTTTGCCAGGTTCAGGTTGAGCAGAAACATCATCTGGAGTTTCCAGTAGTTGCTGAGCAGCTTTAAGAGCTCTGAGCCTCTCTCGACGTGCTGCAGCTGCTTGTTCACTGGAGTCTTCCCCAGCATCCATTTCTCCACTTCACCTATAGACCAGGCATTAGCATACTAAATCCCAATCATTCTGATTTAATGTTCCTTAATGTGGTCAAACTAAAGTTCAAAAGTGAAAGGTCTAATCTTTATTATTCATTCTTTTACCTTTCATATTAGTAAGAATATATGAATCAAATCCAAATCCATATGCAGAGGAGATAATTATAGACAAATAATTCGTCAACAAGGCTTGAGCCAGCTAACCAATTACTTATCACAAAAACAAAAGATACGCATTACACAAAATGTCCTCTCTTTCTTTTTGTTCTTTATCCAATTTTTGGGAACAAATAACATAGCCGGTCTTTGGGGTCACTAGGATTCTTTTTCTACAGACAGCAGCACCATGCTCATCGGGATTCTATATGAACAAAAATGTTGAATGACTCGCAAAAAAGGAACTTGCCGCCCATCCGAGAACTGTTTATTTTGAGTTCAAAAATTTTGTATCTTTAGTTTAGGGTTCCACTGTTTACCAAGCCCATCTTAAAATTTGAAGTTTCTGGTAATGTTGGTAGAAGTTGGACTAGGCAGCTTGGAATAATAATAGCAAATCAGAGCTTAACATGAAGAAGCACTTACCTCTCACTCTCTGTTTCTCTTCTTTCGTAGTGTTGTCAGCCACCGGAGGAAAAAACGAAAAAGTTAGGATCGAAAATAGTCCAATAAAAAGCTTGGAAAAGTTCTGGATCTACTTTAGACGGCCCACCTCTCATCTTGTGCACAAATGGGAAAAGAACATAGAAAAAGAGGAGTACGGCTTGAAACGACATCGTAATAACGGAAGTACACATCGCAACGTAGTCGGCTCCGCTGTGCTGATTGGTGTCTCCGTCTTGTTGTCTTTGTTATAGGAAGATTCAAGTTTGTAGGATGATGGACGTAAAGGATAGAGAAAGAGCTATACGAATGGGGATAAGGAGATGTGAAATAGCGATAGAGAAAATCGAAAGACTTGAAATTGGGAGTAAAATCACACAGTCGTGCACTCGCACTCTCCTCAAATTGCTTCACTCTGAGCACTCTTTCCTCTCTTCTTCTTTTTCTTCTCACCACCACCACCATATCCCTTTAAGGTACCCATATTCTTTCAACTTTTTGTTTGGAATCAATCAACCTTATTTTTGTTTTTTCAATCGGTGATCTTTCTTCTTAGTTTTGCAAACTCAAGTGTTTATTATGTTTACAGTCTCAACATTGGTCACCTGGAAGCTGTCATTCACATTCTTCACAAACCCTTCGTGACGGGCGTTTCACGTGTTTGCAAGACTATTCCTTTATCTTCTTCTGCTTCAGAAACTACTGCTAATAGCACAAGAGTTCACGTTGACATTGTATGTATCCTCAATAAAAACCCTGTCTGGGTCATTGTTTCTGACAGGAATCCCAAGTATATTTCTTGGCTTCAAACCCACAAAAGCACAGGCTTGAAACCCAGGATTCAAAAACTCCTTGTCGCAGCCAAGTCTTCTCCTTTTATGAAGCCTACCTCTATTATTCTATTCTTCTCCCATGGACTTTGCGATACTGTTCTTGACAAGCTTCACAGAGAATTTGGAGCATCTAACTTTCGTTTCGAGGTTGATTTCTGCGAGGAACTAGATGGTGACTGGGTAAATGTGTTTCTTAGTTCATACAAGAACGCAACTGTCCTTCAAATAGCTGTGGAGTATACTAAAAATAATCCTGCTTTGGGTGCTCAAGTGGTTGTTAAAGACTTGGTTGTTGATCCTGCTGCATTGGCTTTGAAGGAGCACATCAAAGTAAATATGGATGACGATACATCATTCAATTCTCTTATTTCTGGAATTCAGTTATGGCTAGTAAAAGACCTAGATGGGGAATTTGCCAAACTGATGGATTCGTCAGGAGAGTATGATCTTATAAATTTTGATACAACTGCATTAATTGCTCTTGTATCAGGAATCAGCAATGGCTGTGCGGAGAAACTTCTGGCTACACCGGAGACTGAAATGAGACAGCGGTTTAAGGGTAACTTTGAGTTTGTGATTGCACAAGTAGGTGTTTTATTTTATATCTTTTGTGTCCTTTTTGTACATTCCTTTCCTTGAGCAACTACCTTCTCATAATTGGAATTATTTAGACTTATCAGTTGATAACTATATCTTAACTAATGCTATATGTTGCATTCAAACCCTCCCCACCCACACCCCACCGTAACTCTTCTTTGGGGTGCTTCAATAAATCTAACTCATTTTAAACATCTGGCCTTATTTTGGGTTAATCTTTGTTCATCAGGTGATGTCTGAAATTCAAAATCCTATACATGGGGAATTGGCTGGTGTGATATCAGGAAAGAGAGGCATAATATGCGAAAGTGTTCATTCCGAGTTCAAAGAGTTGATATCATTATGCGGAGGGCCTAATGAGAAGATAAGAGCTGATGCAATAATGAAACGCCTCATGTAAGTTGTCATCAAATATTACTGTTTCTAATTAGATTGATATGAATTGCAGCCCTCCTGTCATGGACTTCCTTTTTGAATCTTTTAAAGGAACATCAACTAGGGCTCATGATCCTGATCATTTGACCTTTCCATGTTGAAGTACAAGAAGTTGTCAGCATGTGAAAAATGATTAAAATCTTGTTAACTCTTATCTGGTTCAAATGCTTTTCTTTGAGATTTCAATAGATCATAAAGTCAAAGGTGTGCCATTCAAAAATCTGAACTATCGCTTCAGCATTATGAGACTGAGGCATACAGCTATATTGGCTAGTATTTGACACCAACCTCCCTGCTGTTATGCAGCTGGCCAACAATTAATTATAACAGATAAGTAATGTGAATAAAAATTAAAATAAGTAGGATAGCAACTTTGTTTAGAGTAACTCTTGAAGGTGAATTGGTTTGGATTAAAATTTGTCAACCAAAAATACATGATATCCGGTTGCTTTATCAAACTCCTATGTTGCTTCTGGGCCAAGAGTTGCCCCCAAAAAGCCTCATCGATTTGCATTTCTCCATACATTCTGCATTCTTAATTCCGGATTTCAGTTTTGGTTTTGTTATGGATTATATGTAATTACACGAACTGATAGGGTCTGCTAGAGCAGGGTTGTGCCTGATAGTCCATCAGAACGTATGATGGGCCTTCCAACAACAAGAAAACTGGCACTGAAAAACAAGATTGTTTTCGGGACTGGAGATCGTTGGCATGCTCCAACTTTAACAGCAAATATGGCATTTGTAAGAGCAGTTTCACAGACTGGGATGTCCCTGTCTACAATTCAGCATAGACCAAGGGCTTTAACAGGTGACTTATGAAGGACCTTATGTACTGATTATTATATGAAAAGGAAGAAAGTGTTCCATGTTTATAGACAGATCAATACAATAGCAAATACCTTGACGAACTTTAGTCCAATGTTACAGTTAGGAATCCATATATGCGTGTAGATGAGGTTCCAACTCCAGAATGGGCCTACTTACTATTCTATTATCATGTGGTTACTTACTTTCCATAAGGAATTAGTTGAAAACATGCAATGTAAGACAGGAGTTTTATGACCCTATCAAACCATTTGCGATGTTACCACCCAACATTTCTGTAAGTCTTGCAATCATATTTTTTGAGGCGTATTTTGACAGATTGTATTGATCATCATGTACTGTACTAGAGAGGATGGATTTGCTGTAGAGAGTTGTATGTCGTCCTAGTGCCTGAACTTCGTACCTTCATCATACCATTCAAAAAGATCATGTTTTTCGTTTCTCTGAATATCCTTTCTTATTCTTCTTTTTTGGGTCGGAGGAGGATAAGTGGCTGTTCTGGATGAATAACATGCCGTCTGAAAATTTTTGCCTAGTGTATTTGAAAAGATGGTTCTCAAATGGAAATAGACCTTGGCAAATCCTGATAACAATTGCGATCGGCATTCAGCTAAACAGAATTGAGGAAATATATTGTCTTTTCCAGATAAGAACCAAATGGATTCAAATTTAGCTAGAATAAGGTAGATTAATCGTCTGTCTGATAAAAGAAAACAAAATGAAGTGCCGAATAGAATTGAATAAAATCGATTCCTTTTCCTCCAGAGGGGAAAGAAAAATGTGGGAGCGGCCTAATACAATATTCAAAGGGCTAAGGGACTTCGGAGTGTTCAAAGCCTCAATTTGAACTTGCAATTGCTAGCTTTAATGCTAACCATGCTGGCGGTAGATAAGCTATCAACAACTAACATACAATCTCCCAAGACCTTCACCTTACTCAGCTTCAATTTTCCAAGTTTGATAGCCACCGGTGCATCTACCTTAAGATCCAAAGGGATGCGTCCTGTTTGTTGTTGGTCTTGCAATGCTGACAGCAAAGTGTTTCCATACTGTGCCTGACCTGTTAAGCTGACGTCCAGTTTTGTTATGTTCTGATGACCTTGGTAGAACTTTGGTATCGACCCTTCACAAAGCCTAGTGTTGCTGTACCAAACACTCAATAGGCCACCTTTCTCGTAGTAGATACCAATTTTCTTGTTGGGATTAGTGGCAGTGATCTTCACGTTGAATTTAGCATACAGGGTCAGATCGAAGTTGAGCCTTAGATCGCTTATTCTCAAGCTGTTAATGGAGTATTTGGGTACTTTTGGTTGGAAAACGAGGTACAGAATACCGGCAGTTGCTCCAACCATAACTAACAGGAGGACTAGGAGACCGATTGTCCAACATATGCACTTGCAGCAACAGCTCCTTGCCTTCGGTGGCTTTGGGGGCATGACTACTGGGTTGGTTCTTAAAGGTGAAGGACGATGATGCTGCATTGAACTTCCCTTTTCGGAGTTTGTCAGGCCTTGTCGTACCAATGGTGTTGTCGGTGGCGCTTCCACATCCACCTCTGGATGTATTCGTTGCTGTTCCGCCATTACTTGTTGGATCTTCTTCTTCTCTGTAAACGCTTTGTTGGCACAACCACATATATGCACACGCTGCTGGATCTTCTTCTTTTAAATGAGAGAACAATTTGTCGCAGCTTATTGATAGCGTTTTGTTTTATAGTATATGCATGCAGCTGATATAAGCCTCCTTGTATGTACAAGAGCTTCTTCAAGTTCTCAAAGCATTTGCTTTTGAGATTTGTAAGGGTTGAAAAGTTTCCAAGGTCAAACGACTGAAACCTATCTCTCACCTAATAACAGCTGATACACAACAACATCATCAAGGGTAGTTCAGCTAAGTAGAAGCGTTTACCCAAATGTTCCATACTTTTTGTTGTGAGAGATATCTTCATTGACCGTGTGATTCAGTAGGAAATATAATATAGAAACCAAAACCAAGGCATGTAGGGAAAGCGAAAGAACCATGTTATTCATTACGTGTCGTGAGATACTTGTAATGCCATTTGATGACAAGTTAATGGTATGACAACATATTAGGGACACGTGACTAAGGGTATGTTTGGGAGTTTAGGATGGAATGGAATGGAATGACAATTAATGGAACGGAATAAAATGGAGTGAAACGGTGAAATGGAATGGAATAAAATGGACCACTCCATTGTTTGGAAGTTTAAATAAAATAAGAGAGGGACTCCTTTGATCATTGTTTGGAAGTGATACTAAAAATGAATGGAATGGAATGATTTGTAATTTTTTTTTCCAAAATTACCCTTATAATAAAATATGCATAGTTGTCATGAAATTATTTTAGTAACCTCAAAGCATTTCAAATTGTAGGATGTCCAAACACATAACATAGGATAAAACATACATCCTTCGATTTACAAAACTTCCCAAACACATAACACATAATAAGCGCACATCCATCGATGAACAAAGAAGATGACACCAGCATCAATAAAAATTTCTAATTTCTTCACATACAAAAAGTGTCAAGAAGATGAACACAGAAGAATAGTCGATGCTTATTTGATGGAACGAAGACAGATAACCTAGTAGCTGTGGAGGAAAACATTCGTCAATGGAAGAAGCAAGTTGAAGGAGAAACACAATGGACGTAGTAACATGTAGTCGCGTAGGTATTTGCTAGACTGGAGTTGTAATTTCATTAATTTTTCAAAGGTATTTTCGTCATTAAATTAGGGTTTGGAAGGCAAGCCATGCCATTCCATCCCTGACCCCCTAATTTGGGAGGTTACAAAATATTGGATTTTCGATAGCAAAGGATGGCTTCTAAAGCCATCAATTGCCATTCCATCTTGTTTCAAAATAGACTCCCAAACAATGACCTGAGTCATTTGGACCATTCCATTCCATTCGCTTCCATCCCTCCACCCACATCCAAACATACCCTGAAGTCCGTCTAACAGATATAGGTGATACCTAAGCCCCTCTAAAGCCTCTCCAATGGTTCCTACATCCATTTTAACATCACTTTCACTCATAATCTTCTCAAATTCACCTTCTAGTGCAATATCACTTCATATCAATTCAAACACCAACTTTGTTTCATTAAACTCTCTAATCTCTACTCATTTGATTCATCACTATAATAAATTCTCATCAATTACTATAGTTGTCCTGTACATACATCCTATGTAGCATCACCAACTTATAATGATCATATCTTTCAACTCCGATATCCAAAAATTGCATACTTTATACCGTTGGAAAGCTAAGAGGATAAGCCACAATTTTTAAGAAGACAACTTTGTCTAATTCAGCCTAGATTAATCTAGTTTTTCCTTTAAATTCAGAACACAAATTTACCCTTATTAAAGACTTGAAAATTGTCCCAAGTTCACTTCCTCTAATGGAACATCATTCTTATCCATTAAACTACATCTCATCATTCATAATTCCTATTTTCTGTTCCATAACATCTCACTTATATGTATATATATATATAACAACAATTCATGTTCTAAATCATCAACTCAAGTTGGTAACTTCTTCAAGTATATCTAATTTCAACTCACATCATCCATACACAATTTATATTTCATTAACACCAAGGATAAGAGTTTACAAAGCTTTAATGGCATTCT
>JANITX010000009.1:11731842-11743276 GCA_027564395.1 Erythroxylum ulei | reverse complement strand
TTCAAAAATTCCATTCCAAAATTTTTCAAACCAATCCTCATTCCAATTTCCAAACCTATTCTAAAACAAAACAATCAATATTCACTAATTAGTAATTAATCCATTCCAAATCCTAATAAGTTCAAACTTCACACTTCAAGTTCAACTTTGGTATTCAACAATCCAAACCCAATCCTCCACAAGTTCACCTACCGACAACATTTTTATCAACTGATCAACACTAATACACGGCAAATCCAATCCATTTCCAATCCACAACAAAAAAAAAATCATTTACTAGCAATTTTGGGAAACACAGAGAAGTAGAGAACAGATCAACTCAACAGTCAACATACACCTAAAAAATTTTGTTAATCGTCGAGTTCGAGTCACTTAGGTCTTCACTTGGGTATTCGGGTTGGGGCTCTAGGTGGTGGGGTCGTTGTCAGAGGGTCGGTGGGTCGGTGATGTTGCGACAGAGGGAGGCGACAACGTCTTTAGGCGGCGTGGATGAAGCGAGGGAGGCGAGCCGCGAGACCAGGGAGCGCGATTCCACTGCAGAGGAGAAGAGGAAGACTCGAGGAGACCAGAGTCCAGACTAGGGAGGGGCAGCAACGCGGCGTGAGAGAGATAGATGACGAGAAGCAAGCGGCGGAGCACGGTGGAGGGAGCGTGGCAAAGGGACAGAGAGAAGATAGAAGAGAGTGAGGCGGTAGGACGAAGGTAGGGGTAGATTTTTATGGTTAAAAGTTTTTTTTTTTTTGCAAATTGGTTCCTAAAAATTTAGATTTAACGGAATTGCCCGGAAGTTTCCGGTATTTGCGGTACCGGCCGGTATTTGACACCGGTACCTTTTGTACCTTTACTGGTACCGGTTTCCGACCGGTACGATACGAAATTCGTATCGTTGGAAAAATCACAAATAAAAAATTATAAATAATGTCATCCTCTTTCTTCGGTCCATTTACCGGCTGCTTGTTGAGCTGCTTATAAGCATAAAGAAACACAGGGTATTAGCTAAGATCAGAATGCAATTTATAACAATGCCCAATGTATCTTATCAGTTCTGGTATAGTTATATGCCAGGGAGTTGCATGTTTATGCTGCAATACTGAATTCTTGCCATCCACCCATATGACCCTGTATAAAATTTTGCCAAAAGGAAAGCAAAAGAGTTGAGCTTCAACTCCAAAGTAATTTCTTAAACACAGAGATTTGTGTATTGAGTAGACCGATCAATTAGTCATATTAAGAATGGTGACTGTGTTTACTAGCTATAAACGCTTATAAAATCTAGCCACCCAGGGAGCAAGTTCAGTGTTACGAGGTGCTCTTGGATTGGAGGCATAATAATCAGACCAATAGCATGGAGAAAGCCTATCAGCTAGCTTTCCACCAGAATAAACACAAAATGGCAGCCAATTCTCTCCTCCATTCATCCTCCTCCTTCTTTCTCTTGGATAAGCTAATGGTGCCTGGATGTACCTGTTTTGATAACACATAAATTCAGATCCTGCGTAGAAGTACTATGAAAACCCACCATAGCATCCATATAATGCAATCTGCTAAGTCTCTTCCAAAATTTAATTTCAGATTTCCCATCAATGAAATGGTCCATACTCTACTCTACTCGTGTATTTCCTCATCGTACAACATGCTTTCTCTTACAGAAACAACAAAGCACCTTCTTCATATCCGTATGCTAGAACATTTATCCCGTTACTCAAGGCTAAAGTACATTCTTCCCACAACATAGATTCTATGTTTACATGTTTTGAGACAACTAATTAAACTCTAACTAAGAACTCTTTCTATAGCTCTCCACCCTATTTCTTTTCTTGTTTCAGCGCCACAAGACATTAGCCACCTTAACAATGTTATGTCGTGTGAAAGACATGAATATACCTGATACCATCAAGCACAGCGTCCCAACAAAAATGCGTATGACCAAATACATGGCATGCAGAAGCACTCCCCTCAGTTCCATGTATTGATCTTAGTCGAACCTCAAGAAAATCTGAACCAATGATTTTTGGAAGATTTGGATAAAACAACATCCTCTTTTCTGGGCATAGTTCTTGTCTGAGTCAAGAGGAAAATGATAAATAATCAGAATCACCAGCTTGTGATTCCTTGAAAATGTACTACAAATGTTAACTAATGAGTAATAGAATATTTACTGGAACTCCCTATAGTAAATATACATAATTCTTTTGTAATCATTTATTTCCAGTTTCCTATAGTGATGTGTCCCTTTTTATAATGGATTATTCTCCCCTTACTTCACTGTCCATGCCGTTATCTGCATGCTCTTTCATGATTAACATAGCAATTAAGATGCGTATATGCTTACTCCTACAATATGATAAAAATTAAGTAAAAGGAGAAAATGCTTAACCTACTATGACATGAAATTCTTGGATGAAAAATATGAGAACAAATACAGAAAACGAAAATAATCTCTGACTAATAATGCAAGCAATGGAATAGGAAACACGAAAACATTTCAAGAAGGCGCTAGTAATAAGTATATCAAACCCAAAATTGAAGCCAACAAACCTAGGAACAAAGTGCGAGAATGTTATAATTTGACTGCATACTCTCTGTATCAGCTTGATTTCATTCTCATTTACTTCATTCAGTGCGTCAAAGTACAAAGCAAGGGACATATCTCCATTAGAAAGTATTCTGGGCCACTTGCATGCATGAAAATCCTTGCAAGCCTAAACATACAACATTCCAGACTTTAGAAATCAGGCATCATTGTCCTATTTAACTTGAGATAAACAAAATCTGTAAGGACAAACATCTAACGAGCATAATGATTAAATAACGGGAAATTAGTACTGTCAGAAACTTGGTTAATTACCAAACCAACTAGAAAATTCAATTATTGGTCACCAAAGAGGTCCAAGTAAACCACCAAATCAGCCAGTTCTGGTCAAACTGGTTAGAGTGATCAACCTGGACTCGTCCAAATGGAAAACCAAGTCTAAAAATGCACATACTTGTTTGTTGAGCAACATTGTTTTGCAATCCAAGATATCATCAGTTTAATCTCGGGATAACCTCATTGACCATTTACAAATTAACTTATCGAATATTGAAAATACTAGAACTAAATTAGCCTTGTCACAAGATTGACAGATAAAGTACAATAGAATTGCTACTGATGGTTAACCTAGATCAGCTTGAGCTGGTTTTGGCCTAGGAAGTAGCCACATAAAAAATGCGCAAGAAAGAAAACCTCGAAAAAAATTGGAAGCCTTGGTAATCAGTGTCTGTATTTGCAAGTGTTAAATCTCTGGAAAAAGAAAACAGAGAAATAACAACAGGTATAATAGCTTCTTTTTTTCCTCCTATGATTCTGCTATGATAATCCAGTCCTTAACAGTGGGCAAACAACTGATTATGTTTGGCTTGTTTTGTGCGCATAATTACTACCACATATTCATTCACTTGAAAACGGGAGGGGAAATAATTCTTGTAAACTTCAACCACAAAAATAAGCGTATCCACAATGTATCCAAATTCAGAAATGCTCACATTAACATGTACTAGAATCACAAGAAAGTAGTCATAAATGGAGAACGTTCATGCTTTCTGGCTGATATGTACGACTCATTGTTCTTGAGCATGATGTCAGAGATCCAGGAACCAATTCAAAATAGCACAACATTTTCATCCTTATATTATGAACCGTGGTAGTGTGAATATAATGAGGGCTGGGTGCTTTAGCTAGTTCATCTTTAATTTGTTACGTAAAGGGAAAATTTTGAAATTAAGTGATGAAAGCCAAATCTTATAGAAGAGACAACCTAAAAACAGTGAAATTCAAATAGGGTTAACTTTATTTTTCTTATACCACGCAAAATGACCATAACAGATGGAAACAGTTTTTCAGAACTTGAGAACCAAAAATGGGAACTGCATAAAGGAAAGGGTAAGAGATGGAGAGGAAAAATCTAAGACTAGGCTAAAGTATTTGTTGATTGAAAAGACATTATTATCTAAGAAGCAATGAAAACACCATTAATGTGGGTTACTTAAATGTTAATAAAGTCAGTACTGCTTTGAGCAAACTTAGTTCATATCTGTAATGATTGCAGCCAGATTAGTTAAACAGATCAAACAACTGATCATCATGAAATAGTAATATAGGTTACTAACAAAGTAATAGCTACCAACTTTACACAATATAAAGCAAAACTAGTCCTATAGTTTTAGTGGTTCACAAAACCATATTATATAGCTGATAGTTCAGTAAATTCTTATAAGACGTAAATAAGTAAATTACCATCTCCAAAGATGGTATTCGTATACCAGTAATGTCCATTTCTCTATCAAAACTCTGAAAAAACAAATACACACTGATTCAGAACGGTAAGACTATGCAAGCCTCCAACTTTCAACAGCTGCAATCAGAAATATGATAATAAAGGAGACTCAAAAATGATAAATCAATTACCTCGTGGTACCAAGAAAACAACGGTACAATTCCCAGGCCATCTATCACCATAGGCTTGGTCTCAACTCCAATTGCTCTGCATGCATCAAGCAATTTATCCAGCTTTTCAAGAGAATCAAGCTGAAAACATAGCCTCATCATTTATGTTCAGTGGAAAAACTTTCTTCAGTGAAAACGCTTTACATGTTTCAATCCTAAAACAAACAAAACAAGGCAATTATAGATACTTTTACATCGAAAAGGTTACAGCATTCAAAGGAGGATTACAAAAGGTAGATCCTTACATATTGTTCTTTGTCCCTACGACACCACAGATCATGGTTTCCCGGAATGAAGAAAACATGTCCAAACCTATCTTTCAAGAGAGACATAGTCAAGTGAAAATTTTGGTACGTCTCCGCAACGTCACCAGCAACAAGAAGGACATCGTTCTTGTGTGTAGTAGGGCATAAGCGGTTGACCCATGCCATGTTGTCAGGGTAGTCAGTATGCAAGTCTGAAATCGAAAAAACTCTGAAACCAAAAGCATGTCCAAGAGGAGAAGGCAAGATGGAAGGCCTTGTAATGCAGCCAATTCTTGTGGGATTCCTCAATTTGAATGGAATATGTTTTGAACAACATGATGGGCGTTGGCTTAAGGTGAGGCAAGAGGGAAGAGACCTCACCACCATGTATTGATGAAAATGTTTTGTTCTGTGACAGGTAAGAGTAAGAGCAAAACCATTTCAACGGGGAAGGGAAAGGAAAGGAAATGGGAAAAATGAAAATCTCCAGCGTTTGGTCCCACAATCAGCAAAGAGAAGGACCGAATCCTAAAAGCCCAGTCCAAAAGAAAAAGTATTAAAGCCTACTTTCTATTTTAATCAAAGTGCAAATTTATTTATTTACACATTTTTTATTAAATAAATCTCTAACTTACTTAATAATATCTTCTAAATTCAGATTTTAATTTAAAAGATGATCTCTTTTAATTACGTGATTAATTAAAAATAATAACCTAATAAGGTATGATGGTAAAAGAGTTTCAAGAGATTTTAAAATTATGAAAAACTTAAATATGTATTTTAACTTTAATTAAAAGTAGAATATTAACTTTATTTTTTTTCTTTATCAAATAAGCCTAATAATGTTCTAAAATAAAATTTCAACATATCATAAAACACTATAAATTTATAAATTTAAAAATGTAATGTATTAAAATATTTCATATCAATCAATTGTTTATATTTTCATAATCCTTCCAATAATATAAATTAAATTTGATTATTCA
This sequence comes from Erythroxylum ulei, assembly GCA_027564395.1. Taxonomy (NCBI): domain Eukaryota; kingdom Viridiplantae; phylum Streptophyta; class Magnoliopsida; order Malpighiales; family Erythroxylaceae; genus Erythroxylum; species Erythroxylum ulei. The sequence goes on along the minus strand of JANITX010000009.1, from coordinate 11,737,559 downwards.
ATATCAATTTTTTATTTATATTTTGCATATTATATTTACAATCATAATTTTCAATTTTTAAAAACAAATTCAAATATTGTTTATTTATGTAATTCACACATGCAATATAATCTAATGAAATAGATATTGGCTATAATTATCTATTAATATTATTACATTTAAATAATAACCTAAATTAATATAAAATAAGATAAAAAAATACAAACATCCATTGTACTTTAAGAAATCTTAGAAAAACTCTACGATCTTTAAATTTTTCAAAAAAAATCCTTCTAATTTTTAGTTTTTTAATTAAAAATAAGTACGAAACATAGTTATATATATTTATTAGATATAAAATGTAAAAAGGTGTAATTCTATATTTGTTTCATTATAATTTTTACTTAGTATTTTTTTAAGAATCAAAGTGCATGACATAAGCATAAAGACCTAGGCAAGTTTTAAGCATGATTTCATATAGAGTTGGATTCAAGAAGCTTTACGAATAGAGAGAGGATCGTACACGTTGAGTTGTTTCCTTTGATTTTTGTAATTTAGCATATTGTAAGTGACATAAAATACTACAAAGATCTATAAGAATTAATTACAATTTATAATAGGATAATTTAGGCTTATTTGGATTTATTAGTAAACCATTTTACCTTGTTGTAAGATTATTCTTATATCGTTTTAAAAACTAAACTGGAAGTTAAACTAATAAGACAAGAGATTTATGGTTTAAAAGGTTCAACCGGTATTAAACTGTCATAAAATTAGTCAAAGATTAGATAAAATTGAAGAATTTAAACTATTATTGAAGGAGATTGTTCTTACATATCGAAGAACCTGAAGTTTAATTAAAAATGAGACTGTTAAATAAAAATAAATTTGTTTATTTTAATTTATAAAAATTGACTAGTTTATAAAAATTGATTGATTAACTAACCAACTGATTTATTTTTAACAAAAATAATTATTAAAATAAATTAAACTGAAAAATTAAAAACTAGTTAAATCAATTAAATTAGTAGAACTGATTCAATGTTTTAATCATTGATAATTAAGTGTCATAAAAAAAAGGTCCGCCAATGTCTTATATGAGTCAACCAATATGTTAAAAAACGTATTCTTACAACGAGTCTGATCACTGATGACTTTAGTCATCATTTTTACAAGAAAAAAAAGTAACAAACATAACAATAACTGAAGAGACTTATTAAAGGGGGAAGAGAAGACATTTTAGTTGAATACATCAATTAATGTCCACATGATTTAGGTAATGTTAAGACTTCTTTCAAGTAGATAAAAGTGATTTAGGGTACCTAATTAAGACTTTTAAAGTTTATTGTTTTGTTTTGATGCTACTAACTCCTTATTAGGTGTTGATTGATTGTTTACATCTTTTAATTTTCAATTTTAGGTAGACGACTAATGAAGAATCTTAATGCTGGTTAGTTAAAATTTGAATTTTAAAAATAAGTTGAAAGTTCATTTCATAAAATGAGATTATCATCAAGTATGTATTTAAAGTGAAAGTTAAAAGAATTAAATTAGTCTTTTTTTGTAAAAAAATAAGGGATCGTTTGTACTTGTTAAATTTTTTTCTCGAAAGTTAAGTAATATTGTCCTCTGATCTCATCCCATTAATATCAAGTGTTGATAGTATTAACTAGTAAGAACAAAATAAGGGTTGTGATTAGCTCAATCAGTGAAAGCATATCTCAAAGGTGCCATTTTTCTTTTATACTTGGAGATAGGTTAGGCTCCAGGCTTCTAGCAATTGCAGTCAATCTAGTTTGCACTGTTGTTTTCTAATATAGCTCCTCAGGAGTCTTTTAATCTCTACCAAACAAATTAGAACTCCTCTCTTTCCATAGATTATTCAACATTATAGCCAAGCATATCTTGAACATCTTATAGTCAGTTCCATTCCTCATCCTAAGAATTAATGCCTATTGTATTGTTCCTGGCTTATCGTTTGCGTAATAAGTAATGTTTAGCAGAGAAGTGATTTTGATCTACATCTGTGAAGAATAGTTGCATCTAAAATAGAGGTGGTTCATGCTCTCAGCCTGTGTTAGATATAGTTCACAATGGTTGGATATTATTTCAAATATTGAGTGAATCCTTAGTAGGCATTCTGCTCCATAAAGCAAGCCACATGAAGAAACTATGTGCAAGTCTTACATTTTGATCCCGTACTAGTGAAAAATAGGGGTATCTTTGGCAAGTTAGGAGGTAATTTAAGCTTCTTGCATGACCTAGCAGTGAAGATCAGTGATTTGTCCATTTTCCATTACACTTGATCCTCTTTATCCGAGTTAAGATAATAATCTGGTAGGCTATCTGTGATAGCACCTATTCCTTTGCTCAAGTGTAAGGGCTAGTTCCGTTGACAGTTGGAGATCATCTTTTGTATCTTTGTGTTATGGGGAATAAGAGGCCTTAGAGGATGAAGATCCTCTAATTTATATAAGGGACCTCTTGGATGCCAATTATCATACTAGAAGAGAGTCTTGCTACCACTGAATACTTTATGCCTTACAGACCCTTGTAGCCATTCACTGAATACCTGTATGTGGCATTCCTCGGCAGATACAGGTCTATTACCAGTATTTTGTTGAGTTTTGGCTCCTTTGTTGTCCCATATTGGTTGGAGACAACAATTGAGACAAGGTTGTTACCTATATAAGGAGGTTACTACCTCCTTGTTTAATGCACCAAACAAGGTCAAAGATTTGTAGTACAAATTTGACTCTAGTTAAATTCCTCTTTTGAGGTGAGAGTTGGAGAGTTTGTCTTGGGTATTTCTTTGTGGGTGTGTTGGTGTATTAGGGGATTGGGTGAGAGGAAAAATTGTGTGATTGTAAGAATTTTTCACATAGTGGATTTTCTTCTCGGTGCTCGTGGTTTTTTCTCCGGTTTGGGAGTTTCCACGTAAATTCTCTTGTGTTATTATTTTCTGATAATTTTGTCTATTAAATATCCTTGGGAGTGGGTTTGGAAGGTAGAAATTCTCAACAAGAACTACGACGATGGAGAAGGTAAAATGAGGACTGAAGATAGTTGATAATAAAGAGGGGGAGATGTGAAATTATGGATTAAAATTTGTGACGATAAGACTGAGCTGATATGAGAGTCAAAGTAGGGGAGGGTCGAAATTATATTTATTTTTTAATTTTAATCCTTAACTTTTTATTTTCCTAGTAGTACTTAATATTTACAATTTGGTACACCTTTAAAAATATCATTACAATCAAAATTGTACCCTGATATAACATTAGATTTTAATATTACGTTTTGGTTGGTATTAGATGTTATGTTGTGAATTTTGGCTGGTATTAGTTGTTATCATGCGAAATCCACTAGTTTGATTTTTGGTATTAGTTGTTATGATGTGAAATCCATAGGTTTGATTTTTGGTATAGTTGTTATGATGTTAAATCCATAAGTTTGATTTTTGGTATTAGTTGTTATGATGTGAAATACATAAGTTTGATTTTTGGTATTAGTTGTTATGACGTCCGTTTTAAGATAAATATATTAGGCATTTTTCATGAAGTCAAAGTATTAGAGGAAAGTAGAAGTAGTACCTACCAAAAATGGGCTTAATTTATAAAAAGAAAAACAGTTTATCCAATATAAATTATAAGTCTACAACTCCAAAAAAATTAACATAGTTATTAATTGTAGCTAGAAAAAGCTAATGCATATAGAAGGTTCCTATAAGTAATTTTTTATGTTAAAAATGTTGGACCAAGTAAAGTCCTAACTCGCAATTATAGTGATAATAAAAATGCATTGATATTAATGAATTTATTTGATGATATTAATAGCTTTATTAAAATGAAATCAATTAATATTTGAAAGATCAAATTTAATAGAAGGAAAAAAATGGGTAAATGAGCCAACTGACTCAATTAAGTAATCAAAGGATTGACAAAATAAGTAAAACACATATGCAATTCAAGAGATTTTAAAAGTAATTCAAGTCAAATAGACCAAGAATAAGAAACATTAGAGTCTTTCCATATAAAACAAAATTTGTAATATTTCTTGTAATCTTATCCTAATCATTCAAAATTTGGGAATTTAATGTTTTATAAACATGTTTCATTGTATGCAAAATGCATAATTCTATTTATAATCAAGATAAATTTTTATTTTTATTTAAATAAAATACTCTTGATATATCAAAAAAATTTAAGAGAACTTTTGAAATGATTTTGGAGTTTTATCAAAGGAGTATCTTTTGATTTTTGAAAAAACTAGAAAAATTAAAAAAGGAGGTTTTATCAACATATTTTGGAATTTTAATGATAAGTTCATTATTTATATACATTCTTCAATCAATGTCTTTGAAAGAGATATTTTGTATAGACTAAGAGTCTGTTTGGATGGGCTTATATTAGTAGAGCTTTTATCAGTAGAGTTTTTGCCAGTAGGGCTTTTCTGAGAAGAGCTTTTCTAAGAAGCCAGTTGACTGTTTTGCTGTTAATTAAAAAAAACTTTTTAAAAAGAGCTTCATACAGTAGATTGTTTGTTAACATAAAAATAAAAGCACTTTTATTAATTTTAACTATACCTTATTTTGTAATAAAAATTATTTATGCATATAAATAATATTTAAAATATATTAAACAATATGCAAAGCACAATATATATTAGGTTTACATTTGATTTGAAATAATTCAACTAATATTAGGTTTTTTATGAAAGGAATGAGTTTACATTTATTTTACAATTGTTTGACAAATTCACTTCCATTCTGAAGGAAATTATTTAAAGAGATGTCTCATTTTCTTGTACGAAATAAAACTAATATAAAAAAAATATATTAAAACATATAAAAAGTTTAAATAATATTATAATCCCAAAATAAATATACAAATTAAATAAATAATTAAATGCATAATAAATTATGCATTTTATTGTAATACAAGAAAATTTGCAATATATTCCCTCGTATCATTCATCTCGTTATTTTGTGATCAACTACACTCATGTGCCTAGCAAGATCTCTAAAATTTTGTTGAATATGAAACTCTTCCCTGCGTTCTCCACCATAAAATGCTACACTTTCCGAATTGGTCCTCAAACGTGAATGAAGTTGCCGATATTCACCTTCCAATTGCTATTCTTTGGACATTAGCTTCCAAAAAGCAGGAGAGAAGTTTTTTTTTAATCATGGCTCCTGCTCCCAGTACATAGCCCTGAAGACCAATAGCACATGAAAAAGATTCCATAATCATCAAAGACAGAAAAAATATTGAAATTAAGATCATATACTAGTATCCAAAAGAAATACTTTGGGCTAGTATAAGAACATAAGCACCAAGTGTAAAGGAGGCAATCGGCAACTTGTTGTTCAGGATTGGTAACCCGACCATCAACGTTTGATATCTTATAATAGGCCATGTAACATCCCGTTATCTTGTGAGGGCTAGAATCGTGAATTTCAGAATTTGTGATTTATCAAATTGTGCAAGGTCTCGGGATCTATTACCGGTTAGAATTTGGCCCATTTGATGAGAGATTAGGACCATGAACTTCAGCATTTTTTTTAATGTGACATGATCGCACTTGTGGCAAATTTATTTGAACGATAAATGGAATTTATACAAAGTGTTATTTGAAGGAATTACGAGATTTGATGGTTTCGTGTTGGAGCAAATGATTATAAATGTTAGTAGGATTTTATTGTATGGTTTGGTTATTAAAGGGCATCCTTGGTAAGT
>JANITX010000009.1:11698573-11710339 GCA_027564395.1 Erythroxylum ulei | reverse complement strand
TGTGTGCGATTTTATGGAAATGAAAAGTAAGAGTTTAAAATGATGGGATAGGATTGTATAAGAAGAATCTTATGAATCGAGTTTTGAATATGGATGATTTCCAAAGGGGAAATTCATGATTAAATAATGAAAAAAAAGAAAAAAAATTATACCGACTTGGATTGGTTTAGACCGAGTGTGTCGTATGGTTTCTAACGCGTAATTATTTTCTAAGATAATTGTTCTCGGATGTCGAAAATTTGTATCAGTTCGATTAAGCACTTTGTTTTCGTTGTTTTCAAACCCTTCAATTTGCTTTCGATACTTTTGCTTTATGGCCTCCGATCTGATTTGTATTTCGCTTATGTGTTTGCTTCCACATTTTGTTATTCGATTTTCCGTTTCGATTCGCTTTCGATTCTTCGCTTTATTTTTGTTTCCGTTTTTCGTTTTTCCGGTTGGGGTTCGGTTCCGAGATCGGGTCCCAACATAAAACGAGTTGTGCTCTACCAACAGTGGAGAGATTTTTTAAGCTCCATAAAGATATTCTATTATTGATCTTATCAATCCAACTGCTAAAATCTCTTGTGTTTAACCTTGAAGTTGTTACTGGAATTCGAAGATACATTATTGGAAGAGATTATTGTTTGAAACTAGTAATGGATTTCATAATTGACTCTTGGTTTATAACAATCCTAGAAAGAAAGAGACCACTTTTGGAATAATGAATTTGGAGACCAGACATCTTGTTAAAGACCTTGAGATCATTCACAAGGGTTGAAACAGATTTAGGTTCAACTTTGAGTAGAATGAGATCATTAGCAAAACATAGATTGGTAATTTGCAATTTCCTGCATTTGGAGTGATATTTAAAATCCTTTGTTCTTTTTACAACCCTTTTAAAGAGTCTATTGAACACTTCCATAACCAGAGCAAAGAGATAAGGAGAAATGAGATCACCTTAGCATATTCCTTTATAACTTTTGAATGGTTTTGGGGGCTGACCATTGACAAAAATGTTATTAGAGGGAGAAGTGATGCATTGTCTGATCCAATGAATAAAGGCATTAGGAAACTCTATAACAATTAGAAATTTGATTATAAAATCCCAATTCACACTATCATAAGCTTTTTAAAGATCAATCTTAAGATATTAATTTAATCTACCCTTCTTCTTTGAATAAGCTTTCACCAACTTTTGTAATAACATAATGTTGTCACTTATCATTCCAGGAATGTAAGCACCTTCAGTAGCATCAATCAAATACCTAAACTTTTAATTTATTATAAAGCCTATAGTTAACTTCTGTAGTTACTTTACGTGGGTTGTCATGTATTTACCTCAAATAACATGTAAAAATTTAATAAATTAAAAAAATAATTTTTATAATAATAAAAAGTGGTTAATTAATTTTTATTTAGATTTAGTTAAAAATATTAACAGTTTATTAATTAAGAATTTCATGTATATGCTGACATAAATAGATTTATTGCATATTATATTCTATATTAACAAGACCGATAAGGGCTAACTCTTTTAGACTTTGAATTATATTTGTAAAAAATTAAAAAATTGAGATTTGATTGATGTATATTTTTACTCATTGCTATTACTAAAAAATTAAATAAAGATGTAAATTTAAAATATAAATTAAATTTTCTAATAATTTTTATAAATAATAAGGTATTTGTGGCTAATTTGCATACAATTTGATTTATTCCTGAGTAGATTATAAATAGATTATTTCATAGTTAAACGTCTAAATCACACCTTAATATTTCTTAAACTTTTGAATTAAGTCTGTATTGTTATTTATAATATCACGTTGCAACTTAACGTTTTCAAAATGATAATAGTAGCACTCTAAACCCTAATGGAGTTAGGTTTATATTAATTGGTAGTAATTAGGCCGTCAACTTATCATCATATATGGTGTTACAGTAAGGCAATCTTGAGCCACCAAAAGTTGAGGTGAAATGATTTCTTTAGGCATTTGTATTTATTTTTGTGAAGTATAAGACATTTATCGTGTTCGTATTAGAATTTATGAAGGTACAATATAAAGGATATAGATTGGCACATGCTCATGTACAAAATCACGTCCACTATAATTACTTGTAGACACGATAAACTATACGTCCATATGGTCAATCATGTTTATGTTAGAAAAAATGCATTAGCTAAAGCTAGATGAAGATTTATAATATCATTTCCATATATTTCATTCCGCTGGTAATTATTTGTAAAGTCTATTGGCCTTCTGCTAATATCCACAAAATAATTATCCTTTACAAGGATCTTCCACTTCTACAATAAGGAATTTTAAAATTGATTGTCATCGCTTCTATTCCAAATGGTTTTAGTTTTAGAGAAATCGCTTTCATTATTTCATATATGAGTAGTGCCTAATACTTTTAAATAACGAATAACATCTAACTTATATTATGAAGTGGAGGATTCATTTATAATATAACAACAGAGTATGTGATAGGCAGACATGCACGTTCGAATTAGGCTTTGGGCTAGAATAATTGTACGGACAATAGCCCAATTTTTTTTTTTTTTTGAATTATTTAAAAGCAAAACTCATCCTCGATTTGGAAAGCACCCAAACTTTTCCTCTTCCCTCAATCTTAGTTTCTCGTCTCGTCTCGTCTCAATCCCATTCAATAACGGTGAAGAGTAATTAAGAAATTCTAACCCAACTAATAATAGTCAAATGAATAGTTTTTTTAACCTATTATCGGGTAAAGTTTTGGATTACCCACTAACCAATTTGTATTATCCACTAACTAATTCAAGTTACCCCTAACCAGTTTGAGTTATCTATTGACAAATTCAGGTTACCACTTGCCATATTGCTATGAAGGTTTCACATAGACTTTTCTGTTATTTTATTTTTCAGATGGCTTATGAAAGGACAATTTTGTCTACTTATAATTTTATTAAGATGACATTTTAATAAAATTAAATGATAAATGTGGTTTATATAAAATTTAAAATTATAGTAAAGGTATTACTCTATAACCTTTTCAAATATTAATTTACAATTTAAAATCTATAAGATTAGAACTTTACAAGCTCTACTTTTAGTGAATGAATTTTTTTTAATGCTTAAAATATGAAGATGAATGATTATTTATAGATAAATTAAACTAATTAAATATATAAATTTTAATCTATTTTAATTACCATATGTTCTTGTATTTGCTTTTGCCAATGTACATCATTTATTTTCAACCATTTTACTTGTTGCATTTATATTTCCTCTGCTCAACTATTACGGAACAACTATTCGTATAAATTTTTAGGATTTATTTTATATTGTATATCAAATTAAAAATAATTCCATGCTTTCCCCATCCTCTAATACTTGTAAAATTTTGAGCTTAATAACTGTGAATATATTCATACCTTTCTATTATCATGTCTTCATAGTTTCAATTTTATTTTTATTACATTCTCCTAATTTACAAATATGGTAAAGTGTCCTAGTATGTTTGATCTTTGTCGGTGGTATAATGTTTGATGGCTAGTGTTTATGTTATATTATTAGTGTGTTTGATTTTGTTGGTATATATGACACACCTTGGGCTTCTTTGAGGTTACAAACCATTGTATAAGAAATTTCATCCACCAATTTTTCTTGTGTTATGGTCAAGGATCTTGCTGATGTCTTTGTCAAATTACTTATACATCATCAGAGGGGCATATTTTGGCTTACTTTGTTTTGGTTCCTCCGTGTTTTTATGGAAACTATATAGAAAACTCATATAGAAAGTATGATGAACCTTTAGCCTTTTAAGTAACTTTAAGTAATAGGCAACATTACCTTCTTGATGATTTAGAAGGGACTATCATATTTTAAAATTAATCCCTTCTATATTGTCTTCCCACTTATCTTTCCCTTTTGGATTTAGGGTGAGAACTTCAACAATATTTTGTCCTTAACATTAAAGTCCACTGGTTAATAATGTTAATCCACTATTTTTTTCTTCCAACATTTCTTATTCGTCCCTAATATATGTATAAGTAGTAGGAAATTTGTCTCCTATCTACTGCTTTGTCATCTCCAATGGAGTGAGGAGTTGTTGGCCTAACATTAATTTAAATGAATTCTTTTTTTGTGAAGGAAGACCATTGTAGTTTGTACACAAACTTTATGTTGTCCAGCAATTCCAACCATTTCTATTGGTTGGAACTCATACAATGCCTCAAGCTATCAATACATTTATCATTTCATCTGGTTGGAACTCACATAATGCCTCAAGCCATCAAAACATTTATCATTTCGGTTTGCTCATCTATTTATGGATGATTTGTATGGAGAACTTTAATTCAACCCCTATCATTTGAACAAAGAAGTTTAAAATCTATCATTGAATTGAGTGTCCTAATTACTTACCACATCAAGTGGAACACCAAAGTGATTCATAATATCTTAATAGAATAAGTCAACTGCAATTTATTTTAAGGAAGATGTTGTAGCCATAATGAGAACAACATACTTGGTGAACCGATATACCACCATCAGCACCAAGGTCTTGTCATTAATTTTCAAAAATTTTATAATAAATTCATGAGGCTTTAACAATTCCTCTCGTTTTTTATCTCTCCACCTTATCTTACTGGCAAACTAATAAGTTTAATAGTTGGTTTCAATGTTCTGCTCCATATGAATCCAAACACATGGACGTGACAAATAATGTCATTGTCCATTCCCTTCCTAGATGTCTTACTGTGAATCATATAACTTATGTATGGGTTATCTCTTAATTCTATCAAATCAAATAACAAATAGCTTTCCACCTTTTCCTATAAGTAGCCTATTATTGAGCCAATACCATTTGGTCATGCCATCTTGAACTTCTTGCACCAACTAACAATAACTAGTATCAAGCTTACCATTTTGCTAATTTTTTTTCATTAATTCTACTTCAATTCGAGATAGATCATAGTAAGCTCCTAACACCTCTCTCTTACTAAGGGCATCGACTATTTGGTTACACTTTTCTAGTTTGTGCATTTAAGTGAAATCATACTCAATCAAGAAATCTTACCATCTTAGATACTAAGCTAATAGTTTCTTTTGCACCTTGAAGAAAGTATTTGCTATATTGTCTATTTGTACCACAAATTCAACTCTAATAAGTAGATACACTACACTCGTAGAAAACCATTTATATCATTTATTTTTCTATTCTCAAAGGCCATAAGATGTCCCTCATGACCCAATACACCTCCAGTTGTTTTATCTAAAGCATCCATTTGAATTTCAAAAGTGACAATCTCAAAATAGGTCCCAATGCATTGGCCTGTTTTAACTTATCAAAGGCATCCATACATTGATTTATCTAGTTGCATTTCTCCTTTTTTAGTAAATTCATAAGAGATGATACCTTTTGAAAGTAGATATAGATAAACTTTCGATGATAGTTTGCAAGATCAAGAAAGGATTGTAATTTCGTCACTTTCATAGTGGCTAGCTACTCTATAATAGCCTGCACTTTCTTCATATTCATTCGAATTTCATTTTTACCTACTTAAGTATTCCAAATTTTTAATTTTTCATCTAGCAAAATCGCACTTTCCATTTTGATATATAGCTAGTTCTTGCTTAAACATTCTATTGCCTGTTCCAAATAAACCATATGCCCTTACATATAATTGTTATAAACCACAGTATCATCAAGGAACATAATTATGAAATTAGTTAAAAATTCATATATCATATTATTTATAAGATTGCAAACATAATAGATGCATTGGTCAATTAGAAACGAATTACTAAAATTTCACATGCACCTTACCTAGTTACATAAGTGGTTTTTGATTTCTCTCCTTCCACAACCTAAACATGCCAATATCTTGAGCGAAGATCTAGCTTTATGAATAAAAAAGCTTTACTCAACCTATCTATAAGATCTAGTACGAAGAAAATAGGATACTTATTCTTAATGGTCACCTTATTTAATACTTAACAATTGAAACAAATCCTTAATGATCCATCTACCTTATTCTAGAAAAGAACTGGGGCATTATATGGAACTTTTGAGCGTTGCATGCCTGCTTCCAATAATTCATTCAATTGTTTCTACAATTTTTTTAATTCTAACAAAGACATCCGATTTGGAGCACGAGCAGGATGAGTTACATCAGTTTCTATTTCTATTTTATGATTTATTACTCTCCTTTAAGGTAATTTCTTATGCAATTTTGTTAGATCACATCTCGATATGATTCCAACAATAGGACAATTTCATTCGAGGCTTTTATCATAATACCTTCCTTCACTTCAACCATAGCAATAAGGTAAGTATGCTCAACATGTTTCAACCTTTTCTTTGCCATTATAGCTGAAATTGTCGATCATTTACCACTGTTCCTCTTTTTATTAAGATCTCAACATTTACAAAGTAAGGTATATGCTCATATATGAACATACTTCCATTCAAATGTTGATATATCACATCTTGTAATTGGAGAAATCCAATACTGAGGATTATGTTAAAAATCATCAAATGGTATCACCATCATATTTATCTTTCTATTCTAACCATCCATCTCAATGAGCACATTATAAAATACACTAGCCACATCCCTAACTTTCATATTCACCATTTTCAAATGGTTTATGCTCTTACTCATCTTCAATTAAAACTTAACAGTAATTATGTTTGCAATGAAACCATTTATAACACTCGTGTCAACCATTATCACTACTTTTGCCTTATTTATTTGAATTGATACATGTAATAGTGAAGAATGAGTAGTACACACTTTGTTTGACAAAGTATTCAACAGCTATAATGGGTTCACCAATATGGCTACTTTACACTCACTTTAATCTTCGGCCTCCACTGTATTAAGTTTTTCTCGTTACAGACACTTTGGCATAAAGTGTGGTCTATTGCATGTCAAAGACCCAGTGTTTCTATTATTTTTATGCCCATTCGAAACAAATCCATTACCATACATTTAGCTCTTTTCCTTATCATATTGCATCATTTTTCCATCATATTTTGGGTTGCCGTTTCCATGTTTTATTTTCACCTAATGCTTAGACAAGTTAAAGGTCCATATTACCTCTTTATCCTTAATTAGACGTAAGTCTACCAAACATTCTACCGTTACAGTCATATTAAGAAGACCTTACACCCCTTGTCGACATAGTTTAATCTATGCCCACGTCTGAAACCTAACTAAGAAATTAAAAAGTTTGTCTTTGTCAAACATCTTTTGGATGTTTGACATCATAGATGTAAATACATTTATGTAGCTTTGAATTGTTCCTTTTGTAATAACTTTTGCAAGAATTCTTGAGCGACTTATAGCGTATTGTAAAGAAGAAATTAGTCCTTCAATTTATGGATCATAACTTTCCATGTTTTTATCCACTATCTTCTCATATCTAAATTGTTATCCAATCAAGCTCTCCACCACAACTGTGCATCCCCAGCTACATACACGCTTGTTAGCATGGTTGTATCCATTTAAGAGACTAACAATGTCAAAATATTGCTAGATATTTCATAATAAATTCTCTAGTGCCTTTACATCTTGAGTGCCATTAAAATACTTTAGATCTAGAACTTTTGACCGTGACTTGTTCGTGCCACCACCTATATTAGCATAAATTTTTAGCAAGGTTAGTGCATCTTCTAGCACACTAACTCGTCAATTTGTCCCACCTAAATTTCCTCCAACCATCTTTAGATCCTTGTAATAGATTTCTCAATTTGATTCAAATGAACACTAACCTTGGCCTTGGCCCATACTCTAGGTGAGTTATCCGTTTCTGAATGGCTTCTATGTTCTGTCAGCCAATTATTATGTGCTCAAAATAGTTTCTAATGTGTCTATAGGGATTAATTAGAGGTTCGCTCAATTACCAAACACCACTGTAATTTCATCACAACAATCTTGTAATGTTTTCAGTATCAATGTGTCAAACATTACAAGGTGTTATTTTCATAGATACTTGATGCGCATTTTGTTTTTTGTGTTTTTGTAGAGAGATGTAAATAAGACTTCTAAGTAATAAAAAGGGACACTCTATTAATGCAAGGGATTTATGTAAAGCAGTTTGAGACTTAGGCTAGTCTCCTGCACACACGTCTCACACACATACACAAACATATATAAGACATGCAAAAATTTTGAAAGTTAAGGGCTAATTACCCTGTAACCAATATCTCTTCAAGCCAGTATTTATCCAGATAGGTCCTAACAGATATTGGTAAACTAAAGAGGGATCGGAAGAGTAGCTAGATCAACCAATATAATAGGTACTCAACATTAATTGATAACCGTCAAGTATCAAACCATTGTAATTCTTTTTTTTGATTACAAAAGGAAACTACAAAACTAAATTAAAGCTCGTGGGTACACGGCGCCTTGTGCATCACGACGGAGAAGCTCCTGGACTCTAAAAGGAGGCTCTAGCAGGATATAAAGGCCCGGGCTACGAACGCTTGCAAGGCGAGCAAGACCGTCCGCACACTGGTTTCCTTCCCTGAAAACGTGCTGTATCTGCACCGACTACTCCCGCTGCAATAGCTGTTGGATACCTGACACCAAAACAGAAACCTCAGTGAGTATCTCGAGGGAATCCGAAAGGATATTAATAACCTCCAGGGAGTTAACTTCGACCACAACGTGTCGATATCCCTGGTCCCAGGCCAGGAGGAGGCCCGCGTGGACCCCCTCATAACTCCGCCGCTAGCGGCGAACCCCCCACTAGCTTCTGGTGAAAGCCGCCTCGCCACTCCCCAAGCCAATCACGGATCAGCCCCCCGGGGGAGATCGTTTTGGACACGGGGTTCCAAGCGCCATCAAAATTGACTTTCACCCATCCTTTCGCCAGCCGAGTCCAACCCACTAATGAACCCACCGGTAACCCTGAAGCTGGAAAAACACAATTCTCTATCATCCGGGCCCGAGCAATCCACCCCACGTAATCTAGGATAATCCTGTGACCCTCGGCCGGCCAAACAAAGCTGGCTCGAAAAGGCTACTGTTCCGCCATTTCCAAAGGAACCAACAAGCGACACCGAAGATCGTGGCCCATGCCTTTGGCAGTACCTGAGCCTGTTTCGTGAGGTTACACGACAACCGGGAGTCCACATCTTGCAGGAAAAAAGTCGTATCGATCACGTCCGGTGGAAATTTACGCCAGAGGTCTTGAACTCGCTCGCAATCCCAAACCACGTAGGCAGTGGTCTCTTCTTGTCCACAGAAATGGCACCCACTGTCTAGGGCGATATGGCGAGCTACGCGTTGCTGATTCGTCAGGAGTTTGCGTTTAGCAACAAGCCAGAGGAACAACCGAATACGCTGGGGACTCGGCCATTTCCAAATACTCTCCCACAGCCGAGGGCGACTGTCCATGGGGTGGTCCTCAATAAGCGCATAAGCACACGCCACTGTGAACCCTCCGTGTGAGGTAGGTGCCCACAAGAAGCTATCCTCCCCCAGATTCCCAACTATCAGGGATAAGTGTGATAGGGCCAGGCAAACCGAGGATGAGAGGTACTGCTGGAATGCCTGCCAACGCCAACCACTGCTGTCGTTAATGAGTTCCGCGACCGTAGCCGAGTGAAGAGTGGCAGGGACGTGGGAGGACGCCACCTAAATAAGCGGTCCCCAACCATCTAACCAATTATCCATCCAAAACAGCACCCGCCTCCCATTCCCCAGAGTCCATGTGAGCCTCTTACGAACCCATTGCCAGGCTGCTGAAATTCCTTGCCACACAAAGGACGCCCCCACCCGGGAGAGCGTAAGGGGAAGAGTCGTAGTATCAATACGACATTTGGCCCGAAGAATCCAAACCCAAAAAGCTGGTGTAGTGATTTATACATGATGGTGTTTAAGGATTGGTTTAACAAGTGACAACAAAATCAGGCATCTCGACTCGAGAAAAGATTTTGCCTCTTATATATTTCTGGGAATGGCATTGGCACTGTAGTGAATGCTGCTGTTGACCTTTCCACATTTCTCGCTACACAAGCTGGCCCTTTTAATTACGCTCCCCTTAAATATGTTTTGAGGAAGTGAATGCATAAATTGTTATAGCCGTGTGTGCGACTGTAGTAACGTGGAAAGAGGAGGTTCATCCAAAATTAAAAATCTAGAAAATCCTGGTAAGAATTCAAACACACCAAAGGCTTTATCCGAGAATAGTAAAGGAAAAAAAAGAAAAAGATCAACTTAGCACATTATTTGTTGACAGACAAAGTGATCCTGGTGTTGGAGCAAGGGGGGACTGAGAACGCCTTGCAACATTCAGTGCGGAGACAGTTTGTATATGGTGGCATGGGCAATCCTTTTGACTTGCTGGGAACCTCCCAACAATGACACCAACAAAACCAGAAAAACCATGATAACTGAAACTACAGATATCAGCCCCCGAGTGCCGATTTGTCGTGAGCGTGCACTAAACACACATTTTTGTGAGTTGTGCGACCTCTCTTTTTCTTTTCCCTTCTGTCCAGAGTCCACCTTCTCAAACGCCTCTGCCAATGCTGGCTTCTTCAAGTTGACTCTCTGGTTTGCTGCTCCTAGGAAAGGAGATGCCGGCATTGGAAGTGTTTGTGAGAATAGGTGTTGGAAACTATTCTCTGTGGCAGGCCTGCTAGCAACCGCAAGGAACCCAGGAATGTTCAACGATGAAGTTTCATCCAGTTTGACTATGTCATCCTTCAGTATATCGGCATAGAAGTCGTCTTCGGAATCAAAATCCTGGTATTCAAGACAAAAACTTCTCATCAAAAATCACAATTTTATAGGTCGTGAACATAAAGATATTGGGCCCATAACTTTCTATCTGAAGATCAACGCTATTGCATCAGTTGCATTCTGTAACCAAAGACCACTGAATAGAAATATGATATGATAAAGGTGAAGATATACGCCAACAATCAAGCACCTTCTGGAGAATTGAAGATTCTGCCAAGGTAATCCCATCTGATAGCTTTTGTTCACATTCAGATGCAGAATCAAGCTGCTCAATTGAGAAAGAATCATTACCGCTAGTACATTTCTTTGAGCATTCAGCCTTTTCCCTTTCAGACACTCCTGTCCGGTCAATAACACTTTCTGAAGCAGCATTACCACTGCTCTGCGCATTCGAAAGGGGACTTTTATTTAGAGAAGCTCGACTTGATGTGTCATTAGACCGGAACTCAACATTCTTCCTCAAACGGCAAACAACCATAGAATCCTGCATTTCATGAACATACTTCCCATCAATTTTGGGAAACGAAGCATCTTACCAGTGAAAATTACTTTCTTAATTATAAATCTCACAACTACATTAAATTACGCAGACACTTCCTTTTATGCATATTTTAGTGTATGTTCACAATCTTAATTGGCAAATGAGTCCTGAAGTTTAATCGTAACAACAAAAAGCATAGGCTATATGGAAGATAGAGCAGTGAAGGAAGAAAGAATATGCCTCCAGTTTAAGCACATTGATGTTTCTCCGTTAGAAATGAATTGCCAGTGACATTATCGTACAGCTTGCAATTTCTATCTAAATTAGTACCTATGCCTGATCTTTTGAAGAAAGAAAATACATAATAATGTTGATGTTCGTCGTTTACAAGAACTTCTCAATAGTTTTCAAGATCTTTCTCTTCAGAAACTAACTAACAACAACAAAAATAACAAGAAGCAGGGTCTAAAATGATTTGTAGTATGCAGCCTTGCTCCTAATTGATAATGAGACTCTTTCTGATAAACTCACTTTCTCATCGGTGCAACAGAATCCAAGGATAGAA
>JANITX010000009.1:11563503-11586849 GCA_027564395.1 Erythroxylum ulei | reverse complement strand
AAGGAGAGCTGCGCGCGCGAGGAGAGGAGAGGGGAGGGAAGAGCTGCGGTTTTAATTTAACCAAAACGACGTCATTTTGGTGCTTGGAGAGGACTGAGCGTCGGAGGCCGAAGGAAGGAGAGCTGCGCGCGCGAGGAGAGCAGAGGGGAGGGAAGAGCTGCGGTTTTAATTTACCCAAAACGACGTCGTTTTGGTTAACGTCTAAACGCAGCTTAACATAATTAAAATGGCGTCGTTTTGGTAATTATGTTAAACACGTCGTTTTGGTAAAGTCTAAACGCAACTTACATAATTAAAATGACTTCGTTTTGGTAATTATGTTAAACAACGTTCTTACTTCACCGAAACGACATTGTTTTAGTTAATCCGAAATGACGTCATTTCGGATGAAGGTAAACAACGTTCTTCACTTCAGTAAAACGACGTCGTTTTTGTTCAACAATACCGACGGAATATTTCCGTCGCTAAACATTTCCTTATCCACTACAACTTTACCGACCGAATAAAAAATTCCGTCCCAATTTACCGACGGAAATACATGCATCGGTATAGTTCCGTCGCTAATATTTGCTGCGAATTTTTCGCTCAAAATATGACGACGAAAATCTGTTCTATCGCAATATTTGTGTAAAATAGCGACCGATTTGACATTTCCGTCATAATTTTCATACGATTACGATTCTGTCGGTAATGTTCCGTCGCTATTAGACAGTTTTCTTGTAGTGATTCTCTAGAAATTGCAACCTAGATGTGTTCTTCTTAGTAAACAGCCTTTCGAGCATCTCCCAAACCTTCTTTGGAGTGTTAAGATCCCGTACATAATCAATGAACTCTTTACTTATTGATGTCCTCAAAGCAAAGAGAGCCTTCCCATATTTGATCTTCTACTTCCTATGTGTTTCTGCATTCTCTGGAACATTTGCAAGAACCGTTGCTTCTGAACTAATAACCAAATCCCATAAATCCGAACCTTGAAGGTATGCCTTCATACACAATCTCCAATACTTGTAATTGTTGCTTACTAGCTTCTCCACCTCATTTAAATTATTTCCTCCATTAGAAACCTCCATTGGAACATCCTGAACCTTTCTTCCACACTCAAACCCTCATAAATTTTTTTTGAATAATGCCAGAGTTATGAACCTGGCTTTGATATCATGAAACAAAAAATTGGAAGAGAGGAAAAGATAATGAAAGAAATAAAAAACACAGAGAAATTATCCTGAGGATTGCATCTTTTATTGAATAATCAATAGCTATTTATAATAGCTTTACATGAACATGAAATGAGAAAAATTAGGGAAACAATCCCGTTAACAACATGAAAGAAGGAAATCAAACTACTCACTAATTTGATTAAACTACCGGCTAACTCAATGCTAGTTTTATGTTCTAAAATTAAGGAACAAGAATGAATAACAATTAATTAACACATATGGCCTATGCATTTTCAGTGTTGAGTTTTGCACTAATTTTATCATACGTATTTTTTAATTAATTCGGCGTGTCTCCAATCGCATTTAGAAGTTTCTTAAGCATATATCTAATTAGTGACGGAGTCAAGGACGGAGATGTGGGGGGCCCAAATAAAATATAAATTTTTCAAAAATTTTCATATCAAAACTAAAGAAAAAAACAAAGTTTTATTAAGAATATAAAATAGCTAAAATTACAATAATCCTCGCCTACTTTTCATATATTGAAATCTTTTCATAACAACATCATCGTCAATATTTGCAAATATATCTCTTTCAATGTAACACACTAAATAATCATTCAATAGGTCATCTCTCATTTTATTACGAAGTGAACTCTTGATAATTTTCATTGCGAAGAAAGCCATTTTCACTTTGACTGTAGCAACTGGTAAAAGTAATGACAATTTGACTAACAAATAAACCAAAGGGAATACACGATGCTTTCTTAACATTCTGATTTAAACCACACGATGATGACTGAATAATCGGTCTTAATTTTTTAAAATATTTTTCCATAACTGCAAAATAAAAAAAAATAGTTAGAACCAACATTTACGAATTCTATAAAATTTATTTTTCATTAAACATTAATCAATCCGCGTAATTACTTTTTTATTTAACAACAAAATGTAATTTTTTTCTCCATAAAAACTAATCAATCTGTTGTACGCATTATCACTTTTGTATTTATCTTACCTTTTTCAATCGACAGTCGTCACCTTATGAACCATACAAAAGCTGATTGTCTATAATCCACTGAAGAGCAGATGGGAACTGATCACAACGATTTCTATTAAGATCTTCCAGAAGAGCAACCCTATGATAGGGTTTTAATATATTATATATATTATAGATGACGGCAACAAAGAGTAACCTCTGATAAGGTTTTAATATATTATATATATTATAGATGACGATAACGTTGCTCTTCTAGGGTTTTAAATTACAAAGATATAATTACAAAGAATTATAAAGATAATAATTCCATATATAGTAGTTGTAACTTTACAGATGACGACAACCTTGCTTTTATAACAACTTATAGGGTTTTGATATATTATATTATATTATATTATATTATATATTAAAAATAAAAAATATTTAATTTTTTAAAAAATTTAAAAAATTAGGAGGTCAGTGCACCGCTGGGCTCTGCATGCCTCTGTCCATGTTTTCACCATTGTCTACATTGTTACTGTCACCTTTTTTCCTTCACCTGACGTTTTTCAGGAGCATACTCCTCGATACTACTGTCGTTTGAAGTAGAAATGAATATCTGTAGTCGTATGTAACCCACCGTCACATCTACATGTTATCTTCAAAAATTAATTATGCCAATGGATCATGGATGACTACTCAAGCCTATCATACTAATAAATTCCGTTGACTTCTCCTATTCTTATTATTAGCTATAAATACCAGCTAAACCTAAATGTCCCTGAAACCAATTCCACCGATTCTGTCTCAATGTCTCAGCTCCCCGGAAATTACTTAGTCTATTATGGTGTCACTGCAATAGGTAATGACCAAGATTGGATCATATGGACTCTCCTGAGTAAGATTCCATGGTTTTCTTCCTCTTTCAGCTGTTGTGTTATTACTTGTTATATTAAGACATCGTCCTTGTGGAAGCGCCGATCATACATTGATCCGAGGGCTTCTCTATTCTTTTCTCGTCATCCTATGCCCACTTATACATTTCCTTGTGTGAACACGTTTCGGTGTGCAAATGTCAAAATTGTCTTCTGCGTGTCATACAGTTTCCAAAACGCCTGAGAGACATTCTCGTTTTTTGTAATGTTTGTACGATGAGGAATAATACTTTTCTTTGTTTGATCACTTCTCAGCTTGTAACTTCGCAACGTTAATCGTTCTGTCTATTTGAAACAGGTATGTAACTGTTGTGGTATCTGTCAAACACAAAATGCCTACTTGGATGATTAATTAGATTGCATCCCTGTTGGAAGTTTCTTCTCAATGTTGGGATGCTTTTGACCAATGAATCTCTATAGGTATATAAAAAAAATCATCCAGTCAACTGTTTTTCTTTGTTTCCTTTTTTTCCGAGTACTAGTACTTATCTGAACATCTGTTGATAAGAGCTTTCATAAATTCTACAACATTCTCAGCCTGTTTATAAATTCTACAACATTCTCAGCCTGTTTAGAACGCCGTGAATTGAATTCAATATTGAGATTGAATTCAATATTGAGATTTTATTCAATTCACTTGTTTGGAACAAAAAAATGGCCAAGAATTGAATTCACGTATGGGTTAAATCCCCACTCTCTTTGTAAATTCATTTCACGGCCTTATTCACGTGAATTCAACTCCACAAGCTGCTGCTCTTTTGTTTTAATGATGAAACTCAAAAATACCCAGCCACTTTTCACAGCAGACGATGCAATTTTTTCTCCTTTTTAGAGTTCATCGTCGTCAATGAAGGTCAGGAGTTCATCGCCGCCAAAGAAGAAGAAGAAAAAGAGTAAGAAGCTTATTATGTACCTGAGGTATGAGTAGGACTATGACTTGCGTATCAGTGAAGCAGAAGCAAAAAAAAGAAATGAGATCAATGTGCAGTGGAGAGGAATCCGGCGATTGAGAAAGGGGCGGCAGAATTTGAAGAGTGTTTGGAGGGTGAGAAATCGACGAGGAAATTGCGAAAATTTTAATAATTAATAATTAATTTAAAAACTTAAAAATTAGTATCTTTTATTTTTTAATTTATAATTTTTAAATTAAATAATATTATTTTAATGTAATTTAAAGAAAATTAAGTAAGAATTATTAGTTAATAACATAATTTTTTTTGTAAGGGATAAATGTGTCATATGAAAATAATTGAATTTAATTCTACTATTATTAGAATTGTTCCAAACAGTTTAATTGAATTCAATTCTAATTTTATTAATATAATTGAATCCAATTCGTTCATGAATTCAATTTATTGAATTCTAAATAACCTCTCCCCTGACTCTATGATGATTTGCAATGTCAATTCCAGTAATTAGAAAGCTGCAGCTATTAGAATGATCGTTCATTAAATTAGTACTTCCTTTTCCTATAACAATCTTACCTTTCTCTCTAATTCTTTTTCATGTAAGAACTTTTCAGGTGATCCCTTCAAATCGGCTCTGCACATTGTTATGGTACTGTCAGAGACTTGATAACAGGTTGGGAAGATCACATTTCTCTTGAAACTTGTAGCTAGGTGGGACACCACATTTTCTTAATTATTAAAGATTTAAAAAAGAAATTAAGTATGATAATACAATTAAATGAATCATTTTATATATTAAAATGATTTTTACTTTTTAAGAAATAGAAAGTTTGCTTTCTTCATGAAATCCTTCCTCAAACTTTCCAGGGATGTGTTGAGCTTAGCGTTCCAAACTAGTGTCTCCATATTTTTACTGTACATTAATGGGCGCTGCTCTTTACTTCCCGGGTACAGTTACACGTTTCAGCAGAAAGCAAATACATCCACTCCGCCATAACAATGCAACAAATTCGCTGACGGGTTCTTATCTTTTACTCCTTCTCCTTCTCCTTCTCCTTGTCACACGCAAATTCTCTCTACTGTATGAGTTAACTAAAACCCTGATATCGTCCATGCATAGTAACTCAAAATCACCAGAAACAAATGCACGAATTATATTCAGTTCAACCTTTCAATTGCCATGTGTTTTATAAATGTCAATCTAATTACATGAAACGAGACTATCAACGATCAAAGAATCATGTAAGCACTTTGAAGTCCTGTTACGGATGTATGTGATCCAATGAAACAGGTTCTTCTCCAAGCAAAAGTGCCCGCAAAACAGCCTCACATAAGCCAGAATAATGCACAATTAAATGCCCACCCCCGGGAACTTCATGATACCGAATCCAGGGTAGTTTTTTGGAAATAAATCTTTGCAGCTGAAATGGCACAACCTTATCCTCACAACCTTGCCAAATGTGAACCGAACCTTCATTTTGAGGGAACGGATTGCTTAGATCAGTTGGATCAAAGTCCCAACGTCCAAAACTCTCCATAAAATCCCCACGGAGAGTATCAAAGACTTCTTTATTTTGCAACCTGTCCTGGAGGAGGAAACGTAAACACTACCATAAGCATCTCTCTTTCGATTGTTTCTTGATTGAATAAGATGGAGTGAATCATGCAAAAGTGATGGCATTGTTACAAGTTTATCAACAGAAACTCGAAGTTCCACTTTTCTTGTTGTGGAAGAAATTTTACCTGAGTTAGCATTGGGAACCCTGGAATTTTCGTCAGGACTTCTATATCATGTGCATTGAAGAACACTGGGTTTTTCTCCAGGACAGAAGTTGAAGGAAGCCATTTCTGCGTAACCCACCATTGCAAGAGTCCAGGGGCATATTTTGAAAACCAGAAAGACAACCGAACAAGTCTCCTCCTATAATCATCTCTTATCAGACTTTTGGGAAGAGAAGGCCATCTATAGTTAACAACTGGTACAATTAGGGACACACCTGCTAGTCTGCATAAAGAAATTTGCGATGAGCTAGGAACAATAATTTATGAAGGAATATTGTCAAATTAAAAGTTTATCTGATTTTACCTGTGTGGTATATAATTGAGGCAACTCCAGATGGGATACGATCCCATTGAGACACCGATTACATAAAAGTTGGATCCTATCTGCAGCTGATCAGCAAGTTCTTCAATGTCGAGTGCTTCACTCTTTACTGATCGCTTTGGATTCGGATCACTCTCTCCATAGCCAGCTCGGTCAAATAAGAGAAAGTATATCCCCAGTTCTTCTATTAGTTCCTGAGAGGTAATGAAACTCACTTTTCTTGATACTTGCGACTCAAAACAATACCATTTCTCCATCGACAGAAGATTAAACTTCAGTTTTTTACACTTAAACCACTTAAACTGAGACATGAAGAAGCTTGTAAGGAAAAAGTAAAAAAAAATAAAAGCTGAACTGTAATTTATGGAACGAGCACTTCATTCTCATCTAGTAAACTGTAGTAAATTGAGTGGAGATGAGAAATCAGACATTAGGGGAGGAAAGTTAAAAGCAAAAATGTTCTTATTTACATAGTATCATATCAATTCAGCAGGTGGTCACACTAGTATCATTTAAAGGCATAAAAAAATAGGAAAGAGAAGTTTGCTGCTGCATCCCTTCTTGAATTCCGATTCTCAAATTCTATTAACAAAGTGGAGCCTAGAATCTTCATAAGCATAAAAGAAGGTAGCATGTGCTCGGTGTTTTAGTACAGATACTTCTACTCAGCAATTGCTTCAAATGCTATGTTTTCATGAGCAGTCAGATCTCCTCAGAAAGCATGTCAGACCATGTCAGAGTTGCATTTAGATTATAGATTTTTTACTTAGCATAGGGTAATTTTGTTTAGACACACTCTTTTAGGCAAGTATTTCGTCTCTAAAAGGTTTGCCCTTTGTCACTTCTCCAAGTCTCATTCAACTGCAAGTAGCTTTCCGAGTGTTATGAGCTATATTGGTCAAGTTGCATAAGGTTGTTACTCCCTAAAGCTTAGTGAAAGCACTTCCAGTTCCAGCTACAAAGATTGAAGTTTTAGATCGACAAGAGGTCGAGTAGAAAGAGCAGAATTAGGATAGTACTTGGGGTGCCAAAAAGTCCATTTCTTTCGAGCTTCCAAAGCCATGAACAATAATGATCTTGTACTTGGCTCCGTTCTTGGGGACGCCTTTTTCTCTGTAGGCCAGATGTCTACCATCCTTGAGTCTGATTCTTGGTGAACCTACAGGGGAATCATCTGGCGACTGCAGTTGAGTTGCCTGATAAACCATAAGTATCACTTTGGTTCTTGAAAATTTACCTCAATGACATAAAAAGGATAACATCTAGTTGGCATAGACCGAGTACTTTCATTAAGTACCAACTTCCAAGAGAGCAGGAAATTGAAAGAATTGAGCTCACCTGATTATTGATGCTTGTAAGAATGTTCTGCTGCTTATTTTGAATTATCATATTGCTATGCTCGTGCTTGATTTCCCTCTCTTTTGAGTCATGGAGGATTGCCAGTGTTTCCAAGTTAACAGCAGAGACCCTGCATGAGTTACTTTGAGTAGCACCTTGAGCCCCAGGTTTGTGTAGTCGATTACTTAAAAATTTTAACTGTTTTCGGCATCTCATGTTTACAGTGCGGAGGTATGGTAGGGGAATGGCTGTGGTTTCTGGGATTTATTTTAGTTAGGATTGGTGGTGTTATTACGATACCAGCATGTGATAGGAGCCAGAGGGCATGTCCTGCTTGGATATTCCCTCAATATCCTTTCCAAGCTCAAAATGATTAGGATATTCCTTGCAAAAGATTATCCGGAATTATTGCTTGGACCTTTCTTCCTCTAATTGTTTTCATTAAAGCATTCAAAAGAAGTGTGTACCTCTACCTCCGGAATCCTTTTTTAATTGAATTGGTTTTAACTACATGTATCATTCTAGTTGATAAACAGATGTTGTATTGATGAGTGAAGTGTACAACAAGCCACCCTTTATTTGATTTGCTTTGTTCTGTTAAACCCTGTTGACCAAAAGGAGATAATATAAAAGTATAAGGTGTGTTCTTAAGAAAAGAAACCTGCAGGGGGGAATTTTGAAGAAGTATAACTTGCTAAAGGGTGCTTTTTTAGCTGATGAAGCACAATTGTCTCTCCCCTGACCGCCAAAGATCCCTTGCTGACACAATTAAGAATATTCTCACACTTACTTGCTGGATTAAGCTTGCTTTACTTTCACTTCCTTCTACTTATCGACGCTTTGGTTGCAGCTTCCAGCCCGCTTCTAAACTTCAACGGGAATTTCTTACGTTACGAATTCTTTAATTGTTGGATCAATGTCAATATCAATTTATTTACTTTTTAAAAACTTTATAGCGTAAACTATTAAGTATGCAATAATTTATAAAATATGTATCCTAAATAAAATTACAAATTTAATTCAGTTCGTATTAGTCATAACAATTTTAATATATTGTTGTATGGATTGGATTACTTTACTTCAAATCTTCTTTTAAAATAAGGAATTGTATTGATAGAACCATAGATTGCAAAGCAAAGTTTAAACCATAATAAGATCATCAACAAAGTGGTGAAGCAAAAATTAGCAGTACAATTCAGCAGTATTGCAAGCTAATTAATAAGCTGAACGAATATGTTCAATATCTATGCAGGTCACGAGGGACATTCCATCCTTTTGCCATAGCTTTGCTGCATTCGGTATGAGTATTAAATGAGCTGATCAGCTCTCGTGAAATAGTGTGCTGTCTACTACACTTCTTAGTTCTTAAAGCAATTTTAAAAATTAGGTTATCTTTTTTATATCATTCTGACCTTCAACCAGACCATTTTATAGTATCAGACCAATCTGTTTGATGAATATTTAACCAAGTATTAGATGAGTATTGACATAGAAGGAATTTATAATTGATAGTTTCTGGTTCACCATTCCACAGTTTGCAGTCTAGATTAGAAGAGTCGATATCTCTTAGCCTATTCATTATGCTCAGTTTATAGTTGATCGCTAACCATAAGAAAAAAGATGCTTTTGGGAGAGTTTGAAGAAACCATACTAATTTGAACTATTTAACTTTCAGAGTTTGTACTTTGAAGATTATATAGTAAATTTTAATTGTGTATATGCCTGAAGTAATTCTCAACTAAACCGCTGACTCTCCCAGACTAGAGTTAAGATTTGGGAGCTCCCTGATGTCAACTCCTCAACTCTGGCATTGTTTGTTAATATGTAGAACCTGAGATCATTCCAATAATCATACCACAATCAAGTAGAATTGCTATTACCATTCTTACATTTTATTTTATTTTGTATACAGATGATCCCGTAGTTTAAGCAATCGCATGATAATATAACATATCTTGGCAAAATTAGAGATTATTGTTCTCTGTTTGGTTGTTATGAGATCCATTATGGATCATTACAAAAGAAAAGTAGTTTTATTTGTTATCTCATCACAACCAATTTATGACACTGGCTACCATGAGTATGAATACAAAAATTTTACAACACACAGTATAAGGTTGTTTCTCCACAACACACAGTATAAGATTGTTTCTCCAATAGAGAAACACAAAATCAGGCCTACGCTGAAGGCAGGTGTTGAAGCAGATGAGCATCTAACAATTTTATGTAGTCTATAACTTCACTTACATATGCTGCTTGCAGTATTGTAACCAGAGGCCATCCAGTTTGGATTATGCTCTTACTCCATTTGTTTCATGTTCTTCTTCTCCTCTACTCTATTTCCTCCTTTTCTTTATTTGTTCGACATTTCTTGTCCCAACAAAAGTGTCCTTATGATTGCTTCACAGATCTCCCTCTTGAAGATCATAAAATGTCCAACCTCAGGAACTTCATGGTAATGAATCCATGGAAGCTTCTCGGATAAGTATCGGTTTATTTCATATGGTATAATTCGGTCTTCATAACCTTGCCAAATATGGACTGAGCCCTCATTGTCAGGGAAAGGGTTACTCAAGTCCATGGGATCAAATTCCCATTTTCCATATCCAGCTAATATGTCTCGGTGCAAAGACTCATGAACGCCTTGTTGTGTAATCTTGTCCTATATCCAGAATGATCATACAAGTATTAGAACGTTAACAAAAAAAGTACCATACAAGACCAACACAAGCAAACTAATGGGGCTTTTGTTTCTCAAATACAAACGAGTTGTTAATACTAGCAGAGATGATTTTGGTGCAGAACTGATATGTGTGCTTTTCTTACAAGGTACCAAGAATCAAAGCTAATTAATGTAACTTAAAATAGATACCAAGAATGTCCTAATTCAGTCTCACCAACATATGATCAGCTAAATCATATGACAATGAATTCAAACTTAGAGCTCGGCATGTGTGAATCCATTTTTCAAAAGTCTATACATGTATCTACCTGATCAACACTAGGAGTTTCGGACAACTTGGCCATAGTTTCCATATCTTGTGGGCAAAAAATTGCTGTATTTCCTGCCATCATGCTCAATGAAGGGAACCATTTCTGGGTCATCCACCAGTAAAATAACCAAGGGGCATAGTGTGCAACTTGAAATGTCCGTCGATCACAACTGAGGAGCTTCTGGAAACCCACTCTGGATACATTGGCAGGAAGGCAAGGCCACCAGTAGTTGACAAATGGAACTACCAAGGAAGCTCCAGACAACCTGTGAGGGATGAAGATTTCTGTAAAATTCCAAAATTTCAGAAGGCAAAATCAGCTGGGAGTCGAAAAGCATGCCTGTGGGGTATATATTTAAGGCAACTGTAAATGGGATATGCCCCCATTGACATTCCCATTACGTAAAATTTAGTCCCAATCTCCAGTTTGTCTGCCAGTTCTTGAATATCATATGCTTCACTTTTCACGGACCTTGATGGATATGGATCACTCTCCCCATAACCAGCTCTATCAAACAAGATGATGTATATCCCCAGCTCCTCTATAAGCTCCTAGATGTGATAACAGACACAACTGAAGATTATACAGCTACGCTACTACATGTATATTCATCAAAGGGATGTTGTTATAAAATCATCCAACATCTGATACCTCTCAAAGCAAAGCTCACACACAATATAATATCTAATCCGATGGGCACCATAATAAGCTCATAACACAACATGCCATAAAAAAAAAGTGCAAATATGTCCAGCTATCAACCATGAAATCATCAATGTAAGACCCATGAACAATTCGATTACTTTTGTTTATATAGGTGCATGTGCATATTTTCTAAGACAGAAAAGCTAAATGCAAAACCAAAACCAAGTGTATCAATTGAAATCAATCCACCTCCCAACAAAGACAAATGATAAAGATAATGACACATGCCCTGTAAGATCTTGGAAGAAATTACAATGATTTGAACCTAACAACAACTATAAGCAACGTAAAACACAGGTCTGTCCTAATATGAATGCCCCTGTAAAAATGTGCCAGACAGGTCTTTTGTACTCACAACCCCATAAATATGGTGAGACAAACACATCTTATTTCCCAGAGTCAAGAACTGGATATGTGATGCATTTTTGTTGACTTTACAAGTTTTAAACTGAGAACATTAGGGTAAATCTGCATCAAAATACTTATCTTTCCACGAATGGAAAAATAAACGATTTTATTGTTAAAGTATATGAATATTTCGTTATGGGGTATATCTATCACTTACAATCACTCACATACTTTGTTAATTATATGTCTATTTAGTTTTTTGCATATTTATTAGATTAGATACATTGGTACAACTTATAGGCGCTTTT
This sequence comes from Erythroxylum ulei, assembly GCA_027564395.1. NCBI lineage: Eukaryota > Viridiplantae > Streptophyta > Magnoliopsida > Malpighiales > Erythroxylaceae > Erythroxylum > Erythroxylum ulei. Next base: position 11,575,074 of record JANITX010000009.1, on the reverse strand, counting down.
AGTTGTGTCTATATTGATCTTTAAAGAAGATTGTCATGTTTGTGTTCCCATGTCAAAAGATTATGAAAACAGGAATCAAATTGTAAGAAGCTGTTGCAGCTGTCACAGCAGTATCATCTGAGTAGCATCAACAAAAAGTGCTGATTTACTTTAGTTCAAAGCTTAGAATGCCAAAAGTCTCCCTCATCTCTTTTGCCCCTGTGCGTTGATGCTTTGCACTAGTGTGTGCATCTTGAATTTTGAACAGCTAAAATTCTCAAATGAAGAAAACATAGTCAAACTTGCAAACTTGAATTTATTTCTATACTTTACCTTCAAATCTTCAGGGAAACATTAAAATTCATATGGACAGTCTTTTTTTTCTTTCCAGTAAAGTGCACTGATCATAGAATGTTGACATAATCATTAATCACTGGAGAAGGTATAGGGATTCTTATTTGATTTTTACCTGAGGGATAGGTAAAGTCATATCTTTGGAGGCCGCAAAGCCGTGGACAACAATGATTTTATATTTAGCCTCTTCCTTGGGGACTCCCATCTCCTTGTAGGCCAAGTGCCTTCCACCACTGAGTTTGACTCTCTGTGAAGTGATCGGAGGACCACCTGGTGATCCACATATCTTTGGAGGGGAAGGTTTTAACGCTTGATAAGCCCATCCGAGCAGCCCAACTGAGAGTGCAAGCACAATAGGAGCCAACATTGCTGGAACAAATTTGTCATTATAACATCAACAACTGAACGATTAAATGGAGTAACCAGAAATTCCTATCGAAAAGGAATTCAATAATCTGGGGGATTATACTTACAATATCTTTGAACAATAATGCACTAGAATCAAAGAAATTCCAGGATAGTTTCTCCCCATTATTTTACAGACTTAAAAGTGAAATTATGTTGCTTTTGAATGCAAGTCTTCTATCTGACTAAGATATACCACTAGTCACCATAACACTGTCCTATTCAAGGGTCTGAGGAAGCAATATTAAACAGAGACACCTTTTCCAGTCATCTCGTACAGCATACAAAGCTTAAAGTATACTCAGATCTATACCCCAAAACAGTCCATTTTTATCCTTCCAACAGAACGACAGTTTAACTTTAACATGAAACTATCTAACAACTCTCCTTATCCTGTGTTGTCTGTTGAAATATAATAGTGGGAGTTTGTCCCATATCGGAGAAAGAGAGGAAAGAAGACCAACATATAAGTCTAGTGGGCTGCTCCACCTATCACCAATTGGTTTTAAGATGGAACCTCACTTGAGCTTGTATGTGATCTAACTTTCCTTCTCGTGTGAGCCCGTAGGCCCATTGTAAATTCTAGCATGGTATTAGAGCGGGTTGCTCTTATGTTAGTTGTTAACACCTCGAAATGATAGATTATGTCACGTGTTAGACCCACACATGAGAGGGGTGTGTTGAAATATAATAGTGGGAGTTTGTCCCATATTGGAGAAAGAGAGGAAAGAAGACCAACATATAAGTGTAGTGGGCTATTCCATCTATCACCAATTGGTTTTAGGATGGAACCTCACTTGGGCTTGTATGTAGTCTAGCTTTCCTTCTCGTGTGAGCCCGTAGGCCCATTGTAAATTCTAACACTGTCAAGGAGATGCATTATACATAATAAATGAATTGCGAGTCATAACACATGGTATGCAGTAACTTCAATGATAATATGCAATGAACTTTGGATTCTTAATAGTCTGGAATGCAGAAGTGACAGTAAGGTTTTTTTTTCTTATTTTCAGAATTTCTACACTCACCCCCATGTGGAAGTCAACTCGGGAGAAATTATCATTGATTTTCTATTTCCATCATTCGCAAAAATAAAATGGAATTAACTTCCTACGCCACTTTAGTAACCAAACAAGCCCAAATAAACGCAAAGCAGATATTTTTAACTTCAATATCAGTGGGACAAAAAGAAAAGCAAATCTTGTCACAGAGGAAGTTAAGCATTCGTTAATATGACAACATGAGATTTATTTTATGGCACGAGTAGTTGCGCAAAACACACCTTAACTACCAGTTATATATACCACTCACCCCACTTCCTTGGTCCAACCTTACACAAATCAAAACTTAGTATATTTACTTCAAGAAGAACATTACAAGGGAAAAAAGGAGGAAGGACAGAATGCTATCCACCTATAGCTGTGTAAGGATTTCAAGACATTGAAACCAGGAATACAAAGGCTATAGCAATGACATGCCCTTCGAAGGCTATTTAAATATCCACTGTACTTCCGAAAATGGTAGAAGAATCTTTGCCTATGTGAAGTCGGCCAATTTGATTATGCATAAAGCTTGAAACTTGTGTCGATCTATTGTAAGTACTACAATTGGATAGCAAACACATGTTAAGAATATTCAAGTTGTCATCCGGATAGTTTTATAGAGTTGATGTAAACCTGCCGCAGAATACTTGAAACTACCCAGCTAAATTTACTGTTATTGACCATTAACTCAACACCAACTTATTTGGTTCATCAAAATCATTTTATTCTTCAGTTTGATCATTGATACCGAGCTAATATCTAAGCTTCACAGTATTAGATATTAGACTAAACATAATCGAAGTCAGAAGCTAAAATGAAACAGAAGAAAACCATGACACAACCTTAAATTAGACAGAACCCATTAAACAGTTACCATGACACAACCTTAAATTAGACAGAACCCATAAAACAGTTCCAAAAACATAGGATGATAGAATATAAAAGAAGTGGGGAAAGAAAGAAGAGAAAACCCACCAGGAGAAAGTGGGAAAGTGCTGGATCTGCCTCTCTTTCGTCTAGTATGATCTCTTGCTGATGCAGCAGATATTTTCTTCCCTGATACAGTGGCCATTTCTGCTTAAAGCAACATCCCAACAATTTCTACTACGTTGATTGATTAGACTACAATCCTGAAAAAGACCCACTTCAAGACAGAACCACTCGGCCATTCAAACGGTGACAGATGAAAATGGAAGGTCAGGGCACAGATATTCTGTTCCCACTATCCAGTTCCCCGTGTTCCTCTATGATCTCAACCATCCAATGCAATAAATTGGATGGTTGATCCATATTGGAAACAGAGGGAACTGATCTTCTGGAGCTGTTCCCAAAGGTCCCTACTTGACATATGAGACAAGAACTGTTCATGATGTAGAGTCGTGGTGACTGAAGAAAACACTACAATATAGCTTCGTGAGAATTTTTAAGCATGTATAAACTAGTAGACTTAATCTAAGTAATGTGAATTAATGTGCCTAATGTAATTATGTAACTAGAATTATTTCCATACTAGTTATTATGATCAGTAATAATATTAATGAACACTTTAATCAACAGAATAAAGCTTAAAGTGACAATATGATTACTTATGCAACAAAACAACTATCAGAAAGTAGACATATGATTATAATAACAACAACAATTTATGAAAATCCCACTAATAAAATTCAGAATTTGAAGGGGTTAAGATAATATGCAGTTTTATATTTAACTATTAGAGATGTTGTTTAAGATAAACTTACATAAAGAAAAAGAGATAAAAAAGAAAAAAATATGCATATACATATTAAAATAATAAAAATAATAAGACAAAGAAGATGATGATAATAAATAAATAAATAAATACATACATACATACATACATACATATAAATAAAAATATAAAAATAAGTAATAAAATAAATAATACTATAAATATAAAACAAGATAAAGAGCCCAAATAAAAGATAAAATAAGTAAATGAATATACATACATGGAAAAAGATAAGTTAATAAAAAATCAAATAAGTCATTATAGGAAAATATTTAGGTTAAGTAAGGAACTATTTAGGCTGATTAACTAAGAGAGAAGTACTACATATTGAATGTTTGGATTAAATACAAGATATAAGACTTAAAGAAAAGTGTTTAGAAGACTTATGAGAACAAGAATGACTCCCTATATAAGTTCTTTTATCCGCATCTTAGTATGCTAAAGTTTTTCTATTAAGAGTCATGTCTTTAATAATTTTCAGTAGAGCCATATCATTCTTAATCACCTCCCCTTAATTCTTCTTGAGTCTGCCTCTTTTTTTTCTTATAGTCTCCAAATATAATTTTCTAACATCTTTTTACTGGAGTGTTAATGTGTCTCTCTTTAACATGTCTGAACCACTTAAGCCTTGTCTCTTTTAATTTTGTATTGATACTAGCTACTTTTAATTTGTTTCTTAGTATTATATTCTTGACCTTATCTCTTTTAGTAAGGTTGCACATCCAACGGAGCATAAGCATTCTCATCTACACTGCTATTAGCTTATGTTATGCTCCTACTTGATAGGTCAATATTCTGTCTTATAGAGCATAGTCGGCCAAATCACTAAACGATATGACTTGTTACATAAAACTCCTGATACACTTCTCCATTTAACCCACCCAATCTGATATGATGAATTACGTCTTCATCGATCTCTCTATTGCTTTGAATGATACATCCTAAATACTTTAAACACTCTTTTATAATATAATTTCTGAATCAATCTTTATTTCAACATCTTGTAAGAGATCATTTGGTAGCCTCCTCCACCAGTCCATCAGCCCATCCATCAACAGGCCCAATAGACTAACACACAACATTCTAGAAGGAATCTCCTCTCTGTCATTTTGTCATTTTCTATTGTAACCGTATAGATATTGTACAGATATAGCCATTACACCTGTATATATACAGACTCTCTCAACAGTGTGAAATAAGAAATCCATTACATTTTATACGAAATTTACACATCTAAAGTCACCTGATGGCTCGAAAAGTTACACTTTAAGTATTCAATCTTAGTCATGCTTAGTTTAAAACTTTTCAACTTTAACGTATCCTTACAAAATTCTAGCTTAATATTGACACCCTCTTTTGTATCAACCATTAAATATGATGAATTGTGTCTTCATTGATCTCTCTATTGTTTTGGATAATACATTCTAAATACTTTAAACACTCTTTTTGTAATATAATTTCTAAATCAATCTTTACTTCCACATCTAAAGTCACCTTATGGTTCAAAAAGTTACACTTTAAGTATTCAGTCTTAGTCATACTCAGTTTAAAACTTTTCAATTCTAACGTATCCTTCCAAAATTCTAGCTTGATATTGACATCCTCTTTTGTCTCAGCCATTAAAAAATATCATTAGCAAATAACATACACTAAGACACATCCCTTTGGATATTCTTAGTAATCTCATCTATCACTACTGTAAATAAAAAGAGGTTTAATGAAGAGCCTTGGTATAGCCTAATGTTAATAGAAAAATATTCTGTATCTCCTCCTATCGCCCTTACTCTAGTTTTTACACCTTCAAACATATCTTTAATAATTATAGATCATAGGAACTTCCTTAGCTTCTAAACCCTTCAACATAATTTTCCTGAGTATCTTATCATACACTTTCTCTAAATCAATAAAAACTATGTGTAGGTTACATTGTCTTTCTCTGTAATATTCTATTAATATTTTAAGAAGATGTAAAGTTTTTGTCGTGGACCTTTCTGACGTGAAATCAAGTTGATTATCCAAGATAGGAACTTCCTTTCTCACTCTCCTCTCGATCACCTTCTCTAATAACTTTATGATGTGAATAAGTAGTTTGATATCTCTATAGTTGTTACAACTTTGGATGTCTCCTTTGTTCTTGTATAGAGAAATTAGCACACTAAGTTTCTACTCATCCGATATTTTGGTAGACTTAAGGATCACATTAAAAGGCTTGACTAGCTAAGTAAGACCCTCTTCACCTAGGCTTGTCTACACCTCTATGGGTATCTCTTTAGGCTCTATTGTCTTTCCACTTTTCATCTCCTTCCAAGTCCTTTTAATTTTTTTCTCTTGTAACAAATAAGTTATGATACCTCTTGAACGTGCTAAGATCACCTAAAGAGATATTGTTCTCTACATTTTCATTAAAAAGGCTATAGAAGTATTTTTGTCATCTTTTAATGTCATTTTCAACCATAAACACCCTCCCTGCTTCATCTTTTTATGTAACGAACTTGATCTAAATCTCTCACTTTATATTCTCTAGCTTTTACCAACTTAAAAGTATAATTTTTCTCTATCTTTAGTTTTCAATCGATGGTATAATTTCTCGTAAGCTTTACTTTTAGCTTTTGAGATTATCTTCTTGATCTCTTTCTTTACCAGTTTGTAACTTTTTGTATTAGCTACTCTTTCTACCTCCATGGTGTTGTCTAATAGGATTTTATAGGCACACTTTTTTTATCTTAACCTTTTTTTTGGATATCTTTATTCCACCGTCAAAACTCTATCTTATTGCCTCTAAACCAATGGTATGAATTTCGTACCGTACCGGTCGGAATCCGGTACCGGTACTGGTGCAAATGTACCGGTCCAAAATTTCGGTCAGTACCGGCCGGTACCACTAGTTCCATAAAATTTCGGGACCATTCCGGGAAAATCCAAAAAGTCAGGGACTATTTTGCAAAAAACAAAATTTAAACCCTAAAATCCCCCCGTCCCCGACTTCGGTCTCTCGACTCTCTCCCTCTCACTGTCTCACATCTCTCTTCGTCTTCTCTCCCTCTCAAATCGCCGCCGCTCCCTCGCCGCCTGCGTCGCCGCGTCGTCCTCCTCCGCCTCCTCTTCTTCGCTGTCTTGGTCCTCTTGGAGTGGTCCTAGCATCGCCGTCTTCAACCTTCGTCCACGCCGCCCGAAGCCGTCGCCGTCTGCTGAGGTCCACCGTCTGCCGTCCACCGCACAGCCCACCGTGAGCAGCAGCCTTCGCGGCCTTGTCCCTCGTCCTCCACGCGACTTCAACGCCAGCCGACCCGACATCGACCCAGATCGGTGAAGACCGAATATTTTGTTTTATTTTTCATGGATTTTTGACATTAATTGCTTCTGTCATTGACTTTGGTTGTTGGATGATGATAGATTTGTGGTTAAAAATTGGATGATGATGGATTTGTGGTTGTTGGAAATTGCTTCTGTTGTTGTGTAACTTGTGTTGGATGATGATGGATTTCGGTTGAACTGTTGAAGTGAAGTGAAGTTGTGTAAAATGTAAATGGTGAAGGTGATTTCGGTTGAAGTTGAACTTGAAGTGAACTTGGCATTTTGCATTTTTGGTTTTTTGCATTTTGGATAATGGAAGTTGATTTTAGATTTTGGCATTGAATTGATCCGAATGTCCCATTGGAATGGAAAATTTAGAATGGTAATTGTGATTGAATTGTTGAATTATTGATGAATGAGATTTAATTTTAATTTGTGTAATTGAATTTGAGATTGAGTTTGATAATCAAAATCAAATTAACATGTAAACTTAATTTTAATTGTATAATTGATAATCAAATGTGAAATAAATAATTAAATGTAAAATTGTATAATTGATAATCAAAATCAGTAAAATTGAAAAAGCTTAAATAATTAATTGACATACTGTATAATATATCAATATGGACTATTTTGCAATTTTGAAAAAATTTAGGAACTATTTTATAAATTTAAAAAATATCCCAAAACGGTACTCGGTACTGACCGATACCGGTACAATTTCGTTCCAGAGCTCAATCCAATACTAAAATCGGTACGATATTCATAACATTAGGTTTGATGCCCTTTTCTTTTCTTTAACATTTATGACATGACTTGCAGCCACGAGAACTCCAAGCACAGAAAGAGCAAAAGGTTGTAGGGGAAAACCACGGGCTGATTCTCGCCAACAACCCGACACTAGGCGGTTTTGTAACGGTGGTTTTCATTCCAGTCTCTCTCAGTCTCTGTCTGTCTCTGAATATTACTTTACCGCCCACAATATCAAATTAGGGTTTAGGATCTACCTAAAAACCACTCTTTGTATTTGTCAGGTAGTGTTTTGTTTTCTACCACAATCAATGCTATAGGGGTCCATTGCATTGCCTATGTATAGGGGTGTATGCATATAATATGTATATTTGTGTTAGGGGTGTATGCATATAATATGTATATTTGTGTTACAGTGAAGTACATACGTGCAGAGTAAACAGCTTTCCTCTGGAAGTGACGATCGAGTAGGTATCGTCTTGTATTGTCTTTTTCCTCTTCCATGGGCATGACTTGAATGTGCTTAATGAACGTAGGGTGAGTCATTGTTGCGAGGAAGTACCTTGTTCTTCTCTTCATCTGTATTAAAGGCAATATTTGGTATTTGGCATTTTTTGTGTTTGAAAAGAAAACTAAAATCAAATTCACGAAAATAACTAAATGGTGGCATAAAGTGACAGCCATCGTGAGTTTTTTCCCTTGTTATGAGAGGGCAACACAAGGTAAGTAGGTAACCTGCGATTCAAATGGTACGTGTGGAATTTTAGATGAAGTGTTATTTTGAGTTTGAATTCTTGGAGGACTCTTTCAATTATTTTAAGTTTTATTCATTGGTTGTAGTTTATCTTAAAATTGCAAATACTGTATCTGAATTGATACTTCAATTAATATCAGATTTTATTTTAAATAAAAATTATAAAATTATAAAATAATATCTTAATTTTATATAGTAAAATTTAAATTGTATTATAAATTTTATGGGGCATCACTCATCAGTAATCCTACATTGCCAGTTGCTAACTGAGGATTAGGATACTCTAGTATCGATCATCTCCGATGAGGATCTATCTAATATCATCGACGACTTCAATCCAACAGTACAGTCGAAATCATCTTTTAAAGACGAGAGTTGTTTTCTATCTTCAACTAAAAATTTCTTCTTCTTCTTTGTCTCTATCATCTCTGTTCAACTTAATCAAATCATTATCATTTTCATCATTAGAGTGGGGTTTGCTGTTTACCTTTTGTCCCAAATATATACCGGTATTTATTAGTATTTATTATATCATCGAAAATTGGTCAGTATAGTCCAAAATTTTTGGTATGATCCAATATTACATTCTAATACAACATGCTAATTTTTTGTACTACTTTTTAGCTGGTATCAACCAATGCCATACGAGATCTATTACCTTAATGTATATAACATGGATGCTGCAAGAGTTGATTGAATCATTGATCTGCTAAACGTTTTACTCAGTCCTATATGATTGGAGTGATATTGAATGTACTCAATGAGTTTATTCAAAGCATATTTTAAAAATATAGTGATTATAAAATTTCATATTATGTAAAGATAACGAACTATGACTAAAACATTAAGTATTCCCTAATTTTCACTTTAGATAGTCATGTAAATTAACGGTATTTAATTGTTATTTAATTAAAATTTTGACTTGAAAATTTGTACATATTAAGAAAAATCTAATACAATTTCAATGAAATTTTAAAAAATATTTGAGGAAAATTTTTTTGTATGATTTTTAAAATTTTAAAAAATTGTAAAGATCATAGATCGAAATTTTATTTAAAAATATAATTATTTTATTTACTAAATTTTAAAAAAACATCATATCTATTTAAAAATATAATTATTTATGAGGAAAAAGAAATTTATGGGAAATATTAAAAGTTTTTGAGAGTTTTAACTTTTACAGTTTATATTCCATAAAAAATAAGGAGATAATTTCTTTCAACTCTCTTGTACAACTAATCGAATTATCACTTTGTTGTATCTAAGAGAAGAAACGAAGGACGTGTGGGTTCACGTTCGATGCAAACAAAATAGTGTGACGGGACTGACGTCAATCTGCTCGTGCTCGCGTAGAGCAACAGTTCCTAGCTCTCTACCTGCAGCTGGTTGGAAACGAAACTTAAATAAACCAGACGACAAATACAACTTGAGGACCAACTCAATAAAAGTTAGCTCTTCGTTCAGACGTTTCTGATGACCAAATCATTTTATTGAGTTCAATCTGTTGGAAATATTGATTCAAAGTTAAAATTGAAGATTTTGTTTAAAGATAAGATATTTGTTAAAGGATAAAATTTTATCTTTTAAGATAAAGTTGTTATCTAGTTAGAATTTAAATTTTTGAATTTGAATTGTTTTATCTAAATATTAGCTAAGTTTGTTATTTCATTATCTATATATTTAAGTCTTCATGTCAATGTAATTAAAAAGTAATCAATAAAGTGTCTTTTGCATTCTCTCTTCTCTATTCTACTTTATTTTAGTTAGTTTCCATTCTAAAATTTCAACAATTTTAAAGTTCCACTCTTGACAACAAAAAAAGGCAAAATATAAACTCTTTTTTTACTTTATCCAGGATTTATAAAACGGTAAGAATGTCCTGGAGGAAACACCTTTTAACATCCTTTTACTTGAGTCTTATCAGAAGTTGCCTTCTATAACAATTTTATGATTTTGGCCGGTGACGGAGGTGATTGCAAATCAACGTGAGCTATGAATAAAGATAAATAGTAAGCGAATTGACGAAAAAAAATGGATATATTATATGTGCACCAGTCTCAAGATTAAGTTGAGCTTATATTCTCACCAGTCGAAGGTGAAATAACTCACGAATCCGGTATAATTTTGCTGGAAATTTTAGACATAAAATGGTGGAAGTTTCATCCTCCTTTGAAAATTTACATCCAACAATCCGATAAAGCAAAACAGATAGGCTTGGCTGTAAACATATGCAACCGGATTATGTATGGTGACAAAACGTATAATTAAAAAGGTCTTCATCTTTCTAAAGAGATCAAAACTATAAAAAGAAAAAGAAAAAACAAAACTTCTTGGAATATCATAACTACAAAATCATCTGTCCTTCGATTTGACGGGTACTCCCTTGTACATTTGTACCTTATCCTTCAACGAATCTCTTCTAGGCCTTGCTACCTTATTATTTGGATCAAAAAGCAGCACTTCTTCAAATGCCTTCAGAGCAGACTTCAAGTCATTCATTTTCTCATATGCGTCACCAAGATTATTCCAAGCCGTGACATAGCCTGGTTGCAACTTCACTGCCATTTCAAACTGAGCAATTCCCTTCTCCAGCTTGCCATCTAGTACATAACTGACGCCCAGAGCATTGTAAACCTGTTTCATATATATTCGTAATGTGAACAAAAGATATTCAGTGCAACCTAAACATTTCTTTACTTTCCTTTTCTTCTCTGTTTCTTTTTTATTGGGATCAAGTAGTTAAATCTAAGCACATATTGTTAAAGTAGAAGAGCATGACTAGATGAACTTTTACCAAGGTTTCGCGGAGCATTATTACCACAATAGAGTTTGAGAGGATAAGGTTGATAATTAGTGATGTAATTTCTCATTTACTAAATTCTACTCCGCCAAAAGTGAATAATTCATTTCCCAGAAGAACAAGTTTGAAGTGAAATTCTAAGAAGGTAGGAAACAAAAGAGGTAAAATCCAACAAATGTAATATCTAGTTTTAGAACAGTGACTACACTTGACAATGGTGTTAGTATTATTCTATTAAAGTGATTGATATATGGATTCAATTCTAAAAGAAAATACCCCTGAAATAGGAACATTTCTTGCTATTTTGAACGCTAAAAATCCATTGAAAGTGCTACAAAATATTGTATTCATCCAATAAGTTAATGATAGCACCACAGATCCGGATAGCACTATGGGTCCTAAACCCATAGTGACTTATTCTAGGAGAAAGAGGGAGAAG
>JANITX010000009.1:11527610-11543821 GCA_027564395.1 Erythroxylum ulei | reverse complement strand
AATTAATCTATCAATACCTCAAAATTCATTTAAATCATGCTTAGCTTCTTCCAAAATCAAGACCTTTTCTAATCATGCAATTGAAGGAATTTGCTTACACTTCCTTCTAGACAAATGTTCCTCATTGTCTTAAGTTTCTAATGACACAAAAATCATTCAATTTGGTTCCATAGTCTAAAATTTATACACCAAATATTTTTTGACTGCTTTTATACTAAAACATTTTCCTGAGCTTGACTTCCATCTAAAAATTGACTTTCTTATAGACTGAATTAGAACTCAATTTCATCAGACAATTTGTAGCCTTATTTCTCTAGTTTAATACAAATAAAAAATCATCTCATTTGGATAACTAGAGGTCAACTTATGGCTAAAACACCGAAGCATACTCAATAAACATATACATTTTCCAGCTTTTTACTTCCAACATGTCACATACATCAGTTCTGACTTCCAAGAAAAGTTTGGGGTCCAACACCCTGAGCTGAAAAAATACATACCACCACCACCATATAAGCCACCGATCCCATTCCCTCAAAGATTTCATAGAGCTAAGCTAGACCAGCAGTTTGGAAAATTTGTTGACATTTTGAAGAAGCTCTATGTTAACATCTCTTTCACGGAATCCCTTACCTAAATGCCTACTTATGCCAAGTTCTTGAAGGAAATCTTATCCAACAAAAGAAGGCTAGAGGAATATGAGACTATGGCTCTTACAGAGGAATCAAGTGCTATTCTTTAAAAAAAACTCCTTCCTAAGCTTCAAAATCTGGGAAGTTTCTCGATACCTTACCAAATTGGAACTACAATAATTAGGAAAGCATCATACGATTTGGAGGCAAGTGCGAGCTTATTGCCATTATCTATCAGCTAGAAATTGGACATCGGAGAGCTTAAACCAACCACCATATCATTACAGCTAGCCGACAGGTTCAAAAAATTTCCCATTGGGATATTGAAAAATGTGCCTCTCAAGGTTGGAAGTCTTTTTATCCCAGTAGACTTTGTAGTGCTAGAAATGGAGGAGGATACTAACATACCTATTATACTTGGGAGACCCTTTTTAGCCACAAATGGAGTAATCATAGATGTTAAGAATGGAAAAATGACTCTAAAAGTAGGGGAGGAAGAAATTGAGTTTAATTTGGGAAAGGCAATGAAGGCTATGGATGACAAAGATTCTTGTTTAAGGGTGGACCTTATTGACAAGTTGGTTGGTACTAAATTAAGAAAAACTCATCCAAAGGATTCGTTGGAACACTGCTTAGTGAAGGCTGTAGCAACTCCAGGGGGTAATACAAAATTTACAGAGAAGGAATCAGAAATCTTTGAATTCACACAAATGCTTGATGCACAACCTTTGCAAAAATCTACACAATCTGTGCAATCTGAACTGAAACTATCACCTGATTCGAACAAAGAAGAACCCCTGAATATGGAATTGAAACTGTTGCCTCCTAACCTTAGGTACATATTTCTGGGTCCTAATTCAACCTATCCAGTCATAATTCAACCTATTCAGTCATTGTTAATGCTCTTTTAAGCCCTGTGCAGATTGATAAACTTTTAAGAGTGCTTAGAGAACATAAGCAAGCAATTGGGTACAAAATTTTAGACCTGAAGGGAATCAACCTGTCTTTCTGCACACATAGAATTCACTTAGTAGATGATGCAAAACCTGTAATTGAACATCAAAGGAAGCTAAATCCAAACATGAAGAGCATGGTCAAGCAAGATGTCTTAAAGCTATTAGCTGCGGGTATTATATACCCCATTTCTGACAGTAATTAGGTAAGCCCTGTCCATTGTGTGCCCAAGAAGGGAGGTCTAACAGTTGTGAAAAATGAAGGTAACAAACTAATACCAACTAGGACAGTTACGGGATGGCGAATGTGTATCGATTACAGAAAATTGAACAAGGTCACTCGTAAAGACCATTTCTCTTTGCCATTCATTGATCAAATTTTGGAAAGACTTGCTAAACATGATTATTTTTGCTATTTGGATGGCTTCTCTGGTTTCTTTCGAATTCCCATTCACCCTAATGACCAAGAGCGAACTACTTTCACATGCTCCTATGGTACCTTCGCATATCGAAGAATGCCATTTAGGTTGTGTAATGCACCAGCTACGTTTCAGTGTTGCATGATGGCGATCTTTTCGGATTTTATTGAGGAAATTATGGAAGTCTTCATAGACGACTTTTCTGTTTATGGACTAACATTTGACTCTTGTTTAGCCAATCTTGCGAAAGTTTTGAGCAGGTGTGAAGAGGTTGATCTAGTGCTTTATGAGGAGAAGTGCCATTTCATGGTACAAGAAGGAATAGTCCTAGATCACTTAGTCTCAAATGGTGGAATAGAAGTGGATAAGGCTAAAACTGAAGTGATAGAGAATTTGCCTCCACCGACTTCAATCAAGGAGATTAGAAGTTTTTTGGGACATGCAAGCTTTTATAGGCATTTCATTAAAGATTTTTCCCATGTAGCAAAGCCTTTGACTAGTTTGTTGAGTAATGATGTGCCATTCAATTTCAACCAATCTTGTCTTGATGCTTTTTGCAGAATTAAGCAAGCCTTAACCTCACCACCTATTCTTCAACCTCCGGATTGGACCCTTCCATTTGAAATCAAATGTGACGCTTCAGATTATGCTGTGGGAGCTGTTTTACACCAACGAAGGAACAAGGTAGCCCATGTGATCTATTATGCGAGTAAGACATTGGATGATGCTTAAATCAATTATGCCACAACTGAAAAGGAGTTGCTAGCTGTAGTCTTTGCAGTGGATAAATTCAGGTCATATATTGTAGGTTCGAAAGTGATCGTGGGTTCGAAAGTGATAATCTACTCGGATCATGCAACTATTCGCTATCTACTTGCTAAAAAGGAGGCTAAACTAAGGCCTATAAGATGAGTCCTTCTCCTTAAAGAATTAGACCTTGAGATTCGTGACAAAAAGGGATCTGAGAATTGGGTCGCGAATCACCTTTCGAGGCTCACTATGGATCAAAAAGAACCCCTTCGAGAAGAACCACTAATTAATGACTCCTTCAGTGACGACTGACGAGCATTTGTTCTGCTGTGCAGATTTACAAAAATTGTGTTATTCATTATACAAAATTGCTGCAGCAACATTACAAGTTCCATGGTATGCTGACTATGTGAGTTATCTTGTTTCAGGAGTCTTGACACCTGAGTTTACTTTCCAGCAAAAGAAGAATTTCTTTTTAGAGCTCAAGCATTATATATGGGAGGAGCCTTTTCTTTTCAAGCGTTGTGGTAATGGGGTGATTCGAAGATGCTTACCAAGTGAAGAAGTAGAAGATGTCCTGAATCACTGCTATGCATCCCCATATGGAGGCCATTTCAGTTCTAAAAAGACGATAGCAAAGGTTCTCCAATCAGGATTCCATTGGCCCACACTTTTTAAGGATGCAAGAAATTTTGTGCAAGCATGTGACAAATGCCAGAGAGTTGGAAATATTTCTCGAAAACATGAAATGCCCCTTAAAGGAATTTTGGAGTTAGAACTTTATGACGTTTAGGGGATAGATTTCATGAGGCCACTACTATCTTCTCTTGGCAACAAATATATTCTTATAGGGGTCAACTATGTCTCCAAATGGGTGGAAGCAATCGTTGCACCAACCTTTGATGCCAATGTGATCATTAGATTCCTTAAAAGAAATATTTTCACCAAGTTTGGCACTCCTCGGGCAATTATCAATGATAGGGGAAGTCATTTTTTCAATAGCTCATTTTCCAATCTTTTTAAGAAATATAGGGTATATCACAAGTTAGCATTGGCCTACCATCTTCAATCTAATGGGCAAGCCAAAATTTCCAATAAGGAGATTAAGAGCATCTTGGAGAAAACAGTAAACACCCCAAGAAAAGATTGGTCTTTGAGATTAGATGATGCTCTTTGGGCCTATAGAACGACGTACAAGACTCCATTGGGACTACTCCATTTATACTAGTGTACGGGAAATCGTGCCACCTTTTAGTTAAGCTAGAACACAAATCATATTGGGCTGTTCAGAAGCTTAATTTGGACTTCAAGGCAACTGGAGAAAGGCATTTGCTTCAGTTGAATGAGTTGGAGGAGCTTGCCCGAATCTACTAGGAAAGAACGAAGAGATGGCATGATTAACATATTATCCAAAGAGAGTTCAAAAAAGGAGACTTAGTCTTACTATTTAATTCACGACTCAAGCTATTTCCCGAAAAGTTGAAGTTGAGGTGGTCGAGACCGTTCAAAATTGTTAAGGTTTATTCTCATGGTGCGATAGAAGTTAAGGATCCCAAAACTGGAGTATTTAAAGTTAATGGGCAGAGGTTAAAGCCTTATGTGGCTAGATTTCCATTAGCACTCAATCCCTCTCCAACCTTGACCCTTGAGCAAACATTTGTCAAGTCAAGCTAAGGACTTTAAATTAGCACTTCTTGGGAGGCAACCTAAGTTTCACACTTTAGTTGTCTTCATTTATTTTATTTTATTAACCCAAAATTAATGTTTCTCTTCATTTATTTTATTTTATTAACCCAAAATTAATGTTTCTCTTTGTTTTAATTACAGGAAATTGGACCTTATAAGCAAAGATGGGAGGAATTACACTTCTGAAGAAAATGATCCAAGCTCATTACAGGGAAGTTCTTTGTGCCTCTTACTTATGACTTAGCATATTATTGAATTTTGTAGTTGTTTGTGTTTGAGTATGATCTGCAACATTTCTTAATTTGCATGCATCATTGCTGCCATTCTTTTTGCCCTTAACTGTGCATATACATGCTTACTTACCTACTTCAAATTGTACATAGGCACCTTGACATTGAGGACAATATCCTATCTGAGTTTGGGGGATGGGGGTGAGCTTAATTTTGTAAAAATTTCTTAACGTTACTTTTCATCTTTTTTGACAAACCATTATATAGTCAATTTTCTTTCATAGTTAAACCTCATTAAGAAATTTTGATCTTTAAAGGTTTTGATTTTGGCCTTACTTTTGGGAAATTGAGAATTGCTTGGGACCTAATTGAGTTTACCTTTAGAAGGTTTGTGGATGGATTGTTCTGGATTAGTGCTCGGTTTCCAACTGTTTAATCCTACTCATATTCTTTGACTTGAGTCTTCCCATCCATTTTATTTGAGTTTTGATTATCCATTAAATTCTCAGGCAAGTTGGAACCTAGTGAGGTCTTGCCAATCCTAGAACAAGTTATTTAGGTCTATCGAGGTGAAATGTGAGCACAAATTTGATAAGGAAGTGATCAAGGCAATTTTCTTTGAATTATGAACCGCAATCCAATTTTGGCTTAAAATAACCCTATATTCCCTTTGGAGCCAGGTTAAGCCAAAGTAAAATCCCTATTTCTTTGGCACCCTCATTTAACCAAGCCATAAGCCAAGCATTCCCTACCTTTTATATGGAAATGATTATTTAGGAGTAAGATATGTGGGAGGTTAGAAAAGAAAAAGGGAAAAAAAAGAAAGAAATGAAAAAAAGAAGATAAAAAGCGAGAAAAAGAAAAAAAGAAAAGAGCAAGCAAGTGAGGATTTTGTAGGTTATTGCCCCTAGTACATAAGAAACTAAGTTTGGGGGAGAGTTGATTATTTGGAAATTGGGAATTCATTGATATTGAGTTAAGTCTTGTGATTGTTACCGTTTTCATTAACATGTTGTCAAGTTTAAGTTTTGTCGTCCTATATCAACATCACCACGTATATTCCTTCTTGTGACATAATGATGTTGAGGTGTTGGTAAGATAGTCTCAATGTTTTTATAGTCCTCAAGAAAAAAAAAGGGGGCTTTCTTCCCTGTTTCCACGGCTTTTACTTGCTCTAAAAAAATATCCCTTACACTTTCCGATTTCTTAAATAATTGTTTCCATTTCATTTGAGCTATTGTTATCCTTTTTCTTGGTCTAAGCCGAGTTTAAACCCCAACAACCTCATTACAACCCTAATAAGACCTTTTGATCCTTTGAGAAGAAGTGCTAAAAATTAGTGGAGATGGGATGAAGAATTTTTGCCTATAGGATTAGTTAATATGATAATACCTTTAGAGTCTCTTAGGTTGTAATTTGCCTTTGAGTTTATTTGGCTTTTCTCTACTCTTGTGAGTTAGTTGGTTTCTAATTAGCCTTGAATTAAAGAATGTGCGTTTGAGCGAGCATTGGTATCCTTGCACTATGAAGGTGGGAATGGTTTGATAAGTGGCTAAAGGTAAACTTTAATTGGTTACTGCAATTCTGAAAATTCCAATTGTTGAGTGCTCCTTAATCTGTTTTGAACAGTTTTCTTAATTTTGCTTGAGGACAAGCAAGAGTTTGAGTTTGGGGGCATTTATTGAAGGCATTTTCCTTATTGAAATGAGTGGCATTTTCCCTTAATTTTTGCATACAGTCATTAGGTTTTATCTATATTTTTCTTGTTAAATTGATTAGTTCACCTAAATCTACATTTATAATGGTTCATGTTTAATTTGTAGGAAATACTTTTAACTTTAGTTGAAAAGAGCCACATCAATAGTCCAAGTAGAAGACAGCCATGGGTAGCTAGAAACTAAGTCCAAAACGGCAAGCAAAAAGAAAAGTTTTAGTGCATGAATTGCAGGGTGTGCTGTTACATTAAGTGGGAGACCCACCACGCCGACACACAACATCTAGCTATAGTGGAGGCAGGCCAAAGGGAAAAGCTTTAGTGTGTGAACTGCAGGGCGACCTTCAAAACGACCATGCACCATCAGAGGAACGACGCATCACGCAAGCTCTAGGAGAAAAACGCACCAAAGAAATATTGTCACAGCCCACTACAGTGGAGGACAAAAATCACGCTACAGCAGACCCACCACGCCAATGCTATAGGAGAGACCCACCAACTAAAGGAGATACAATGCGTGAACGACGCTGAAGCTGAGAGTGGAGGCAACCAGGGAGAGCGCACCATCAGCTGAGGAATGACGCTTCACGCAGTGCCGCAGCTGGGGAGAAAGTAGAGAGACGCACGTACGCAGGAGGCTTACCATCAGGGGCGCACCACCAACTTGAGGACACTAACACATAGTACAAAGGAGCTACAGAGAGCACGGTGACGCAACATTAGGGGAGGCGCAAAAAGAATAAACAAAGAGAGGAAGACCCGAAAACTCATTCATTTTTTGCTTTATTATTTGATTTTTTATTAATGTTGTTTGCTGACTCAAATTTCTGTGATTTTCTTCCTAACATGATTGAGTAGTTTCCTCAAAGCTTCAAGGTTAGGCTGAAGCTTGTAGCTAATTTTTGTGGATTGAATTTCGGTTGATTTATGAGTGTGGATTTACGAGTTTGATTTTTCTGTTTTGATTTTAATTCTGCTGGTATTGTGTTTGGCCAACCACTACTAAGCCTTAGTTGTTAATTGAAGAACTGATAGGTGAAAATTAATAACGGAACTCCAAAACAGGGAACTTATAAATTTCAGATTTAGACATAAACTGAAGTTATGAGAGAAAACCAGGTTAGCAAAGAACTTAATGGGTTATGCTTGATTGCTAGTTTACGACAGTATATTAGGATTATTACATAACACTCCTTTGATACCTTGAAAAAGGATCTAAGAAACTCTAGGCTCAACCGTCTATCAGCCAAAATTCGCCTCATAAACTGATCCGGGTAAAGTCCATAAAAAGCGCTAAAAGTGGAACCATCCTTGAAGCTTACCACATTCCATTCGAATTAACGCCTAGAAATATTCGCAAATTTTCTTTAGCTTGATTTCGTTATTTTTTTTTGCTAGTTAATTTTCTTATTTTATTTCCCCATTTCTACACAATCGCTAGTTCAATTAATTGAGTGATCTAAGCCTAGTACTTACACAATTACTCCCTGTGGGACGATATTATACTGTACTACTTGAGACCCGTGAACCTGCGGAACTGCATCACTAGAGTCACCACTCAACTCAAGAGACAACAAAAATCATCAACAAGATGAAAGAATCAAAGAGTTGAGAACAATATAACCTTTAGAATCTGATAGCAATTTCGACTGAAGATCAGGGCACCTTGAAGACCTCCAAATCCAATCTCCACCGTTCAAAATGAAAAACAACGAGAGAGGAGTCTCAGATTAAAATTTCATGCCAATTAGACGTAAAATCACCATGCGATCGAAAGTTAGAAGAAGACTGCGCAATGCTAGGAAGAATAACAAAAATTCCCACCTAAGCCTCTCTTTTCTCTTTTCTCTTTTCTCTTTTCCCTCTCTTTTTCCTTAAGGCTGAACCTCTCCAATTTTTCTTAACCTATTTAGGGTTGAAAATACCCTTTTATACTTGGGCTTTGGGCTTCACTTAAAAGTGACCCAAACCCAATAGGCTGAGTAGGCTTGTGCAACAAAAACTATGTCGTTTTGTAGATTTAAAAAAAAAAGATGAGCTAGGCCGGCCCGACCAGCACTAGCTCGGGCCATTGACATTCCAGCTACTGAACCTAAAGGCCCTCCCTTCAGAAGCATGGATACTTTGTAAAGGAGCTTACTTTCTTCCTCATTTCAACGACACATATACATGTGCTGTAGTTATGGTTGTCTGGCCTTCCTTTGGTGGTCTTCTCGTACAGAACAAGGCAACCTTTTTAGACAAGTGCATGCTTTGTTTCGAATGCGGTCTAAAAAGAATGGAGATGAAAGATATGGAACTTTATGAGCTGTTAGTTTCTTTTTTCCATGACCATAAGGTATTATTCCAATTAGTTTAGGCACACCTCATTAACTAATTATTTACTTTGTATGATTTCTCAGATACAGATTTCTATGAGAAATAATATTATCTTGACCAAAATTCTTTAATAGAAGTTAACGATGTGCATATGAATATTATAAGCAAAATAAAACTAATATTGACAGAAATGTTTACAATTTTAATATAAATTAACCATGTGCATATGAATATTATAAGCAAAATAAAGCTAATATTGACATAACTGTTTTACAATTTTAATATAAATTAACCATGTGCATATGAATATTATAAGCAAAATAAAGCTAATATTGACAGAACTGTTTTAAAATCTGCATAATAAGTTATCATATATAAAATTTGTACATATAGTATGAAGTTATGATTGTAAGACTTAATGATATATTTTACACTTGAAATGACAATTTTATAATATAGATTGAAAATGTGACCACATGATAATTTATACGACAGAAAATGATCTTATATTATAGATGTCAAATATTGCATTATATATACAATAATAGAATGTACATACAAGTTAGATCAAAGTAAACAAAGTTCGGATAACAATTTGGAATTATTGAAGACTTTGCTTTGGAATTACTAAAATCATTTTATGCAAAAGAACCTTTGGGCTAGATGCATGGATAGACTTCTCACAATACTTTTATTTAAGGACGGGGGAGAGAGCCTCACACTTGTATGATTCCCTTCTAGTGCCCCAAATCAAAGGATCGTAGTCAAATGTTCCAACGGCTGGCTATTTCAAGGGTGCCTACAAAATAGATGAATCCTAATACACCTCCAACAATTAGTTCCAGGAGCATCAACTATCAATCAAAGCTACAGCGGTGACATTGAAATTGAAGGAATTATGCTGGACAATGCATAAACCTTTTTTTATATAAATCATAATTCATTTAATTCTGAAGTCATTAATTTAAATGACTCGTTGGAAGTAAATTCTTAATCTTAATTTGAATGTAACATGCTATAAAATCAATTTCACTATATAAAAGTTTTATAAAAATTTTAATTAATTTCTGATTATCTATTAGTATTCTAAATGGTACGTCCTACAACCAATGTTAAATTTGAAAATGTAAATAACTGCAAAATTTTGAACCTAATACTTGTTTTGCATGGAAATGTCTTTGATAAACGTGTTGTATATAAAACAAATTAAGTTTTAGTAGTTATACTAAAAGTCAACGTCAAATAAGAGTTTTGATAAAACTGTTATATAAGTAATTGAGTTTATTAAATATATAAAAGTTGAATAATAATAATCTTAATTTTTAAAGAATTTTATTTAACAAAATACTATCAATATCATTCATGGTAAAAACGTCATCCTATATATTATGTTAACAAATAAATGATTCATCGAAGTTAATATGATCAATATTTATTATTCGTTTTAAAGCTTAAATATTTTTATATAAATTTTCTTATTAGATATAATAGAACTTATTGATTCAAATTTCTAATTTCATTAATAAAACAATAAGAATAAATATGGTTAATGGAGTCTAGCCGTGGCATTTGCTTGTTAACATTATTTATGAAATGGAATCATCCACTTCGCCAGCACAAAAATGATTCTTGTAACTATGAGCTGGTCTTCAGAACAATATGAAACCCAATAGCACATAAGAAGTGGAAATTGAAAAGAATGAAATGGCATACGACGAGGGAAAAGATTCTGGAGAAAGAATGGCAAGTACTATTCAGGAGTTTACATTGTCAAATAATAATACTTGTAATCGAGAGAGGAATCTCAGGAAAAGACCGCAGTTGAGCTGTCATATGTTACAATTCCTTCTTTCCATTTTACCAGCAGCAGCATAGAAGTGACCCTCCGATGAATATCTTTACTTGAAGTGACCCCAAACCACTGCTTATTTTTTGTTGTTGATGGGGGTTATGGTGGAGCTACTTTATACCACAAGCTCTTCAATAAATATTTTCCAAATTAGGTAAGTTGAAAGGTAATTAATGCAAAATTGGGAAGGTTCTTGCAACAGCCATCTGTGGAATTCATATATTTTCCTTTTACCTTTAATGCAAAAGCTTCCTAGCTTAAGAATGTCTTAGCAGGATCTGCAAAAATTCCCTATGCAGTCTTCCTTTTATGTTAAATAAACAATTCCAGTGGAGACCCTCATCACCTCTAAGTAATCTAATCTGCTGTCTTATTTGCACATATATAATATATGATTCACGTGTAAAGAAATTGATAAAAATTCGCCGCTAGCTAGAGAAAGTGTACATGGCTTTCTTATAAGCAACACATTGTTAATGCGTTGAATTTGATGCCTTTCTGAACTTTCCAGAATTCTCACTTTCTCTTTCTCTTATCTTTCCGTCACTTCTTGGTGGCCATCTCTACTAAGTTTAAGAGTTTAAACCTTTTGTCTAATATTATAGTGTCTTATTATGTCTAATAAATCTCAGTCGTTTATTTATATAAGTTCTGCATAAGATCCACGTGAGACTTACATAAATCTCGCAAAATAAATAACTAAGATTTCATAAAATAGAATAAGACAAAGTGAAACTAGACAAAATATCTAATCTATAAAGTTAGTGATGTTCCTCTTTTTTGCCAATTGGTTTTGCCATGATGTCCACGCCTAATGTTACCCTTGGAATCAACGTAGCCTGTCAAATCATCTTGCTGCTCAACATTGCACATTTCCTTTGACTTTTCTTTTCCCTTTTTCAACTTTTCTTCCAAAACAAGAACTTGATGTAAATTCTATATATTGGAACACAGAAATGGCCATCTAAACGATTATGCATGTGGTATATGGCCAAAACAAAATGACGTTAGTTAACGCCTTGAAGATTGATCAACATGCTGGGTTCCAACATATCCATGATCAC
Organism: Erythroxylum ulei; assembly: GCA_027564395.1. Lineage (NCBI taxonomy): Eukaryota > Viridiplantae > Streptophyta > Magnoliopsida > Malpighiales > Erythroxylaceae > Erythroxylum > Erythroxylum ulei. Next base: position 11,532,205 of record JANITX010000009.1, on the reverse strand, counting down.
AACTAAACATATTGAAATGCAAAAAACAAGCAAAGCAAAGTAGCGAATTGTGGTTCTGAGTTTATTTCGCGTATGACAGAAGAAATGGGAAACAACGAAGCAACAGATGCAAGTGTTACATTGCTTTCTTAATTGATAGAATTGGTGCACCTGGTCTTACAATGTTGTTGTGACAGTATGAAGTTTCACTGTAATCTGCACATATACTCCTCGAATCGTGGAGGTGTTGGAAACACTAAATTTAGATTAATAGATATAAATATCTGTGTTAATTACATTATGTCAATGAATTCTAGGCTTATCTATATTCAACATCTTAATATAAGTTCAATTTTTTTTGGAAGTTATATAAGCTTAATATTTGTCAATATTCCGTAATGCATTGTTTATGAAATTTTATAAATTCAAAATATTTGGGAATATCACAAATCTAGATATTACTATTTAATATATCTTAAAAGAGAAAAAAAGAATTTAGTAGAGAAGTAATTATATATATATATTCTTGTAATTCTTTGAAAAGTTTAAATCCACTAATAAGAAAAGGACACGAATAAATGATCTGCAGGTGATGATCGTTTACTAGCTATGAATTGCTACCACGAGACCGGAAACCATTCATAGGTCCTTTTTTCAGACATATACCAGCCTCGTAAATAATCATGAGATGCCTATAACAAAAATCAGAGTCTTTTATAAAAATCCTAATATAATAAGACCTAAAAAAACAGATTGGGAAGTTTAACGTAGATAACGCAAGAAAGATTTTTTTTTTTTGATAAATAACTCAAGAAAGATTGTATCCATCATATCCAGATCTACCATGATTTGGAGAGATGATCACTAGTATGTGGTATGCATAATCTTTTGATATAAAAGAAGTGGCAATTTGATTTAATTAGGTTTCCAAAGCAGCAAAAGATTTTTAAGTTATAACAAGATATGCCATTTTATATTGTTGAAAATAATTAAGTTTGTACAACTTCATTTTGTTCTATACTTATGATGTATTGTAAGCGAAGCTCGCCCGTTTAATAGAGACATGAAGAATTTGTGACTGTGAACTTTTACTACGAATGGCATGGGAACTTGGAAGACCTAAACTAGTTTTAACCCTTCCATAAGTTGAATGATGTTTGCAACAGTCGACGCCTCTAAACTGTAGAAATGAGGGACCTAACGCCAAAAAACTATGAGAACATTCCCCTGGTAGCTTCTGTTCGTATTTTACGAAAGAAATCATTTCACCTTTTTGTTAACACCCCCACCTCCTCTGGGTTTCTATGTAAGTGAAGTAAGCTTGGGAACTGCTTCTCAACACTATAAATATGAGGCTTCTGCCCTCATCACTTCTCAGAGTGATCTTCCAAAGAAGATAAAATTAGAATCCTTATATTATCTTGTTATCCATATCTTGTTATCCATCACCTGTAGCCTTCACTGCTTAGATTTTAGCCTTCTATCTCTCTTCTTTACATTCATCAAAAGCTCTTGGTAATGGCAAGCATGACAGATCCTCTTGTGGTTGGGAGGGTAATTGGAGAGGTCATCGACTATTTCACTCCAAGCGTGAAGATGACAGTGGCTTATAACTCCAACAAGCAGGTGTATAATGGGCATGAGCTGTTCCCATCTGCTGTTACTTACAAACCGAGGGTTGACGTTCATGGCGGGGACATGAGATCATTTTTCACCCTGGTATGGATATTTTTCCTTTATATACTAGCTAGTTAATTAATTTAGTGCTGATCTCTTAGATTAGGCTAGTAATGAAGTGTTGTGTCTTCAAATTGGATTCAAAATATCGCACTACTGCAGGTCATGACAGACCCAGATGTTCCTGGTCCTAGTGATCCATACCTGAGGGAGCACGTACACTGGTATACTCAACAAAACCATTGATCCTTTGGATTCTGGTGAAGAAAATTATCTGAGTACCAACTATTCATGTTCAACACACATTTTCACACATTTGTATTTAATTTATACCCACTCACATGATTTTAAAATATCTATCATTAAAATTTTAGTCGCGTGATAATGGGGTGCAAGCCCATCTCATATTTTTAATAATTATTTTTAGAAAAATTTAGGCTGTAATTAAATAACTTATATTATGCCACACCTATAATCACAAAATTTTAATCGTGGTCTTGATTTAAAAGAATGCCTTACAAACAAAAATATAAAGTTACTCATGAAATATCAATTTTGCTGTTGAGCCATGATTCAACAGTAAGTAAAAATATTTTATAACATCACAATAGTAAAACTGACCAGTTAAAGAAAAAGAAAAGAGAAATTAAAAGGAAAGTATTTATTTTCATGATTTCTAATCTTGGCAACTAAAGAAATACAAATGTAGGACAATAAGCTATACATGGACAAAAATATAAGTTATGTACTTATATTTCATCTCTTGAACTTGATTTGACCATGTACTCTTGGCAGGATAGTAACAGACATACCAGGCACCACGGACGCCACATTTGGTAAGTCTTCACGTCCACTGTGGGAAAGAAATGAGAGAGACAGAGGGACCTAAAAACAAGGACATGTGTACTAATTCATGGTATCTCTGGGAATTGTCTGAATTTTTTTGAACAGGGAGGGAAGTGGTGAACTATGAGTTGCCAAGGCCCAATATAGGGATACACAGGTTCGTGTTCATTCTGTTCAAACAAAAAAGAAGAAAAACAGTGACAACGCCATCGTCAAGGGACAAATTTAACACAAGAAAATTTGCAGAAGACAATGATCTTGGCCACCCTGTCGCAGCGGTGTTCTTCAATGCTCAACGGGAAACAGCTGCGAGGAGACGTTGAGAGAAAGATATCATACAAAAGAAGAACGTGCACCACTGTCTATTCACAGAACTGCTGAATCGTATATGGAGTAATATAATATTGTGTATTTGGAAGTAATGCAAGTATAGAATGGGAAGAAGAAGAAAAAGAAAATGACGCAGAAGAAACAAGTAGAACATGATGGAGCGTTTGGATATGCTAGAATAAACCAATTCAAGCGTTTGCTTAAGGTATATATTAGTTTGTTAACCATAACATCTTAAGTAAGGACATGTTCCTGTCTTAGAAGAACCTAAGTACGTACTATCAGCTTGGTGATGTGTAACCCTTTGTCTATTTGCAATAAAGAAACTAATTAAATTATAAAGAATAAAGGATCGTAGTCACTTATTAACAACAAAAGGGTTTGTGTATGGCGAGTTGTTCAGTTTCCAACAACGTGATCACTGATCAGTCCTTTTCTAGTTTGGAGTTGGTCTTCCACTTTCTGGAAATAATAAGAACATGATGTTGCTATTACGAGAAGAAAGGTGAAACATGCACTTCATGACACTTTTCAATGACAATAATGATATAAGTTATCTTTCAATGTATGAAGACGACAAATTGATCGTTTTTCATTTAACTTTTAGATTGACAAAAAATTAATTAAAATGTTTTGTATTCAAAGATATTAACATTAATAATGTAGGTATAATATTATAAACATGTTAAAATGTTGGTTTAATTCTTTTCAATTATAGAAAATTAACTTGGAACTACACTGAAGTGAATATGCAGAGGAATATTACTAAAAATATTTTGAGAGTAAAAAAATGCAAAACATGATTACATTACTTGACACAAAGATCAAGTTAAAATTAGATTTTACTCTCAATTTTACGAATTCGTAAATTAATTTTTATTAAATATTTTATTAACGTATCTGTTTTATATACTTTCTAAACTCTATAATTCTTATTATTTTAAGGGACGATAAAAATATGCCTCATACTTTTATCAATGCACTGAAAACGATCACAAAAATGTGAAAGTTTTTATAATTTAGATTATGCTTAAATAGTGCTTCATATGAAACATACAGTAATTAAAAGTGATTTATGTGGCAACTTTCCAACTACATAAGGATATGTTTGAACCTATATAGAAGTTATTGAATAGTTTGCCATTGTTGTGTCTGTCCATATAACATGACTATTGGATAGGCAATTTGGTCACTGATTGACATAACCGTGGTAACTCCTGAATAACTATCAAAATAGTTGTCACTACTTTAGTCCGTCATGGGGTTGAGGCAATTATGGACACTCCAAAATCAATGTGTTGCATTACCAATAAATTGGTAAGGTTGCATATAAATTGTCAAGGTCAAATAATTGTTGAATACAAGTGTTGCCTTCATAAAATTACCAATTCATGCAAATAACCTCTTTATTGGGGCATGTCCCTATTATGCCTTAGTTTTATTGGATAATAAGTAGCAAGGGTCAATCTTACTACCAAGTTCATCCTAAGTACAATAACGTCTTACAAACCTGTCTTACTAAAAGAAGTCACTACAAGAAAAATTAGCTTCAGCAACTATTATTAATGGTTGCTAAAAGTAAGAAAATGGTCGTTAAAAGTTATAGCAACCAACATTGGGTTGGTCACAGGTGGTCACTATAGGGTTGTTACTAAAAGTGCTCAGTGACGAGTTATTACGTTGGTTGTTAAAAATGCATTATTAACAACCATTTAAAATTGGTCACTAAAGGTAGAATTATTAGCGACCAAATTTATACTTGC
>JANITX010000009.1:11489286-11509763 GCA_027564395.1 Erythroxylum ulei | reverse complement strand
AAGCCATTTAACTAAATCAGTGACACTTGTCACTTTTATAAAGTCTAAGCCTAACCAAGTTCCTTTTGAACTAATTACTTCAACTATCATCTTTACAATCCAATTATCTCCAATATTCTTTTGATTTCTTTTTTTTCCTGATTTTTTTCCATAAGAATCCCATAATTCTCTATAATTTCGAAAATAAATCCTAAAATCACTAAAATTCAAAAATATCACAATTCCACTAACCCGTAAAATTTCCAATGTAAAAACACTCATAATTCTCCAAAAATTCTAAAACACAAATACACTCTCCAAATCAATCTTCAATACACATAAACCACAATTTTCAATAATAATCACCTTTATTTACAATTATACCCGGAATTATTCATGACTGCATGTACACTTATTTTCATGTGCAGAAAAATTTACTATTCATATATATGTACATGTCATATTATGCATGAGCATGAAAATACTTGTCTAAGCTCTCATTAGTCACTCATATTTACTATTCAAGCCTTCTCGCAGGTAACGGGATATTACAAACATAGCCATGTTGAAGTAACAGGCAAGTACATGGGATGTACTTCTTAAACATAGGTATGTTCATGGCCATGTAACTCTTTAGAACTTTAAAACGATTTGCCTTACATAGAATATGGCCATGTTGAAGTACACGAGCATGTTGATACTTGTATACTTTTCCTATAACTTTATAACTTCATCAAAATAGATCCAAATCACCCTAAACTTATCCGAATTTGTTCCTTTTTTCCTAAAGAAGCGAATTACTAACTAAAAACAAAATATGAACAACTTAAGTACTGGAGACAATAAAAACACCTTAATAAATAAGTGAAATACATTGAATATAAACCTAAAAATTATGAACAAGTAAGTGATGTTTTGAGTTGCTAGGTTATATTAATGACAACCTTTCGGTGTGAGTTTGTTGGATTTGGTTGTTTGAAAGATAATTATAAAGGTGATGAATTCTTCAGAGTAATCTAGGAGTAGTGAATAAACAAATAAGCTATTGATGATTTCCACATCCACGAGGGATTCCTTATTGAAGGAAATAAACTATGTCTTCCACGCACTTCCTTATACAAAGTTATTAGAAAATTACTTGGAGGAGGTTTAGCTAGACATCTTGATAGGGATAAGACTATTATTGCAATCAAAGGATATTATTGGCCTCAATTAAAGCAAGACGTGGGAAAATTAGTAAAATAATGTTGTACATTAAAGAACAAAGGGTCACACTTGAAATTCTAGTCTCTATACTCCTCTACCAATTGTTAAGCATTTTTAGGAAGATTTTTCAATAGACTTCACGCTTCTATTATCATGAACTCAACAAGGTATAGATTTAGTTTTTGTTATGACATATAATTTTTTTAAAAAATTGTTCATTTTATCCTATCTAGAAAGACTACATATACTTCAAACATGGATAATTTTTTTAAAAAGAGATTGTGCACTTACATAGAGTCCTTACATCAATCATTTCAGATAAAGATCTTAATCATTTTTGGCTATTACTATGAAGGATCTTTGATTCATCAATTAAGTTTAGTCGCATAACTCACTTACAGATAGATAACCAAAATGAAGTTTTGAATCAGATTGTAGGCAATCTCATTCATAACACATATAGATACAAGCATAAATAATACGATTTTGCCTTATTAGAAGCAAAATTTGCATATAATAGTGTTGTTCATAGTGCAATAAGAAAATCATCATTTTTCATTGTTTATATGTAATGCCCTCATCATGCTTTGAATTTGATCCATTTCCCACAGGCCCTAGTATCTAGTGTAGTTACTGCCAACATGGCCAAGTAAGTGTAAGATATTCAATAATAGGTCAAGGAGAAACTTGAAGAGACCAATGTTAAGTATAAGGCAATTATAGATAAGCACCTCTATTTGTAAATTTTTATAGAAGGAGATGAGGTTATGATGTTCTTATAAAGAAAAGATTCTCAATTGGTACTTATAACAAGTTGTAACCAAAGAAGTATGGGTCTTATTGCATCTTGAAAAAGAAGATTTATAACAATGTTTATGTGGTGGAGTGCCCAACAAACCTGTGCATCTCCAGGACTTTTAATGTAGCTGACATTTTTATACCACCTAAGTATCATACCCATGTATCCTGAAGAGGATGTTAACTTAAGGACAAGTTTGTGTTCTAAGAGAGGGAGAATTGGTGAATGTTGTCGCCTGCAACCAAATGTAAAAAAAAACCAACTTCTTGTAGCACAAATTAATGTAGTAGTGGAAAGTAGAGATCGTTTTGACGAGGAATTCAGACGTTAGTAGTTGTGCAATAAAAAAGGGGTTGTAATTATGAATTCAACAGAATTTAATTGGAATATGAAATTGAAAATAACTAATAACAAAATAATGAGAATTTAACAATCAATAGAATAAATTTTGGTTTTCGGTCTCCTTCATTATTGAACTTGCATTGATCATTGACACTAAAAATAACCAATTTATTAGTTAAACATTCATTGTAGTAAATTTACTTAACTATTTTCTCTTATGTTTAGTTAAGCAAAATATGTATTTGAATTAACCCTTATTAATCAATAACCTGGATACGATCTCAGATTTAATTAATTAATATTGTACGAATCAAGAAAATCGACGAACTGGACAATATACATACGATGTATATTTAGCCTAGAGAATTATTTTTCCTAGAATCATGTCCTTAACGTAGTAGACAAAAATCCTAGTTGCTACTTTTGATTAAAAGGATTGGACATCAATCTGTTTAATCTAGCAATTGATTGAATAAAATCACAAACTAGTTGCACAACTAGCTGCAAAATCAAACAATCAAATAATGACCCAGAAAAATAATTAATACTTGACTAATAAATCGATTGAAATAAAGAAAAAAAGTCTCACAACATTCAGAGTTCAATAACTAGGATTCCGTAAACCAAGAGATAAAAGTTTAGTTACCTAACATCACAAATTTCCTAACTATTTGGGACTATCGTGGGCATTGGGACAATCGTTGGTGTTGGGACTGTCGCGGGCGTTCTTCTATTCTTTTCACGCTGTCCTTCTTTTCTCTGTCGTAAGCCCACTCTTCTCCTCTCCTTGTTCACTATTCATCGATGGGACAATTTAACCTTGATAGACCATGTTACTATTCATCCTCACCATTCTCTCGTAGACTCTTTTCTTTCACACTCAGCCGCCCCTTCAGTGTTGCTTGATTTGATGAATAAAAACTTGTGGGTTTATTGTCCACGCCACCTTAAAAACCCTTAGCCTTCTCTAAACGTCTGCGTTTTTAGGCTGAGTCTTTTTTTTTAATTCTCATCATGTGTTGCGTTGCGTTTTGGTCTTCATGTACTGGGTTGTTTTCTTGCTTCCTTGCAAGACTATTCACTGATTTGACAATTTAATTTTTGGTCCAATAGCACTGTTCACGCCCTTTTAAACCCCTTTGCTACGTTGTTTGCTTCATTTGTTTTATACTTCCAACCTACTGCATTTCAAGCTTCTGGTTGTTGCACGAGGCCATGTCTAATTAGGGTCACCTCCTCGTTCAGCTATTGTTATCCCAAAATCATCGCAGTTCTTTCTATTTAGTTCCAAAATACACCTTGACATAAAATAAGATTAATTCCCATTAAGTATAACTTCAAACCTCAAGAATAAAGAAAATTAACACACAAAAAGATAGAAAATAAAGACACTAACAAGACAATAGCGAAGGAAATAAACAATAAGATAATTAATCAAAAGAGAATGCAATCATATTGTTGTATTTAGATGAATACTTCTCGTAGTAGTACTTTTGATTTTATAGTTTAATTAACTTAGATTAGAGATATTCTCTAAACTAACAATCTTTCTTAGGCACTCAAAATAAACCTCTTAAGCTTTAATTATCTATTAACTAATTGGTTATCATGTATCTCTACCATTACTAAAACTACTTTGCATGTATTATGTTATGTGCAATCCTACGAAAGGTTTTATCCTAGCACTAAGAAGATCACGTAAGCCTATATTAAGCACCCCATTTCACCCCCTCTACCTATGCCATGGTCTACTCACAAACAAGCTCTCTTAAGTCATCCATAAGTGACTTAAGATCATTTTTAGATGCCAATATGAATAAACAAAATTAAGTCTAATAAAAAATAGTTCATAGAAATATATCTCATATCATAAAATGAATTAAATCAATCTATAAAGAATAACCACTAAGGTTTTCCCTATCTAAGCATAGGAAAGATGTTTAGCCATAAAACATGTTGAAAATAATAAAATTAGAAGACAAAAATGAAGAAGTCATAGTAGAAATAAATCTAAATGAAGCCTACAATTTTATCGACATCTTGGTCTATTAAAATGATGTTTAGATCTTGATTATTCATTGAAAAATAGCTTAAAATTGATTCTTCGAGGATTAGAAAAGCCTTTTGATGGTTAACCCTAGATTTTAAAGAGAAAATGATATTTCTAAGTTGTGTTTTCTCTAAAAGATAGCTAAAATTCCCTAAAACTATTGTTTTTACCCTTAAATACAGTTTATTTTGCTAAGACACATTTTGGGGCACAATCATGGTCCAGATCACAGGCTCAATAACTTTTTTAGGTGCTAGACAAGGCCTCTAGCATAGTCATAGATCTTCTTGTTTCTTTGAGATCAATACATGATCTCTGGTATAACTTTGTCTCTAAAATATAGATCTTTTTGTTTCTTTTTTTACTTGCACAAGGTCTTATACACGGTAGAGGATCATCTTGTATCACTTACTGCACTTGATCTTTTTAAAACACAGTTGGCATATGAGTATAAGCCAGACTATGTTCCTATAAGAATTATAAAATTTCTTCATATTTTTGCTTAAAATGGCCTCCTATTCTTAAGTTATATCATCTCAAGGTCTAATATATAATTAATTGAGAATTTATTGGAAACTAAGTAAAACAAGGTAATTTAACATTAAAAGCAAGCAAAATACTTGATAAAATTTGTGCATACTTCATACACATCGTCCACCAACTCTAAGAACATACAGTCTGCCTCCTTTTCCAATAAGGAGGCCATCATTAATCCAATATGACTTGGTAATGCCTTCCTATTCTTTATGAACCAAAGGACATTAGTTGACATCAAGCTTGCTATATTACCAAATTATGTACATCAAGTCAACTTTGATTTTGTATATATTGTAATAGGAAGTGAACGTTTCTTTTTTGAATAAAAGCATCTATTAATTAGATACACTTCTCCAATTTGTTCCCCACAGTGAATTCATATTTAACTAAGATTTTTTACCATCTTGCTTACTTAGCTAACAATTTATTTAATGTTTTGAAAAAAAAGTATTGGTCATATTATTTGTTCTAAACATAATCTTTAATCCCAACAAATAAATATGTCAAACTACAAGCTAGTGCACCCTTGCAACCATTTCCTTCTTGTAATTAGAATAGATTGTTATATCTTGTTAAATTTTTAGCCTTTAAATGCCCCTAAACGTCCTTCATAGATCAATACACCACCATTGGCTTTATTAGAAGCATCAATATGAACTTTAAAGGATAGTTTAAAACTTGACAACCTTAATAATAATTATGATGGTATAGACTGCTTCAACTTCTCAAAAACATTAACATAATATTCTGTCTTTTTTTTTTTCATTCAACAAATTAGTAAGAGTTTTACCTTCTTTGAGTAACTTTGATGAACTATTGATAATAGTTTGCTATCCTTAAGAAATACCACAAATTTAAAACTTTAATAGGGGTTGTCACTCTGTAATTTCTTAAGACCCATCTGGACTTTGATTTTTACTCTTCAGATGTCCCAACGGTTCTATTTTCAACCTAACAAACTCACATTTCTTCATCTTGATATACAATTAATTCTTCTGAGTATTCCAACACTTGTTACAAAAGAAAAACATGTTTGTCCATAGAATTTCTTTACATATTATTACCATCAAGATAGGTTGTCATAAAATCATCAAGGTACTCATATAAAACATTAGTTAGCAAGCTATATAATGTAGCAAATACATTGGTAGGTTAAACATGACAAAAAATTCAAATTTATCATATCGAGTTATATAGGTGGTTTTCAACTTATCTCCTTTTTTTAATTCCAAATTGCTAATAACCTAATTGAAGATCTAACTTCTCAAATATTGATGCCGTACTTAATTTTTCCATCAATTCTTACACCAATAGAATATGATATTTATTTTTAATGCTTACCTTATTTAGTGTCTAGTAGTTTATACACATTCACAGTATACCACTGGCCTTCTTTTGAAATAACACCATAAATAGCTCTAATAGGGTTGCATATATCGTTCTTTTAATAGTTCACCCAATTGTTTATATGACTCTTTTAATTCCAATGTAGGAATAAGAATGAGTTAGAGCAAGCAAAGTAGTCCCTTGCCCTACCGAACCTAACCCTCTAATAGGCAACCTAAGCCTTGATCAAAACTTGGTCAAGTTGGAGTCGTATAGCCTGATCATGACCTAAACGCTTCCCAAAATAATGTTGTTTTGGTATTAAGTTTCTTATATTTACAATCCAAAATGATGTTTTGGAAAGTTAAACCAAAATGATGTTGTTTTCTATAAGGGGTTCAGGCCTAAAGCTTAATAAACCTAGGCCTAACTCATTAAATTTGAGTTGAGCTAAGCTAAAGCTTATGTTTTTAATCCTATTCTAGTAGGGACATCCAACATAAAGTATAGATAAGGGAAGGGAACCCAATTCCAACTTAATTTAGTGATCAATTTCCTACCTTAATGGTAATTTCTTAGGCAATTATATTTTTAACATATCTTTGTATATTTTCACAAAGGGATCAATCTTATTAGTCATCACCGCAACCACATTCTCCTTCACTTTGACTATGGCAATAAGGCTAGTAATTTTCCCTTATTTTGATCCCTTTTCCATAACTATTACCAAAATGATAAGAGACTTGGGCTTGCTACTATTTCCTTTTATAAAAAGATTACATGTATAACAAAATAAAGGACTTATTCCTCTTTGAACATGATTCTGCTCATACAAGGATACATCACTGCCATATGTTGTCAAAGGATATTAATGCCAAGAATAACATTGAAATCACCTAATAGAATGACCATCTTATTAATCTCACCAATCTAACTCTCAACATTCATTGGCACATTATAAGTCATATGAGTAACATCTCTAACTTTCATATTCACCATTTTTAATAGATTTGTGATATGGCTTTACATTAATCTAAACTTTGTCACTAACTTGTCTATAATGAAGGTGTGCTTAACACCAGTGTCAACTATTATAGCAACATCGACATTATTTATCTAAACTATTATATGTAAGATATAGACATAAACATCACTTACCTCATCTTAAAGAGGGTTGAGCAATTGGAAAGGATTCACTGGTGTTGCTACCTTGCTTTTTTCCTTATGTCAACCAATACTGCATTTAGTTTCTTCCACTTAAGACATTCAAGAGAAAAGTGAGGTCCATAACAAATGAAACAACCTTGATTCTTATTTCTTTTACTTATTAGATGGAGCCTTATGTTTATTCACTTTGCCTTTCTCTTTGTCATTTTGCCAATTTTCCTTACCTATTCGCGAACTAAACAAGGCTATTTTTTAAATCCTTATTAGGATACAAATTTACCAAACAATCAGTCGCTACGTTCGCATTGGGCAAATCTTGGAAACCTTATTGCCACTATTTAATATATTCTTAAATTTATAATGCATACAAAAAATTGAACAACTTATCTTCTTCATACGTGTAATAGATATCCAACATCAATATGTTAGATTCCTTTATATAATTATGAACGATCCCCTTCTATTTCAATTTTTGCAAGGATTCAAAAGAAATCTACGATGTCTAATAGAGAAGGAATTGCTCCTTAACCAATAAGCAAAAAATTCACATGTATTGATTCATTAGCAACCGATATTTAAATTATCATTAATTTGGGTTATCCACCACAATTTTACATCTTCCATAAAGCATGACTTTGTGAATTTTAGGGGCCTTATAGCCTCAAAGTACTACATGTACCAAAGAAAGTTCTCCGATGCTTTTGCATCAACGAGCTCCATTGAAATGCTTAGGATCTAGGACTTTAAATCAAAATTAGTTTATGTCAATTTATTGAACAAAGTTGTCCTAGTTGCTTAGTGGAACTAATTTGAAAGTAGTATTCCAAAATTACATAAGTTTACGATATGAATCTAAGTCAATGTGTAAGTGCAACCTGGAGTAAAAGGAATTATAGTACTTTTAAATTCATCTATTTAAAAAAAGATTGGAGTATAGAAGATTAAACAATTTGGTCTTTATCCGATATAACTTGAAATTTTGAGAGAGGTATGTTATTATCATTAATAAGTTAAACATAATTTCTTGTAATTTCTTAATAATTTTATTTTATTTATTTACTAGGACTCTTAATAGAATAAGTAATTCTATAAATCCAATTTGCCTTAATTATATCAATCTTTTAAAGGAGTTTATGAGGAGCCAAGTTTCATATATGAGACTAAATTGGAAGCTAATCATAAATGGAAAAGTATTGGCATATTATTTGGTGTAATGAGTTTAAGTAATGATGATGATGAGAGTCCTTTTAATAATGAAAATTTTGTACCAAATAAGAAATTCAACCAATATGATTTGAGCGGATATGTTATTAAATGAAGTTTTATCTTTTTCATTTTTCCTCTTTCTTTTAATTTCACTTATATTTGATGTATAAATTAAATTATATATATGTAATCTAGATATAAAATTTTTAATAGTAAGTGTTCTTTTTTTAATGTTTCACTTTATTTTATTGTGTTTCTAAGTATGAACTCCTATTATAATGGTCATGGAGCTATATTATTCTTAATATATAATGTTTTAATGTAATATTCTTTACTATATGATGTAAATTACAATATTTTTAAGTACTTTGTATTATTCTTATTTTTATATTTATATGAGAATTAAGTTATCTTTTTCTGATGTTGATTGTGATTATTGTTTATATAAGAAATATGTGAAAAATAATCATAACAGAAATAAAGAGGTAATCATTATATCAAATTTATATTATTATATTTATGAGATAGAGTTGAATTAAAATTTAAAATAATTTAGCACAATATATTGATGAACTATTTTATAATTTTAAAAAATTATTCAAAATGATACTCAATATTGACCCATATTAGTAGAGTACTATATTAGAACTAAATTTGGAATTGAATTCAATACGGTATTCATAATATTGCTTAATTGTGAGAGTTAAGAAATTTCAGAAATCAAATATAAGATATTTAATTTTATTAAAATTAAATTAGAATTAGAATTAAAGTTAAAGTTAAAGTTAAACTTTAATTATAATTAACAAAATTTAATTTATTATAAAGAAACCCTAATGTCTTTTTCTATAAATAAGAAAAAGTTATCAAAGAGCTAATGCTCTTGTCCTTTTCTCTCAAAATATTTGAATTCTTTTTCTCTATTTTGTGAATATCATTAAAAATAAACACATGAAAAATGTATAGTTACATTTCGAGAATAAAAGTTGTGTATGATTTCGAATTAGGTATGTTTTAGCCTTCTTATTTATGATTTATAATTATTTAATTAATGTTCCGAGAAAACAAAGTGCCAAAGCTGAATTCTGGACTCAAATTCCATGGACCGCGGTTATACATCATCCAAAACCATTGACCCAAAAATAGACACCCGAAGCACATAAATAGACAAATGACCTCAGTTGGTCAAGTGGGCTTGTTCCCATGTAAACAAAGAGCAAGCTGCATCTCTCAAATGATGTCCAGAAACACAAGTGGGCTTCTTGTCATCTACAATGACTAACCTAACTTAAGATGCTAAGGAAGCAGAAACATGAAAGGCGAGAACATAGGAAAAATATTGACATTAAGATACAAATATAACATATTATAAAATTGCACGGATCAAGCAAATTCAAAAATGATGAAACAAGAAACTTGTCAGTTGAAATTATATCCATATAATTTGTTAGGTCATCCTATGATTTTTTTTTTTAAGTAAGAGCTATTGTATGCATTAAACTTTTATAAGTCTCAACATTCACTAGTAGTCCTAATAGGATTTGTGTGGTAATTTATTTTGATCCTTAATAAACACATTTTTAATAAAGTTGAGATCTTAGATTTTATGTTTAATAGTTTTAACACTAGAAGTATAATTATATTAATAATGAGAATCGTATTAAAGTATTTTTCCTATGTGATAAAAGTTAAATAATAAAAATGAATATGAGGATTGAAACTCTATTTGTTCATTTTAATAAAATTCAAACTATAAAAACCCAAAAAACAACAATACTATGAGGCCTTGTGTATTTAACTATTCTCAGAAACGCAGATATTAAACATTTTCAAAAACGTTGCAACCTACAGTATTTCCTTCCTTATGTTATAGATCGTCAAACATATCTTATCATAACTAAAGTTTACATGTCTTATAGATTGGCTATGTGATAGATAGAAGAAGTTTAAGCCAGTCAGCACCGCAGTGGTTGGTCAAGCTGTTGGAAGAGCCTTTCTTGTTGGATCAAAGGTGGTCGACAAATTAAATCCTTCTATGTTTTGATAATAATAAAATGTATAGAATTGATTAAGAAATAATTTCAGGTATTTTAGATTGATATTCAAATGGAGGATTAATACAAATCGAGATTATTCAATAAATAGACAACGTGCAAGAGATTATGTAAGATCAGATCATGGATGAAGAATTCAACTAGTATCTCAACAAATAAATATTGAAGATCATGTAAAATCTGTCATGAGTTTCAGCACTAGTCGACTATCATGTCATAAGTCGACTAATAATATCAGATCTGACAGTTTGTGCCAAAAAAAAGTCGACCAATACATTACAAGTCGACTATTAACAAGAGACCTATAAATTGGATAAATAGACTAGTCGACTACCAGTGTATTAGTCAACTATTCGAAGAATGGAGCAAAAAGTTTAAGAAAAACGTTAGTGATATTCGATTGATACTTTGAAGACAAGTTGACTATAATGTACTAGTCGACTATTACACCTCAACTAGTCAACTATCAGGTGCAGCTGAATATAATCTGACGAAGTCAATTGATATCAAACGGTACAAAAATCATTCTACAACGGCTATGAGCAATTTACAGCGACTAGAAGAAGATCTACAACGACTATAATCATCTGGAAGCCTGCAAATAAATTGAGGAACATCGAAGGATTAATTACGGCAGTCCAAAGCAAAGATTACTACTATAGTTCAAATTTATCATCAATTTGCTCTTAGCTTGTTCTTAATTCTATTCAGCTGTACTGAGGGTTATCATTACAATTTTCTATCATTGTGATTATTGTGAGTTGAGTGATTAGTGGAGAATCACTTGTGAGGTAGGATTTGTGCCGGAAAGACAAATCAATTGTGAGGTGTAGCTTGAGCCGGAAATCAAGTGGTGTTGTAAAAGTTCCCACTAAACTAAAAAGTGTGTAGTAAAGTATTTTGCCAAATCCTAAGTGGGAGCTTAGGTAGAGGACGTAGGTCTTAGCACTGAACCTCTATAAAAATAGTGTTTGCCTTTCTTCCCTTCTCTTTTCATTTAAATTTGTTTGATTATATTGTGTGTATTAACTCTTTGTTTTTGTATAACTTTGCGAAAAAGTTTCAACGATCTATTCAACCCCCTTTTAGATCGCTTTCATTTGATTGGTGTAATAGAAGCTTATCCAAATTGGTTGAGTTCAACTAATAAACTTAGGGATTGGTAATAGAATTATGACGTATGGTCCAATGGAATTGAAACATGTTTCTAAGACTAGAAAATTCATAAAAAGGCATATGGAAAGGGGAGATGGACAACACTTTGATGACTTAACTTCAGATTTTTCTCCTCCTCATTTCAACTTATTCATCCCATAATTTTTCACTTGGTGATTCAAGCGCCAAAGAGGAAGGGAAGGAAAAGAATTAGAAGAACTACAATGTCAATTGTATAGTTTGGGACTGCGCTTAGTTAATTTATGTATTTGTGTACATTTTAATGTGTTAAAAGATTCATATGGATGTGGAATGGTTTATGGAATGATTCTTTGGTGTTATTTTGATGTTATCTTGTATAGAATTTCTTGAATATGACAAGAGATTATCGTGTAATGGAATTTTGTCTAGGGTTTGTTGAAACAGTCACATTGTTTGGGGTCATAAATCAGCTTACATAACTTTAAATTTGGGTATTTTAGATGCATATGAAAACTAACACACAGAACCAGAAATCTATAAAGAGACTCTATCTTAATTCTAGCTTTATGATGTTAAAAATTTGGATAGAAAGTGGTTACCTGTTGTTACCCTATTTTTAAGTAGTGTGTGATATTTGGTCTATAACTCATGTGTTAGAAGCCTAAATGGTCTGATCTTTGGTGTTTTGGAAACTAGAGACATATATGGACAAATGTCTAGAAGACAATGAAACCCATTTCAAACTATTTCTGTACGTACATTAAGGAACAACTAGACTCCGTCATGTAATTTCTTCCTAGACTATAGTTTGCCTATTTTTAGACCACTTTGTGGCTTAGCTCAAATTGCACTATTTTGAGTTTTTTTTTCTTTTTTTTACCGAATCTTATCTAAACCTTTATGAATATGTATGAAAATTTTTAAACACCTAGAAATCAATGAAATAGGACTTACCACATGTGAATTGGGAGACTAAAAATTGGAAGATAAGATTGAGCATAATGCATTCCAAAGAAAATTTACATGTACATAAATGATTTATATACATATTCATTACTCATATATGTATAGTATGATTATACAAGTGTGATTTTGATACCTTCTAATAGTGGTAAGCCATGAATTGCATGTATGAATGCAAATATAGATTTTATGACTTGAAATGTATACCATACGATTCGTTAATAAATGAATTATGAGATGTATACCGTATGAAATGTATATGGTTAAAGGCAATGCTATAGTGCCTGCTCTATTGTCTTGGTTGTGGATAATTAGGCATGCCTATAGGGTTATAGTGCAGCTACTATAGTTTGACACCACTGGTGTCCGCAGTTCGATACCTTCGGGTATCTACAGTTTGATACTTTCAGGTATCCATAGTTCGATACCTTTGAGTATCCACAGCTTGATATTTTGAATATCCATAGCACCTGTTATCAACACCTATAGAAAATTTATAGGCTTAACACAGAAAGGAAACTTAACAGTCATAAATAAGAAATATAGCATGATAACATGAATAATTGGTATGGATGAGCATTTGTATTGGTTGTTGATTGGGTTGTTTGATGTGTGTAAATTTTAATTAATTAACCTTGATAATCCGCAAGCGCACGGTTCGTTCGTATACTACCAAAGGTGTTGATCCCACAAGGAGGGATAATCTAATCCTAAAATCTAAGGCCGGAACAATTCAAAAAAATTTAAAATGTAATGTTAATAAAATAAGAATTCAATTCAATCAAGCAAATCAATAGAAGAATCAGTCCTGAAAATAATAATTTAGCAGTTCTAACATACACTCAAGAATCAAGCTAAAGGAATTACCAATTGAGAGAGAGAATTTTACCTATCTTTAACGCTAACCTAATTGATTATGAATTACTTGATTATTGGTTCTAGACGATCTTAGGGTTGATCACTCTCTCTCGAGTTATAAATATTAACCCTAAATTATAAACCTGAATCAGATTGTGGAATTTGCAATTTCTCTATTAATAACCTATCCAAAACCCTAATTTGATCTAAAGTTGTCTAATAAACTATCAGAAACCTATGCAAGATCTCTCTTGGCATAATTTATCGATTTGATTTAATTCTTATTCTATCACCTAACCGTCGTTAGCCCAATTTAATTATTTCTCATTTGATTCACCCTCTCAATTCATTATCGAATTATGCACGTCCATAATTAAATCACAATAAATCCAAATAACATATAAATAATTAGATTTCATTAAATCAAAGATAAAACCCTGAAGTGAGTTTAGAACATCATGAACATCCAAAAATGCTATCATCAACTATTATTCCAATTCTATACAATAATAAAATTTAAAATAGCAGGAAATACGAATTCAATGGACGACGGGATGTAGCGACAATGAGAAAGTCTTGATCTCTGAAGTATGTCAAGCCGGCTTCTCCTCCTCTTCTCTCTTTCTTCTTCTCTTTCTTTATCTCTCGATAATTCTCTCTAGGGTTTCTGTAAACGCCGATAATGAAAAAACTTCCTCTTCCTCGTTGTCTTATTCTTCAAATACCTTTTATGTTCTGAGTAGCTTGAAGGATTTTTTAGATGCAAAAGGTTCAAAAAATACCTCGAAACTTGATGTTTATGAGTGTCTGCCCATGTGCCAGATGCAAGCCACGATCATAGGCCACATCAGAGCCTTCTGTCACGATCGTGGCAAGTATGCCACGATCGTGGGCAGTGGGTCATGTCCTGGGCTTCTGTCACGATCGTGACATATGGGTCATGATCGCGGGCCAACTCTAGTGTTTCTATCACGATTATGGCCTATTATACGACGATCGTGGGCCGTTATTTTGGCCCGAATGTCTCCGAAACTTCTTTGTTCTTTGTTGTTGACCCTGAAACACTAACAAATACATCAAGGTACTTAAGAAACATAATAATTAAGCTCAAATACTTGTACTACCCTTAAAACAATTAAAACATAAATAATTAGCAAACTAACATAATTCTAACCTAAACACATACTAAACGATTAAATTAACAATTAAATACATATCAAACTAAGCCCCAAAATATAATGCAATTGACACTTATCCACATCCCCATACTTAGACGTTTACTTGTCCTCAAGCAAACAAAACAAAAAACACACAAAATAACACAACACACAATTCAGTAATGAGACAATGTCTTCAACTTCATGAAATAAATTTAATTTAAAACACAATCATTCAAGTCATTTCTAATCATTAACATACAAAATTTGTGTCTAGGGGCTTTAAACTAAATATACATATTAATCCAGACCCAAGTGTTAAATTATTTACTCTTTTCAATTGCACACACACATTAATTTTTCTTTGGTCATTCAAACTCTGTAACTACTCTTAAGTACATTTTCAGGAAAATTCAAGCTATTACAAGTTCGGTAGGTTTTTATTAGAAATAATTAATTAAGTTTTTATTAGAAAATAAATAAATAATTTTTGTGAAAAGGACTTGGTCTTTTTATGTGGAGGCAAACATTGGTGATGAATGTTGATCCGGTTATTCAACTAAGTTATGTTTTTTATTAAGCTGCTTGGTTGGAATGTCATTATAGCCTTTTGACGTGAAGGCACACATTTGTGATGCATGTCAATCCAATTATTCAACTACATCACGTTCTTAACTGGCTACTAGCTTTATTTATAATTCGAAGGCCAATGGAATAGTAATTTATTTAAAATTAACAAACACATGATTTTTACATTGCCAACCTTGTCGCTTAAAAAAAACTAGTAGAGCTACTTTAGTCAAAAGATCTCAAATTATCAATGAATGTGACAATTTAGAGGGGGATAAATTTACTCTAAATCCTAATTAATTTGCATATTTAGACTAATTTTGTGAGCTAATGACTCTACACAACCTAATAGATTATGTTTAAAATTTAAATCAATTTCAATCCATATGAGCCATTGACACAATTCACAAAATATAACCTATCAGTCTATCATACAATATGCAAAATTCACATTCAAAATCAAAACACATAATCCTCCCCACACTTAAACAACACATTGTCCTCAATTTGAGAAGGAGGGTTAGAACAAAGCAAACAAACACGTAGGGCGCGAAGAAACATAAATTAAAGTAAAAACAAAAATAAAATAAAGAATGAATTTGAAAAGAAAAGGGTTAGAACAAAGCCTCACGGTGGAGGCGGAAACAAATCGACTGAACCCCTGAGATTGTTGTCTTATCTAGGAATTACTTAAAGAGAGTGAGGGAATTAGTGATCCCAGATTAATTCAATTTAAGAAAGTTTTATTGACAGTTCAAACTAACTTTAACTAACCTAATGATTTCAATCGAGCTACTAAACGTGCTAATTTATGGTCTTTAGCTTAACCTTGTATCCATGGAGGCATCTTAATGGTTCGAACAAAAGTAAATCACTTCTTTGTCCTTGGGAATCACTCCCTATTCCTTTAATAGCATTTTCTAATTTGAGGGCTCCATGATCGAAAACTTGAATGACCGTAAAAGGTCCACTCCATCAAAATTTTAACTTCCTTGGAAATAGCCTCAACTATGAATTATATATCAGAATCGCATCTCCTACTTTAAATTCCTTTTGTTTAAGACTAGAATTGTGCCATTTCTTTACCTTTTCCTTGTAAAGTTTGGCATTTTTGTACGCGTTATAATGAAACTCTTGAAGTTCGTATAGCTGCAAAAGTCTCTTTTTGCCTGCTTGCTTCCAATCAAAATTTAATGCTTTAATTGCCCAGTATGCTCGATGTTCTAGTTCGGCTGACAAATGACAAGCTTTTCCATACACAAGCCTATAAGGAGTTATTCCGATAGGTGTTTTGAAAGTAGTCCTATAAGCCTATAACACTATAAGAAAAATGAAGCTTAGGGACGGAAATTACTGACCAAAAATCTACACATTTCGTCAGAAAGCTAAGTTAGTGACAGAATTTACTGATGGACCAAAGCGTCAGAGAAATGGTCGTAGGTAATAATTCGTGACGAATCACATAATATCCGTAAAAAATTTACCGACAAAAAATTTTGTGTAACCATCGGTGAGTATATTGACGGTTATTCTGTGTTGTCTTCGATCAATAAATTTACCAACGGATAAGATATGTCCATCCGCAAACTTACACGAAATTGGTTATTCCGTCGATGAGTTAATGTTACCATTATCAACGATTATTAGTTATCCGTTGGTAATTCAAACAGATTTTACTGATGAACTTTGTTTTTCCTTCGGTAAATTTACTAAAACTATTTTTTTAATTTCCCTGCATTAAATTTTATTTGATGATGTTATGGTTAATGCATAACTTAAATAGTTATGAATTATCTGTTGATAATATTTTGATTTCTTTCAACATTTAATTTATTAAAACAGAAAGTTAGTTGATGATATAAAGTAAAAATTATCTTAATTGATAATAAAAAAATTATTTTTTACATAATAAATTTTTGTAATTCATAAAAAATGACTACAAGTACGATATTCATTTGGTGATTGCAGATGCTCTGATTGTTACGATGAGATGTTACGCCTCCCCTTTAGCTCATCCACCTCATTACGAAGCTAAGCTATATACTATATCGACTGTTGCAACTGAGTTGCCAATGTTTGTACGGTGCTCCGAAGCTCATAGACTTTATTGGGTGTGAACCACTTACTAGTTGTTGTTGTAATGGATGTCGAGGATTGCGAATAACATATGTTTGCAAGCGAACCTAAACCGAATATCCTTCCACGACTGTCCCTACCATCGACTGCATGAAGATAGGTTTGTGTCTCATCAACATCTTCAAACTGCTGACACTGTCGTTGAATGCTTTCTTATATTTAGTCCTATCTTAAGGCAATGTTTATGTTAGTAAGTGATAATTATTAAGCTTTAATATTAAATCATAAATTTCACATACATTTAGTTCTCTACATCGGGTATTGACAAAGGTCACACCGTCATGTTTCTTAGTGTGAGTGCGCAAAAAAAGCTGACAAGGTGTAGGCTTCATGCCCAAAGACTTTTCCTACATTAGAATAACATTTTATAAGTGAAATACAATTTATAAAAATTTTTGGTAGAATTTATTTTATTTTTATGATATTTACTCCCTGTTGAATAAAGAAAATAACTCAACAACTGTAATAATTGATTTTTCAAATTGAGGGATTAGGACCCCAGACTATTTCATAAAACTTATAACATCGAAAATTCATGAATTGCATTTCATTCACATGCATATCTGATTCGTACCATGTGCGCAAAGCCCTTGGA
Organism: Erythroxylum ulei; assembly: GCA_027564395.1. Taxonomy (NCBI): domain Eukaryota; kingdom Viridiplantae; phylum Streptophyta; class Magnoliopsida; order Malpighiales; family Erythroxylaceae; genus Erythroxylum; species Erythroxylum ulei. The sequence goes on along the minus strand of JANITX010000009.1, from coordinate 11,491,681 downwards.
GGTCAAGTAAAAAATAATCCAAGGATTGTAATATATGATGCAACCTCGAGTCATTTCACTTAATCGAAACCTAAAATAAATGGACCTAAGTTAACCTATGTGTCATGCTATGCAAACTAATCGAGAAAAAGGGGGGTTTTGATCTTTGAAACGATTAACTAAACTAAATTGAAGTGTAAAAAGTATGTAAAATGTAATTTTTGGAATGGAAAACAAAATGATGAAAACAAGTGATCAAAGAGTGATAGAATCCTCTTGAAAATGAGCTTTTGGCTATCCTAGTCCAAAATTGATTTTAACGGGAGAAGAGATCACTAAGCTTCAAAATGATAAACCTTAAAGTACTCTTTAAGTCTAGGATCATAATCGATGGGACTCCATTTCTCAAGATCCCGTTAAGTGCTCTTAGAGTATACAGTAGGATCACCCAACACAATAGGTCAAATGAAATCTTAATCAACTCAATATCAAACACAACCATGCAAGATAACAAAGAATCAAGAAGATCACAAATGGAAATATATGAAACTTCACATATTCAAGCTTAAAGTTCTACATCAACTAATCCAAACTACACAGAATGAATATCCAACATTTGATTAAACCATAATCAAGTAGCTCAACTAAAAATTACAAATCCTAGGCCTAGGAATTCAGAAGTCGTAGCTGAACCATGGATTAAACTACTCTCCTTTGAAGCACATTGAACTCCAGCCATCGCTACATCGTCAGGAGGAAAGAAAAGCCTAGCCACGCATTGCACTCGAAAACTTCACAATAGGAAACGAATTTGAGCTAGCCATGGTGGAGGTTGGACGGTAGAAAAATAAAGAAAAATGAGATTGAGATGAGAGAGATTAGAATGCGATGATAGGTGATGAGAGAAGATGATAGATGGTGGCTCCCCTTATGTTTTTATCATTTATCCTGAAATAGGGTTTCTAGAACAAGTTTTAGGTCGGTTTGCAAAATGGGTAAGTAACATTTCCGAATATAGTTCAGGTCTGAGCTGCTACTTCGAAGGTTCTCCGCGGTGAACATTATTGATTTTATTGCGGCGAACTTTACGTGAAAGGTCATTGGCGATGTTTCCTGGTTTTGCTACGGTAAACTTCACTCGAGAGGCTTCTTGATTTATCTTATGACTTAGCAATTTCTTGGTCTTCACTTTTGGCTCTACTTCTTACATTCCCTGCAATAAAAAACAATAGTTTGAAATATCAATTGTCTTATGAACCATATGAGTGCAATTACTAACTAATTATGAAAATTTTGCCCTCAAACTTCATTATTTCAAAACAAGCACTCTTAGACTAAATTAAGCACAATATCTAACAAAAAGAGTCGAAAAGTATAAAAAAAATTATGAAAATGTCACTAGTTAATATAGAAAACTTAGGTTCAATCAAATTCTCCCACACTTAGACCTTTGTACTCCTTGAAAAAGCTTATAAAAGATCAAAGAGATGCATGTACAAAAGAAAATACCGACCATACTTAAAAATGAGAGAAAAAATTAGTAAAACCAATTTATCAGAAATCAACCAAAGTAAACTGAAGGGGCGATAAGAAGATAAACACTACGAGCAGTTAAGCCATGAAATTGAGCAAAAGAGATTTCTCTCAAGGGAAACTGATTAACTCTCAACTCACTTGTCTTAGGATAGTTTCACTCTAAAATCTACTTAGTCCATTCTCTACAATAAGCTTATGATAGTTCTACCTCTCCACTACAAGAGCCATAATTTTGCAAATCAAGAGGACTTTAATGGTTGTAATGATGGATGAAGGCCAAGTGAAATGGATGGAATAAAAGAAAAAAAAAGATGAGTAACATGCACCATAATTATTCTCCTCATCAAACAAGCATAAACTATTATAAAGAAAAGATTTCAAATTCTACCATAGCAGCATTTCTTTTGCTACTTATTTCTATTTCCACTTTTTTTTACGCAATGAATTTTTATATTTTAAAACAAGTGCTCAGTCAAATTCATAATTCAGAGGAAAACAACAATCCTCAAATGTTTGATGAATTGACCTTTTTGTTTTTTTAAGAACCTATGAATTCTACTCTCTACAAAGATCAACTTAGACTTAGAAAACTGGAGATAAAATATTTACATTAATATAAAGACATGTGCACGCACTCAAAATGATGGCTCAAGGGGCTAGCAATGGTTAAGTGTTTGGGGCTTGTGTTTGGGTGAAAGGTTGTGAAATGAACGCCTTTATCATATTCACAAAATTTTTGTTCATCAAGCCTCGATTAAGAATTAAAACAAGTTCTAGAGAGATATAAAATTAAGCAGATACACACAAATGAAAGGAATAGCAAAATTTGGAAGTGCCAATAATGGAGCTTGAGTCATAGGTTTTTTAAGTAGTTGAAAAG
>JANITX010000009.1:11468490-11489186 GCA_027564395.1 Erythroxylum ulei | reverse complement strand
CCCCCCCCCCCCCCCCCCCCCCCCCCCCCCCCCCCCCCCCCCCCCCCCCCCCCCCCCCCCCCCCCCCCCCCCCCCAAACCGGAACTAAACTCTGACCTTGAATCTGCCATTGCAGATAAAGCTCTCGTCCGTGCAACTTGCAAGGAAGTACATGAAACGTGTATCATCAGAACTTGATGCATTGACAGGACCTGACAAGGAACCCAACAGAGAGTTTTTGGTTTTGCAAGGTGTTCGTTTCGCTTTCCGTGTTCATCAGGTACGATCCGATCCAGAAAAGACCTGTAAATTCAATCATTTTTCAGTTTCAAAACCTGAGACTTCCGACTAGTTCTTACCAACTTTTCTACTATCTGTTCTATTTTTCCCAGTTCGCTGGAGGTTTTGATGCAGATAGTATGAAAGCTTTTGAAGAAATGAGAAGCCGTGTACATTCACAAATGGGTGGAGAAAACAAGCTAGAAGCACCATAAGCATTGACCTTAAAAAAGATTCTTATATCTTCCTCTTCTTATTCTCTGATTGTATAGATCACATCTCATAGATTGGAGTTCATCAAACAAGATGACCAGTTTTGAGATCTAATAGTAAAAGAAAACCAATTTAATGAGAATAATACAATTTGGTTTCATGTTAGAATCGCATTAAGTTGAAAATTGTCACATAAAAGAAACAGGAATTTGCTGATCCTTTAAAATTTCTGTGTGGACTATGCCAAAATCCTCCTTTCCTCACCTTGAACAACCATATTCTCTTCAGAGATTTATACTCGATCACCTGATAATTTCTCTTCGGGCTTCAAAATTGACCGTGTATATAAACTGAGGTGGCAGTGAGACGAGCTCGGGCTTGGATTGAAACTTTATGTTCAGGTCCAGACTTGATCCAAGTTTGATTGTGTCTAAAGTTATGACCTAGCTCACTTAGATTTGAACAGCACAAGGTTGGAATCCAAACCAAACTCAAATATATTTTTAATTTAAAAAAATAATGCCATTTTTTAATTTCAATATACTGAAACTTAAACCTGATTCAAATCTGAAAATTAAAAAAAAAACTAAACTCAACTTAAAACTAGGTTAAATTAGCCCAAATCAGTTCAGACAAACCTTACAATATATACAAAAGTTCTCAGTTATCAAGCATCGGTAGTTGGGTCAGACTTTATAGGGCTCAGATTCAATCCAAAATTTTTTAGCAAGTTTATTTAATGTCCCAAAATCTCGATTTCATAAATATTATTTTTTTGTCGTGAATAGTGTATCCCAAGATAAATAGTGACACCTAAGACTTAAATTGTATCTTATTTTATTTGTTTTTTACAAAGTTTGACATAGAAATAGATATTTGAGTAACATACATAAGAAATGTACTAAAGTTTCTTGCAGAAAATTTTAAGTACATATAGAAAAAAGTTTGTTAAAATTTTATAAAGTGAATAATAATTATTAGAATAATGAGATTTTAAATAGGAAATGTTGTCGTTTGAAGTATTAAGTATTTAAAAATATGGTAACATTCGATATGTCGATGCCATTATCAAGCCTAAGGTGTTACGGTTTATGGATGTTTATCCCGGATATGATAACGTGAAAATACAAATTTAAAGTTTATTAGTCTTTTCATTAGGTAACACTTCCTTCCATAGACACTATGGCCAGATCATTGACAATTAGCATATTGTTTCCTGTCATTTTTATTCGTAGATATGATAGAGTAGTTGGGAAATTAATTACTTATAAACTTGCAAGCTTCTGATTAATACGTTGTTGGGAAATTGTACACTACGAACTTGACAACAACTTGGTTCATAATAACCACAGCTGTATCAAGACCTTTCCTGTCTTGTTCAGTGTGTAAGAGTGCATTGTTTTCAAGTATTGGATGAAAGAATTAAATGTGGGCCTAAACAAGTAGGTACAAATAGTGTTTCTTACCGACTTAATGCTTATAAATTACCTATAAAAGGTTGTTTTTAAATAATTTATTTAAAAGAGAATAAATTACAAATTTTGAAATTTTTTTATTTCTTTAATTTTAGTATTTGACTTTGTTAAATTTTAATTAATCTTTAATTATAGTTTAAAAAAAGATCAATATCACCATTTTATTGTTATTTTTTAAAGTTTATATTTTTATTTTTTTCATTTGAAATTGGCCTTACTGTTATCTTTATTAATGTATCACTATCTCGTGTCAATAAAGTTTTACTAATCAGACACATCAGCTTCATTAAAAGAATTCAGCCTGTTTAGTGAAATGACGTAATTCTAAACCTAAAATCCCTAGCTTTTCTCTCCCACCCACAAAAACGGCTATCTCATTTTTGGCTTTTGTGAGCGAGGAGATATGGAGAAGGCTTTCCAACTCCATAAGGCATGTCTCAGAAAGGAATCACTCAAGATATTGCCACTTATAATGCCTTAATAAAGGGATATCACACATCCTATACAACTCTGATTGATTATCACTGTAAACAAGGAACGATAAACGAGGCAGAGCAGTTATTTCTGGAGATGAAAAAAGGAATCTGATGCCAACTGTTTTAAATTACACAGCTCTCTTAAATGGCTGTAAAAATATGGGGAGCAGATCTGAAATGTCTGCTCTCTTTGATGAGATGGTTGTGAAGGATATCAAGGTCAATGATGTAATCTGAAGCGAGATGGTTGATGCCCACCTAAAAGGAGGTGGCTTGAGCAAAACTTTGATACTCTCTGATGAAATGATGTTGAAGGGTGTGAAGATGAGCCAAGCTCTCTATAAGGAGCTAATTGAAAAACTTTGTCGAAAAGATGTGCCTGATTTGTTAAAATCACTTTATGAAATTGAAAAGCGAGGATTTAAGCTGAGTCTTGACACTTGTAGAACTTTGCTCTGTGGCTTTCGTGAAGCAGAAAAGATGGACGTAGCAGCAGAAGTCTCGGAGAGGATGATCAAGTTGAAATGGGTTCCAGAGTCCAACCTGCCACAGAACTGTGTTAATGAAGACCAAGATAACTCTGGTGCGGCTAATGCTTTTCTTGGAAAAGGTAGAGTTGTGGGATCTTCAAAGGGTTCTGTCTTAGATAAAGGTGGGCTGGCATGATTATGAATCTCGTACCATATTACACAACTTGAAACATGAGTTTGTTCGTTCTCGTATTCCATTCTGAAAAGAAACAATAAGATCTACAACTTGAAATACAGTAATATCTCAAGTAATGTTTACGACAAACAATCTAATCCAGAAATATATTATTGGCGGTATTGGACAAATGGCAATAATAATCACGCGCACAGTCACACAATCAAAGCACCAAAAATAAATAAAACGACACAAAAATTTATCGAGGTTCGGCCAATGATGCTTACTTCCTCAAGCAAAAGTAGAGAGAGAATTTCGCCATGAAAAAAACGATACACATAGATCCCAAGCTTTTCGCTTTCAATACAGATTTTTGTTTTTTGATAATTCGGGTCGCACTATAAGCTTATCGGACCAAGTCACTATTCGGATTCACCAAATTTCAAGACAAAATAACAATAGGTGATTTCAAACTCTAGTAGAATTTTATAACTTATTAAAATCATATTAAAATTAGGTTTAGGTTAGTAAGGGGTAAGTCATACAGAGTAAAGATCTCCTGTCCAATATTATGGTGTCTTATTGTGTCCAATAAATCTCAGCCGTTTATTTATGTGGGTTCCGCATGGGACCCACGTGGAACCCGCAAAATAAATGACTGAGATTTCATGAGACAGAATAAGATAAAGTAAAACTGGACAAAAGATCTGGTCTCCAAATTTTCTGCCCCAAAATTGTGTACCTACCTTGTCCCTTTAGATCCAAGCTAGGATCTCCCCCCGGGTGTTTATCGTGGTTGACAGTCTTTGACATAACATTAGGTGGTACTTGTACAGTAATTGTAAGAACTAATGACCTAGAATACGCCAGAACAAATAAGAGGATTAGGAGTTAAACGTTGTGATGCTGAATACGTAAATTTTAGAATCATGCTGATGTAAGTGGATATCCTGATAAAGAATTTCTAGCCTTAGATTATGCATAACCTCGTGATTGGTGTTCAAAATATTTTATCACTCAAGTTATAGAAATGTTGGCATTGTCATATTTAAAGTCAAGTCAACAATTGCCCAATTCCCAGTTTTTGAGGTTAGAAACAAAATGTTAGTTTCAACCTGACAGTTAAGTATTTGATCTGGGATTATAAGATGTAATGATGAAGCTTTAGACTAATAATCCAATAAAGCAATTATCAACTTGTTCAATTTTCAAACAATGAATAGTTGAAGGACACGACTGAAGCCATTTAATTCTCCAGGTTGAAATTGCTCTACCAGTTTGGTACACTCCCATTTAGAAACTTCCGGTCTTGTTCTCAACCATTTTTAGACAGCCACCCATTTGGAAGCCAGGAAACGGAGACTCAAGTCAAGTCAACTGGGCAGACACAAATTTCACTTTCCATCTGGTCTAAATTCTACTAACTTGACAAAATCTCTCTGGCTTCTGCTTTCTAAGTGATGGGCTCATGTAATGAAACTAACCTCACTAATTGGTAAACTTCAAGCTCAAAGACTGATCTACCCACGCGATGCAACATTATGATCTCAGCATTACCTCCACTTTCCACACAGGTACTCAAGTCTTTGCCGTGATACGTCTTACACGTAGTAGGTGGTGTAGCCGGTAAGTTCCCATACTAAGAAGAAAATATAAGAAAGCGTAATCTCTTTGTGAGCCAATTTGGAGCTACAAAACATGAGTAATTCTTTTCTGAATTGAAATTTTATTCCACTAAAATAAAAACTGAAAACATGACTTCTTAATCTTGACAAGTGTGTATCAAATATTAGGCTATTCTTTCAATCTCTCTTGAGAAGGTGTTTAGTTGTGACCCTCAACATATTTGAAAAGGTGTTTAACCCTAGAAGATGTCAACAGCAATGTGAAGGTAATATTTGCAAAAGTTGTAGTTTCAGATCTGCAAGTGTCAGTTGGGACATAATTTTCTTTTTTTTTTATTACTTTAAATATGCAACAGTTTTGAAAATTTTCAATGGTCTCATTTTATATCTGATAATAAAAGTTCTAACAATTGTAAATAAGAAAAGGTTAACTTAAATTGTATGGTAGATTCCTATCTGTCTAGTGTCTATTCAAGTTTGAGCCTTCAAACTAATTATGAATCACGCAATCAGGAATTGTACAATTAATGAGATGATCAAGAATTAGTGAAGTCATTCAAGTGGTTCTTATGCCAATATCCTGGTAACGATCTATTCATTGTCTTTTGCATTATTCTCCCAATAACCAAATCACTAACATAACTAGTCTAGGTCTGTACGCAGAAGTTGGTTCACATTGATCTTCGGTTCCTGGACCATTTCTGAAACCGATTCCAAGGAGTGTGGTCTATTAGGTGACTGAGAAGAAGTCCATCAAATAGCGAACTCGCGCTCAGAGAAAATTCACAATATGGTTTCCAAAACTGACCTAACTGGAATCAAAAAAATGGAAAATTGACCAGCAGAACAATACCGTACAAAATGGTTAACTTCTAAGTCTTTTAGTGCGGATACTGCACTGGACTTGGCTAGCAATTGAAGTCTATTTCAATATTTGTTTGTGATCTAACATAGATTCGAGCATGACTTTAACATCAAACCAATGACAAAGAAATTAAACCAGTCAATCAACCTTTCAGGTCCAGGCACACGTCCTATCATCTCGCATCCCTCTTCAGGACTATGCGCTTGTTTTATGTTTTGTCAATAATTAACTTGCAGCCCTCTCCTTCTGAAATCGGAACTGTGACGTCTCACCAGTCACCACCACCAATAACGACCAGTCAATTTTTTAAAGGAAAAAGGACATCAGCAAAACTAACAATCATATCTGGGAAGAATGGACGAGAGAATATTTACGTTATAAGTCGGCTTCTTATATTCTACAATTTCGGCATATAATTTTTAAATTGAAACTTTACTTTCATATATAATTTGACAAAGTCAAGTTTTTAATTTTTGATGATTTATTTATTTTTCCAATTATCAAACAATTTGTAGCAAGGAAGACATGTTGGGAAATATGCTCTAATATAATTTTGACGTGATCAAGTATAGAATGCACAGATATCGACGAATAAAGTGGTGTCAACGTAGGTTTACAAACATAAATTTTGGTGAAAGTTTACATTTTCTGAAGAAAAATAGTACGTGTATGTCATCAACGAAGAAAACAAAACGTGTACCTTCTCCGCGGTAGGAATTAAAAGTACTAAAATTTACGGCAGTGTCCTGCCACTTGGAATAATTTTCTTCCTGCGCATGAAAATTGCAACACCAAAAGTTCGTTTTTCTTTCTCGAAAATAGAAAAAAAAAAAACAATGTCATTGTACGTACTTGTGAGATTATCTGAAGTGGCGTCTTAAGATAAAAACTACCAGTGACTTCCTAGACCCAAAAAGGTTAATTATGATAATCCTTTAAGTTGTTTAGTTCATACTTTATAGAGGCTTGACTATCATCAAAAGAGAAGGTCATTTCATCCAATTTAAAGGATCTTCACGAGAGGGTGGTTTTGCAAATTGATCATGGAAAGTTAATGTAAAGACAAAGTCACTATACCAAAAGGCACAATCTAAAGTCTAAGAAGAGATATTTGTTATATAATTTTTACTTGGAATATGATTATCTCAATCTTTTATCCCTAAAGTGGAGCCCTAAGTAACATGAAAAGGTGTTAGAATTGCCTAACTCACCCCTAAAAACTAGCTCAAGAGGGGAGGTTTGCACACTATTATAAACTTTTGAATGCGTTTATAATTGTCCGATGTGGGATTTCTGACACACCCTCCTCAGTCCAGAGCAGAACTGGACATCTGATGGACATATTGGGCAAAGGGACATAATCGGGCATCGCCCCAAACCATCGAGACAAATTTGCTCTGATACCATGTTAGAAAGTGTCTAACTCATCCCCAAAAGCTAGCTCAAGAGGCCTTTGCCCAATATGTCCATCAGATGTCCAGTCCTGCTCTGAACTGAGGGGGGTGTCAGGAATCCCACATCGAACAATTACAAACGCATTCAAGAATTTATAATAGTGTTCAAACCTCCCCCTCTTGAGCTAGCTTTTGGGGGTGAGTTAAGCAATTCTAACAAAAGGTGTGATCTACATTTACATGTGAGGACAGATTCTTTGTGGGTAGTAACTGGATTTCTAATCGTATTTTATTTTTTTGACTATATTTTTGTCTTAAAAAAGAAATTTAATCATAATTAAAATCAAGATTTTTTTCTTTTTTCTTTTAAGCATGGTTTCTTGTTTCTTTTGAATTTTTTCTCAACTCATATTCATGTTACAATGCTCTATTAGGGTTGTTTATAAAAGTTAATTATAGTACCTTATCAAATAATTAATTGTTAGAAAAAAAGTAATTAAGAGTAAAGTTAAACCAATTGAAATAAAATTGTACACATTTTCACAAAGTGTTTAAATCCTAGTTATATAAAGTACAATTTACAGGATTTGTTAACTTTTTATTAGAGTCCACACCCTTGATTCAAAATATATATAATCACATGTTGTTTAATCATTTTTCTCAACCCTTTAAAATAATTCCAAATTTATTTGAAAATATTAATGTGATATGCAAATCTATACTTAACTTTTAATAATAATTATAATTGTTTTAGAAAAGGATTTTATCATTATCAAAAGTTTGACATGAAAGAGATTAATCCAAATTTGTATATTGTCTTCTCATTAGCTCCTCCATTTTAAATCTCGTGTATTCAATATAAGTTTTATATTAAATCTTCTCTTGCTCGATCACTTGACATATATATTCAATTACATATTATTCAAATAAAATCTTGGTAACATATAACAGTGTTTCCTCATACAACCTTAAACCCAAGAATATAGACATAAAATTTTTGAATAAGTTTACAACGTTCACCCTAAAATCTAATGAAAATTTTATGCCCTATGAATTAAAATTAATGTTTAATTCATTGCATTAAAATGGCTTTGCAATATATATAAGACTAAATATCAGGATATTAGTTAACCTTTCCTCTAATTGATATACAATGAAATATAAATCATAGGCAACATCTAAGGATTCAATAAATTATAATCTACCGTGTACCATCTTGTAGTTAAAACAGCCTTATAGAAAGCAATATAACTTATCCTAACACATTTTTATTCTCCCATTAAGAAATGAAGGTAGAGGAAATATTATTTGACAACAACATTGCGTGAAGCAATATTATTTCTAATAATATGCTATTTGTTTATCGTTCGGAGTTTACTTGACCAAGTTCTCTAAAAATCGGGTATTGCATACTCTCCACTTTCAAAAGAGGTGAATGCTTTCATTGTTTTAATTAGATTATGGTAACAATTTCTTAAATTATATTTTGTCAATACAGAGATCCAAGTAAAATTATGTTCTATGGATTTAAAAGCTTAAAAAGTGGGGGGGAAAAAACTTTTGGATGAAGAGAATTATAGATAAAAAAGACAAAAGATAAGGTTAAAACTGAAAAGAAAGTGAGATCCGTGCTATGTATGGGCGGTACTGTTCCCTGAAAATCCGCTCACAAAATCTAGCTTGTCGGCAAGATCTAAAGATTGTAGCTCGGCTTCTGAAATGGTTGACACAATTTTGGCGGTGGGGTAATCTTTTGCCATGTTCTCTCTTCCCTCCTTGTACTAGGCCAGTCTATGGAGCTCTAGGTTCATAATCATGTGTTTGTATTCACATTTCACACTGTAGGATCAAGCAGTTCAAGATTAAATAATGAGAGCAAACCCCCTCGAGTGTACGAGTACCCAAACGGATGGATAAGCAAATGGGAATGCTTTTATTATTAATTTTTTCATAATTTCCAACGGTGCTTAATGCAAGAAAAAGCTCTCCAATTGCCTTTGCGATTAATGTCATTTTGTTTAACATTTTAAATTACTAATTAATTTTACTTTTGAATTGAATTTCACCTGCTCGATGCAAAGAGGTAAATTTAGAGGCTATTGAATGTATAAATCAAAAGAAAATATAAATTACTGAAGAGTATCAGCACGTACGTCGCCTTTTCCTCCGTATATTTACTTTACACAGTACTTTTTCAGAGAGAGTTTGAGGAACTACTCTGACATATGGGCTTAGTTGGAACCCCTGCAGCATCGTTAAAGAAATTTTTAGTTTAAATTCACTAGTGGTGAGACGGAGCTGGGGTCTAGTGAAGAGTAATGCAAAGTAAAAGTGTCTAAATAAGTGATCCTTCCCAACTAAAATTTTTTGACGATATTATTTAATATAATAAAATTCAAATTGTAGTAGAGTATAGAACATCACAAAATGACAATTGCAGAAAATGGACGAAGTAATCATAAGGCCTGGGAGAATATATTTACCAAATATATTATAAACTTCCAATACATTAACAATTCGTAGAAGTTATAAGTACAGTAATTTAATATCAATTATAATACGATCTTCAAAATATTAACATAAAAACAAGGAAAATAAGGAATGATGAACGAAGACTTGATAAGGACAAAACTAAACCATTCTTGTGCATGATAATGTGAGAATCGGAGTTGCAATTTGTAAGTGTTTTGGTCATTATATAGCTAAAGGTAATAGGATATTTTTATTGCTTTAGTTCATTGCTACATCTCATATGGTTCAAATGGGATAGCTGGACCTTAACTGAATCTATCTATATGCCCCTTCCTATTTATACGAAGATTCATGCCCGAGCATTTTTGATCTTGGGGAGTAAATGTATATTAATAGCGTATTTTTTTAATCATGGTATTTCCTAATCAGTTTCGAGAAAGGACATCGTCTTTTAAATTATAATTGGAACACAAATTATAACAATAAGTACTATTTAATGAGATGCTATCTGCCCCTCTTATTTATCTTTTTTTTTTTCTAATTTTTTAAAGGAGCATTTTGTACACGAACTTCCTAATTCCTATGGTGTTGATGCTCCCAGGCAGAAAAAGTCTTTCCCATGATACTACTAATTGGAAATTTAAGAAATCAAGTTTAAGTATACATAGGAATTTTGGAGTCTGTCACAAAATTTTCCCCAAATTTATTTGAAATGCTGATAACTTTTGGAAATTCGGACATGCAAATCATTACTTGAACGAAATGCAATATATATGTGTGTGTTAACTAAAGGATTATGGAAATAGTAATTATGGAATTTTCTACTGAACTTGGTGGAAGTTCTACTCTAATGGGATGGAAAGAATTTATGTTCAAGTTGCTTTTAATTAAATATATAAGTGAGGCTGCATGATATCTGAGTTGACTGTAAAGCAGAAGAATACTACCAACTACTCCTACCTTATCACAAGGAGAAGAGAAATTATTTATTTATCATTTAGCGCAGCTAATATTGAAATTTAACCTGAAAACATCATCACTTGAAACAAATATTCTCTGCCAATAAAAAAAATTCACTTGAAGAATTGAACTCAACTAGTTTAACAACGTCACCAATTTAATAACACTCCTTTCATTCCCACATAGACTATTATTAGAACAGATTCATTAAAAATGTTTACTTGGTTATTACAGTGTTACCTTAAGTCAAAGTGATGAAATAAATTATATATAGAGAATTGCTAGAAAAAAAATCATTAGTATGAATTTCATATTGAACCTTTCAAATTTGCTTACTTAAGTGCTATTGTTACTTATAATTAAGTCTTAAATTTTTGGAGACAACCTTTCTACTCATTAAGGTTAAAGTTGTGTACTACTTGATCTTATCAAACCCCCCGTGCTTCAGTGAAATTTTTGTTAGATAGTTGCTATTAATTAAGTCTTAAATTATTGTATTTCAATAAAGACTAGTTCAAATATTAATTATACTAATGTGATGTGGAACCTAAACAATGTTTTAATATTTGTGTTATTGCATGACTCAAATGTGGTGAATTATTTTTACCTATGTTTTTTTGAAGTTGTAATAAATTTGAAGCTTGAAAAAATTGTTTGATGTTTGTGAAATAATTTGTGTTTGATGCTTAGTTTGGATAGAATTAAGATAAACTAATTGTGACACGGTGAAGCTTGATATTCTAATATGTAGTCAAAACTAAAAAATATTAAATATTTTAAGCATAATTTTTATAGAAAAATGGGTAGATATAATTCAGTAATTTATAAAAAGTTAAGAGAAATATTTACATTTCATAAGGAGACATCGTGAGTTTATATTAATTGTAAATACAAGAATTTGGTGAAAGAATCTTATAGGTTCATTTTATCATCATTAATAAATACTACTTATTTTTTAATCATAAATTTTGAATGAAATATTATGTCGAAGTTATTAAAAAAGAAATAAAAAAGTTAAGAGAATTTTCTAAATCTTTTACAAAGATACTTGGATTTAATATAGCTAGCTAAAACCCTACCACTTCTTGAATATGTCCACCATTCTTTGTTTTATAAAACATTTTATAAATTCATTGTTATCTTTTACAAAAATAAAATAGAGTAATGAGAGAAAATATGAGAGGAAAGTGTGCATAAGAATTAGAGAAGTGATTTCAAGTACAAAGAAGGAGGCTTTAAGTGAGTTACTAATGATTTTAAAACAGATTTAGGTGAAAGACTACAAAATTATACAACATAAATGAATCCACAAATACGTTTGGCATTATAACATATAGTATGTATTAATTAGGATTTTCTAAGCTAGTTATTTGTTGATCATGTATATCTTGGATATTTAATTGTGTATATTAACTATTTCAATGATCTATTTTCTTAATTTTAAACACTTAAGAAATTCATATTTAAAGGTAATGGAAAATTGAGCTTTTTTTTTATTAAATTGATAGAATTAGAGTTTTTTTTGCTCATATTTAATGTATTTGAATTAAGTTATTTATGACATATATTTATTCCAACAGATTTCAAGTATTTTGAAAGTATTTCTTAGGCTTTTTGCGATTATATTCATAGTGTTGGTGTGCCATGTGAGTGTAGTTGATATATGTGGTGATTGGTCCCTTCGGGGACATCCGATATATGTGGTGATTGCTATGTGCTATTTAATGTGCTTTAAGGCTATGTGAGAGTGATGTGTTGTATTGTGATATGCATGATGGGATGGTTTGTCAAAACTTATTTTTAGCGCTGTAATAAGAAAGATACTAATCGATTGGTTGAGACTAATATTTAACATCAAAACGAGGCATACATCGTTAAATTGGTCAGGAACAATATCTGAATCTATAATAAAAAAATGCTATTTGATTAGTCAAGCTCAATATTTGGTCCTAGAATGAGGCAAATACCATTCGGTTGACCAGGACTTATGTCCGAGGCCAACTTCAAACAGATACAGGTCTTATTTATGAAAAGTTAAAAATTTTGTTGTTGCATCTAAGTGCGATGTATTTAGAGTTTTTTTTTTTTAAGAAAACGATGTATTGTGAGTTGCTAACGAATTTTTACGAAAATAAATGTTGTGTAATAGTATTTTTACTTTTGTTTATTTATTTTTTCCTATTTGGTGTATACTATTTTTTATGTGTTATTTTAAACGAAGATTAGAGAAAGTCAGAAACTTAGATAAACTTTATAATGTCTAATTTCATAGAGTTAAATATACGAGAGTTATTAGATAGAATTATTTACAAGCTTTTTTATTACTTAAATTAAGTGATTAAGCTTTGTTATTAAGTGATGATCCAATATACTCTCAATAAAATTAATTTAGGCTTGATATGTGACATATGTTAATTCAATTATAATATTTTAAATTATCTTAAATATAAGCGTAAAAGAGAAATTTATAAATCATGTCTAAAAATTTAAAAAGTTTTATAACTAAATTAGCTATTGTCTTTTCAATATTTATGATCCATAGGAATGTGTATTTGTTAAAACTTAATCATTATATTTTTCAAAATATTTTATTTTATAGTCATAATAAGTGATATTAATTATAGTAAATTCAATTTTACATTAATTTTCTTTACATTTTATATAAAACCAAAAAATTTAACGTTCTTTTCTTATAAAAACATAATCTTTTTTTTGGTAAATGAAAAAACGTAATCTTTAATTTTAGTTGTATCTAAAGAAAAGTTATTTTACAAGGAAAATCTAAAATAACTTGTTGGAATAATTGTATATAAAATCTATAATTAAATAGGGATTATAAGACTTATTCAGTTTATACTACGATATCAATTGAACGAAAGTCCATTCATTTTGGATTTAATAATTGATGCTATTTCTGTTATTTTAACTTTTGTTTATAATAATCAAAGCTTAGTTGCTTATTGGACTAAGTAATGATTTCCTTGTAGCTTTTCTCAATAAATTCCTAGATAATAAGGCAACATACTTTATATTTCACAAGTTGTTGAATTATAAACAGAACAAAATATACACATTACATTTATCAAATACATGCCTTAAATACAAAACCATCCTGGATTATAGTTATTACAAACCATTTATATAAAATTTAAATATGTCTCATAATATTGGATGCAACTTAAAAACAAACTTAGACATAACATCTTCCAAAACATAACACGTCCTTCTTTGCCCATTGTGGTTGTCTCAGCCTTAATCCTTTCTATCGAGACTTACACAGAGGAAAAACTACTATACTAAGCATATAGTTTAATGGAAAATAACTAAACCAAATATAAGATGATGACTGCTTTCAACAGTCATCTATCATTTACATGCGCTAAATCATGTCATATCACAAGCAATCTTTGATTATCCACATTATAGAATAATCCGATTATTAATTTCATCATAACATAACAGAACACAATTGTATCAGAACAAAACATTATTATACTAGAATAGGATATAATGCATCATAAATCATAATAGAACAAATATCAAAACACATAGAATTGCCTGCTAATCCTTTTTCAGAAGTAGGTAACGAGAACAGAATAAAAGATACATATGATTGGTATTAATAGAAACAAAAGAGACTTAGGTCTCTGAAACAGAAAACACTGTAGTGTCTAAGAACAGAAGACGTCATAATGTCTAAGTACAAAAGCAGTCTAGACATGCCTATTTCCTACAACTAAGACTTGGCAAGTTTAAAACAAAACATATCGCATTTCAGAATCACATAATAGAGAAATAATGCATAACGCATGAGTTTATTTCCTTATGCTCAAATTGAATACATTCAATCATATCCGAACAAATTCAATATGCCTTATGAATTTAAGCATTTGCATCAATACATCAATGATATCATTAAGTAATTACACATTATATATGTTCACACAAGTTCTTAATTCTCAAACATTCATATCCAATTTACATTCTTATATCCTTTAGATTACATTTGTGTTCATAAGAACACCTTCATCCCTTGAACAACTCATAAATTCCAAAATTAGATACACTAGTATCAAACAATCCATTCCTTAAGTTATCACCTCAATTAACAATCCAAAACTTATTTAACCTTTAACCAATTAATCCAACATCAAACTAGGTTCATTTCAATCCCCATTCAAGTCTAAATGAATCTAAGTAAAGTAACTTATCCTTAGTTGCTTCAAATATCACACAAAATCGAGAGCTTATGTAGCTCCCACGATCGTGGGATAGGTAATTCAAAGGTTCATTGTCCAATTTCCACCAATTTTCCAGATTTTTAAATCTTTATACCAAATTCAGAAAACCTTCATCATAGTACATTAATTACACCTCAATTATACCTTAATTTATACTTCAATTCCTCATTAATTTCATGTCCAATTCTAATTCAAAATTATTCATTTGGCAGCTCACAAACCATTGTCTTCCATGCTTCAAAAATCGGAATAGAATCTATCAAACAAGCCTCATTTTCTAGAACTCATTATAACATCAACACAACACATATTCTACCCCATTTCAATCATCATAGAATTTGTATTACTACATGCCATCAAGTTTAGAATTCCACTTACATGTTTAACTCAAATTCTTACTTCAATGAAAAAGCCAATCTAGCCTTCCAAGTAAACAAACACAATTCCAAGATTAGGGTGAAATTATGATGATTTTAGTACCAAGAAGACAACAACATAGAAGATAGCAAAATCTAGCTTCCTTGATGCAGTATTTTGATGTGATAATTCGGAAGAAAAAACTCTAATAAAACATATGGTTGTAAGATAAGAATAGGTTTTCGGTGGTGAGAGATAAAGAAAGAAAAGAAAACACAACAGAAACATGTTCTGCACAAGCTTAGTTCAATTAGGTGCAAGATGTCTCTTCTTTCTATTGACATTTGTCACTAAGCATGTATCCCATTTGTCTACTCCTTAAGCGGCCAAATGTCACCATTAGGCTAGGCCATTTATTATTTACTTATTGCTGCCACTTATCAATTAATTAGCTATGCCATTTGTCACTTAAGTTTTTATGTCAAATGTCACTAATTCATAAGCTTAATCATCCTAATTTTCTATGTGTCAACTTGTCTAACCACTTAACATTTTTCCTAATCTAAATGTACATTTTAATTCATCAATTTTTCCCTAATTGTAATAAATAAATTTCAAGTTACTAATTATAATCCATCAAACCAAAATTCAAGACATAAGCAACATAATCATTAACTCCTATCACATATACTTCCATGGACATGAAACATTCCTATTAGGGTGTAATTTGTCACTCACCTTTTTAGAAAAATGTTTCTTAAAATTCCCCAAAAATCACTCTTTCACAAAAAATGATTATCTAAAATTCACTCTCCAACTCACCACACATCTCATACACGCTTGATGTGCATCTGTATCTTAAAAGAGGAGGAAGGGAGGGTCTTTTATAGATCCTCCACCATATGACAGCTTGCATGACAAGCTGTTATGTAGCAACTAACAGCTTACATGCAAGCTATTACATGCAAATTGTTTGTCAACTTGCTATTTTTTTAAAAGATAAATCTAGAATGGCAATACCATATATGTTGATGCTGCTTTACAATTCTCTCCCTACCGATTACATGGTATTTACTATCATTTCTGCAAATGATCGACATAATTCAAACTTTCCCTTGGGTATAACTTTTGTCATCATATATGATCCATTCTCATCCATATGAATCTTCTCAAGTTGTAACAGCTTCTTCTCTAACACCTCTCTAATCCAGTGATTTCTCACATCAATATGCTTTGATCTTGAATGGAATGAGGAATTTTTCCTAAGGTGAATATCACTCTGACTGTCGCAAAATAGTTGATATCTGTCCTGCTGAAAACCAAGTTATTCTAAGAACTTCTTCATTCACAGGAGCTCCTTGCATGCTTTAGTTGCAACAATAAATTCCGCTTCAGTTGTGGATAGAGCAATACATTTCTACAATTTTGATTGTCATGACACAGCTCCCCCTGCAAAGATAATTAGGTAACTTGAAATAGACTTTCTCGAGTTAACATCGCTGGCCATGTCTGCATCTGTGTAACCAACTAACACAGTCTTGGTAGTTCCAAAACATAAGCATGTTTTGGAAGTACCACATAGATATATGAGAATCTACTTCACAACATCTCAATGTTCCTTACCAGTATTTGAAAGGAACCTACTCACTACTCCAACTACGTGCGTAATATATGGTCGTGTACATACCAAGCGTACATCAAACTGTCAACTACAGAAGCATAGGAGACTTTAATCATCTCCTCTTTGTCTTCATATATCGAAGGACATTGCTTAGTACTCAACCTAAAGTGATTAAAAAGAGGACAACTAATCGCTTTAGCTTTATCTATATTGAACCTTTAAAGTACTTTCTCAATGTATTTCTCTTGTGATAACCATAATTTCTTGACACCTCTGTTTTTGATAATCGTCATGCCAAGAATCTGTTTGGATGGCCCCAAGTCTTCCTCCTCTCTTAAGATACAAATGCACATCAAATGTGCATGAGATATGTGGTGAGTTTGAGAGTGAATTTCAGAGAGCCATTTTGTATGAGAGAGTAATTTTTGGGTTATTTTCAGGAAATGTTTCATAAAAAGGTGAGTGACAAAATAATAAGGATATTATCCTAGGGATAGTAAATTTGGGAAACACTATATGTGTGAGTGTCATTATTTTGTGTATTATTTTTCACTCTATGTACCTCCCTTCCCCCTTTCTTAAGATCAGATGCAACTCAAATGTATGATAGCTTGCATAGTCCTTTGCTCCTCTCTTAAGATACAGATGCACACCAAACATGTGTGGTGAGTTTGAGAGTGAATTTTAGAGAGCCATTTTGCGTGAGAGAGTAATTTTTGGGTTATTTTTAGGAATGTTTTTCCTAAAAAGGTGAGTGACAAAATAATGAGGATATTATCTTAGGGATAGTAAATTTGAGAAATATCTTATGTGTAAGTGTCACTATTTTGTTGTATTATTTTTTACTCTTTGTACCTTCCTTCCTCCTCTCTTAAGAAATTAAACATATGACAGCTTGCATAGTCCTTTCCTCCTCTCTTAAGATACAAATGCACATCAAACATTTATGAGATGTGTGGTGAGTTTAAAAGTGAATTTTAGAGAGCCATTTTATATGAGAGAGTAATTTTTGGGTTATTTTTAGGAAATGTTTCCTAAAAAGGTGAGTGACAAAATATGATAATATTATTCTAGGGATAGTAAATTTGGAAAACACCTTGCGTGTGAGTGTCACTATTTTGTTGTATTATTTTTCACTCTATGTACCTCCCTTCTCTCTTAATATACAGATGTAAATCAAAACGAGGATTATACTTGGACTATTTGTTCTAATATGGTTTTAATAGAAATTTTAAACATCAAGGAATATAAGAAATATCCGTTTATTTACTGTATAAATAATTATAAAATATAGGCTAAAACATGAATTTTATTAAAAAATTAAATAATTTAGCCATAATCACTCAAAAAGAGATTGAAAACTGAAATTTAATTATAAAAGTATGATATATTATCAGCTAATTGTTCGATTATAAATTAATATACTCTAATTGTTAGACTATAAATTAATATACTATTATGTAAAAGTTAGAAAATATCAAAGATACTTTTTAACGAATTACCATATCTCAAAATGTATAAAAATACAATAAAAAGGATTGATCTCCGATTTGAAGACGCCTGATATTATAGACTTAAATTACATTAACATATTACAAAATATCAAATACCATATATTAAGTTATACTTTATATTGATTTTATTAATTGAAAATATAAATTGTATATATAACTAAACATATAAATTTTTGGATTTCTTTTTTAATTATCTATTATATTAATTAAATTAAAAAAGGAACACAAGAAAATAAAATTGGATTGTGTACTATTATTTCCTCACTACTAATTTTATTATCTTATTTTTAATATTTATTTTAAGATAAAATTTTTGTTATTATTTTGAAAAAGAACTATTTCATCAAAAATATTCATCTACATTTCATTTTTATTAGCTTATAAATAGGATTGAAGCAAATTGTTAACCATATATATTTAAACGCGTTAGAAATAAAAGTAGTTAATAGTTAAAAGAAGTGTTTGTTGTCCTAACCACCCTACTCATATTATTATAGTATATTTATGTTGTTTGATAAAGTTTCTTCTTTCTTTTTAGGTATTGACCGAAATCATTTCTCTTTTCCTAGATCTATTTGAGTTCACTTTCTCTCATTATATAATAATATTTTATTGGAGACGAAGACGTATACACGGTCAAATTCCATTTTATTCTCTACATGTATACATGATGTGATCATCATTAAAGAATGTCCATGATAGCTTCAGTATTAGTACACATACATCAGACTGTTCTGGGATTCTCTTCTCTTTGTCTAAGTGAGTCTAATTTTGCATGTCATTTTCTTTATCCCCACCACTAATTTCTCTCTCCTCTCCTCTCCCTCTATGTGCAATCAAACAAAGGCCAAAGGTTGAAATGAAAGAAAGACTTCCTACAAAACAAACCAAAGCACCTTTTCTAAACCAACCATTGAGTGCAAAGCTTTCCCACATAAAGTCTGGATATAATTATATACACCATCTCAGGAGAGATTTCAGGGCCTTCTCTCTCAGAAGATGGGTTTATGGAGCTACCATCTACAAGACAAGGCTCTGCGCTTTCAGCCTCCAACTTTCATTGAATGGCTTAAACCATCTCCCTCTCCTTGTTCTTCTTTATCCTCACTATCTTCATCAACATCCACTTCTTCATCTTCTTCCGTGTCTGTGACTCAACAGGCTACCCAGTCAATGAATCCCAAGAGCATATTAGGACTTCCTATCTTATACCCACAGCCACAACAGCAACAACAAGAACTAGACAAAGAAAATATTCGGTGTTTGCCGCTTCTTAGCAGGCTTACAGAGAACAAAGCGCTTAAGGAGGAACATATTGGACAGCAGGACCATGTTGGAGTTAAGATAGATGAGAAAATGGAGAAGGTTACAGTGGCCTTGCACATTGGATTGCCTAACACTGAAAATTCTGAAGTTGAGACTAAGGTTTTTGATCCGAGGGAAGAGCAAGCTATTAACAAAAGATTTGGTGCCTCCTCCTTCAACACAGAGAGTAGGTTTTGGATCCCAACTCCTGCTCAGATACTTGTAGGCCCGATGCAATTTGCTTGTTCCATTTGCAACAAGACCTTCAATAGGTACAATAACATGCAGGTTAGTCAATTTCCAGTAATTTTCTCTTGCCTTTTCCCAATGCAAACAAGTGGTATCCAACAATCATAGATTTGACAAGTGTCCAACTACTTTTTCTGGATTGCATCCACACTAGGCATGTGCTCAAAATTATACACTTCTGATTTAATAGAAGAAGATGTGGAATTATTGGTATCTCTCCCTTTGTTTTAGCATATCCACTCTCTCTAGCAGAAAGGGGAGCGTTTCGGGGGCAAAGCAATTGAAAGTTACCCTTTTTAGGGCCAAACAACTAAGTAACAGCAAAGATACAAGAGAGGGAAGAAAAGATGATACTTATCCAAACTAATTTACGAAGACGAAACTCATTATAATTAGACCAAAATAACAACATGAGATTGTAAAATTTGGAAGTTAGAATACAAATTCGTCGAGATATACACCTCTTTCATAATGGTCATACCGTCTATATATGTATATAAACTAAAAGAGCAATTACCTAGGGAGGTATACAGAATATATATAGGTTTTCAGATTTGTACATGTTTCTCGTTCATGCAAAAATAATCAACAAGCAAAACGTTTATATATCGTCGGTCTCAATTTCTATATTAACAAATGTGTCAATTTTTTTAAAATTTTCAGTAAATCATTTTAAGTAATCTGATTCGAAGTAATTTGACACGACATAGTCTATCAGTTAAATTAGCTCTTGTGAATATATGTGCCAATGAGGAAACCATGTCCATCATAATTGGCACCATAATTAGACCTGCCTTTCTTTTCTGACTATGTTTTTGCCCTTTAGAAACAATTTCCGTAGTGATAACTATCAAACATGTCTTTATGTCGAACATCAATCGTCTGTTATATTTGCATATAATCTTCCTTAAATCAGTATATATCCATAATTTATTGACTTCTGTTATTTGGGTTTATAACTGTTTCTTTCGTAGCTACAGTAATCATTTCCCTTGGACATGTAAGAAAAGTAGTTTTTTATATACA
>JANITX010000009.1:11348052-11360943 GCA_027564395.1 Erythroxylum ulei | reverse complement strand
CCTGCTCTTATTAAGAAGAGAATACTAAATTTGATATGTATACAACTTTTGAGTATTTATCAAATTTTTTGGGATGATATTGATTAGGAGGGGGAGGAGTTATTTATAACCTCCAAAACTCCTCCCTTCTTCATTTCTTACCAATGTGGGATAGGAATTTTGCCAAAAAAAGTCAAAATAATACAAATCCTTCAAAGTCAAAAATACCATGCCATCAAAAGTCAACAAAATACAACACGAACACTCCCACCCGAATTCAGAGTCTGTGATCAAGGCCAACAATGAGATGCTTGCTTCAGTCACTAACAGGCATGGGTTTATGTTGTGTGTTAGCTTTCATTGAAACATAGATATACATGTATAAAGCTGAGATGCAACTTCTTTTATTCTCTGCAGCCTTCATGAAGAGAACAATGTGGCAATTCACCATTACACTAGAAGTTTTAGAGGCTTCTCCGCGATGCTTACAGAAGAGCAAGCCCAGCAACTAGCAGGTGTTCTGAGCATCTTCACTTGTATTTCTCAAAGTGCTTTTGCATAATTCAAGTGCAAGAGATACAGTTATCATCAAGATCAATGGTTTATTATGCGTACAAACTGAGTAATTCCAATGCCCTTTTCTGCAGAAAGGGAGTCAGTTGTTTCTATCTTCGAAAGTAAGATGAATGATCTCCACACAACACGTTCGTGGAAATTTTTAGGGTTAAACTCTATCCAAAGCAGATTTCGAGTACCCTCATCTATATCAAATGTTATTGTTGGAGTCATTGATACAGGTAAGGCTTTATAATATAGCCCTAAAGAATTATTTTTATTTGTAGCCATAGTCAAGTATGTGACAACTTTCTTTAATTATTTCATCTGCAGGAGTTTGGCCTGACTCTGAGAGTTTCAACGATAAACACTTAGGCCCTGTGCCCAGTAAGTTCAAGGGTGAATGTGTCGTTGGACAAAACTTCACGTTATCCGACTGCAACAGGTGATCAACATGTCATTTGACCAAAGTCATCCGTATTCTCCTTGTCTTTTCTACGATTAGCACAGCAAGACTCGTTTATGCTAATGTTGTTACCATTTCCTTTCGTTCATTAACACTAAGTTGGTAGTTGTAGCTAACTATCAGTCTAATGATGCCAAGTGACACTCAATATGCAGAAAAATTATCGGATCAAGGTTTTATGTCAAAGGATTTGAAGCACAAAAAGGGCCTCTTGAATCTTTCAGTGGCCCTGTTTTCCGATCAGCTCGAGACAGTGAGGGGCATGGCTCCCACACTGCATCAATAATAGCTGGCTCCGTTGTTCCTAATGCTAACTTATTTGGTCTGGCCAATGGCACTGCAAGAGGTGGTGCGCCAAATGCCAGGCTTGCCATTTACAAGGCTTGTTGGTATTTGTACTGTGCAGATGCTGATGTTCTTGCTGCAATGGACGATGCAATCAGTGACGGAGTTGACATCCTTTCTCTTTCCCTCGGTCCGCCTCCTCCACAACCATTTTACTTCCAAAACGCCATCTCTATCGGAGCTTTCCACGCATTTCGAAGGGGAATATTTGTTACCTGTACAGCAGGAAACTCATACTTCACAGGGACTGCAACAAACGTTGCTCCTTGGATCATGACTGTGGCAGCTAGCTCAATCGATCGAGAATTCCTCTCAAATGTACATCTGGGAAACTTGAAAGTCCTGAAGGTGATCCCTCTCAATTTGATTTTCATTTTCTTCCTGTCAAGCATGAGTTGAATTTCCATTAAAAACAAGCTATTCTTTCAGGGTTTTTCTATAAATCCCTTGAAGATGAAAACCCCAAAACCTTTAATAGCTGCATGTGATGCAGCTTCACCAGGAGTATCAGCTGACAATGCCAGGTATCTTGATTATCCAAGACACAAGTACAGCAGCTGAGCTGTGAAATTGACAAGTATTGGCTTGTCTTCATTCTTCAATGCATTTTGTGTTGGGCCTATAGTTCTCACTGTACAATTTATTATCCAATTTTCAGATCTACCTGAAAAATCCTTCAATATCTCATCGATTAATTTGCAGGTTCTCCAGAAGTTAAACATTTTTAAAGTTTTTTTTTTTCAATTATCCAACGCACAAGCTAGATTATACTGTGAAAACCAACTTGCGAAAGCTTTATTAATTTCTTATGAATATTTCCAGATATAATTTGATGCGTATGAGTCTCAGAATATTTGTTGTGTCCCTGTCATCCGCAGACAGTGCTCTTGTGAAATCTACAACCCTCCGCTCACTTATTTTCTATTTCAGTTTATGCCAGAACAATACTTTAGATGCTACCAAAATTAAGGGAAAGATTGTGGTGTGCAAGATTGGGGATTTATCTGAAAACCGAAGACAAAAGGCGTATTTTGTGCAGCAAGTTGGCGGAGATGGAATTATACTGATTGATCCAACGGGCAAGGATATCGGTTACCAGTTCGTAATTCCAGGCACTTCTATCGGGCTGGATGAAGCGTCAGAGCTTCAAGAATACATGAAGAAAGAAAAGTGAGTTTTCTAGCTCCGGTTGCAAAAGAGAAGAGAAGTCCAAATCATAAAGCAACTGACAATTCAGAATCATTCTGATACTTGTGCTGCAGGAAACCAATTGCAAGAATTAGTCCAACAAAAGCATTTCTGAACCATAAACCTGCACCAGAAATGGCAATGTTTTCTTCCCAGGGACCAAATGTTGTGTCTCCAGATATTATAAAAGTAAGCATTGTCCAATGTAATCTAATAATAAAGGAGAAATATTAAGTCCTATATAATGCTGTCTGACAAATTATATTCCAATCGCAGCCAGATATTACAGCACCTGGAGCTTATATTTTGGCAGCATGGTCTCCAGTATCAACTTATTCCTTAACTTCAGTAGATTACTACATACAGTCCGGCACTTCCATGGCTTGCCCACATGTTAGTGCAGTCGCAGCGATCCTAAAAGCACACCACCCTTTTTGGAGTCCAGCAGCTATAAAGTCTGCAATAATGACGACCGGTTAGATTTTAGAATATATTAGGCAATCATATGGCAATTGATGTATTCCTAATATCTGTTGTTTGAACATGTTACAGCTACAGTGACTGATAACACTCACCAACCGATTCAAAAAAATCCGTTTGGCACGCCGGCTACACCATTCGATTATGGATCTGGACACATAAATCCAATACCAGCTCTTAACCCAGGACTAGTTTATGACATTAACGTGGAAGACCTCTTGATTTTTCTCTGCAGCATAGGCGCAACCCCAGCAAAACTAAGAAGCCTCGCTGGATACCAATTTTCTTGCAAGCAACCTGTTGCCAAGTCATATGATCTCAACTACCCTTCCATTGGCATATCCAACTTGCATGGAAGCGTATCCGTTAGTAGAACAGTCACGTACTATGGTATTGGACCCACAGTTTATAACGCTAGTCTACAATGTCCACCTGGTGTTGCATGTACAGTGACACCTGCCAAGCTTAAGTTTGCAAATACAGGGGAGAAAATGGCTTTTAGGATTGAATTCAGACCTTTTAAGACCAGCAATGGAGAGTATGTGTTTGGGTATTTAACATGGAAAAATGGGATTCACACGGTCAGAAGTCCTATTGCTCTCAATGTTGCTTCGCCATAGGATTTAAAGAAGTCTTTCAGCAGTTCGAGCAACCAATATTTGTTCTGAAGGATGAAGTCATATCTTCAATTGTTTTTCTTGTTCAGGGATACATAGGATAGCAACCAATAATGCTTCGTTGATGTATAAATATCATATCAGTTTTAGTGTCCTAATAATATGAGCATTGAATGTTGCTAAGCATCATGTCAAATCTTTTGATCTATCCGCAAGTCTAAATTGATGAGGGAATTATTGAATACATCGAATATTATTCTTTTGTCATCCCATGTTTTTAATCTTCCACCCCTTTTTTAGATCATTCAGATTCGATGTTAATGAATTACCTCTTTCTTTGGAGAAATCAAACTAAGTGATTAGTTTCCCGACAGAACTCGGAAAACATGCAGTTACGCAGAGTGACAGGCTCAAGAATTAGTGTTAATACGAATTTCACTCTTTTGATTGTTGTCATTAGGTTTCTGATACATCAAATTCAAACTGAAATGGTTCAAAAAAACAAAGTTGATGCTCTAATTTGTATTTCGAATCTTTAAGTGAAATTCATAGATAAAAATTTATACATTTTTAAACTGTTTCTAATTTTATAATATCATAAGCAAAAAAAAAAAACAAAACTAGAACTATAGTATTTTCTTATGGCTCATCAACATAATATATATATATATATGTATGTATGTATATGTATATAAATATTTACGTACTGAATATGTAAGAAGATTTATTTTCACCAATATACCAAGATTTTCTTAGAATTAAAAATAGTACTGGAAGATTGTGGTTTACTTTCCCTGCAACTAAGTTTCAGAAGTTGGCTCAAAAAGCAATGAAGAGACTAACAAACATCCATTATTCTACAATAGTGGCGGAGCTTGAGATGAAGTTATTGGATCCAATGAAACAAAATTACAAAATGTGAAAGTATTTAACATAAACATATAATATTTTATTGTATAAGAATCATAAAATTGCATTGAGCAAGAATCTTAACTAGGAAAAGAAGTTGGTATACGAGGAAAGAACTAACGGAGAACAATAAGTGAAAGACAAGCAATATAACATAATAATTAATTCTGTATAAAATTTTTATAGTTGAACGACTTGAGGAGAGCTTTAGGATAAACTTTTACAACTGTAGTAGTGTCGTTGTTTTAGTTATAACTACTTTAGTTGGGGTTTAGTTGATGATAGTAACTTTCATTGACCTTGGATTCAGGCTTAATTAATAATTCACGATTTAATTAATGCGAATCAATCTCAACTCCAATTGAGTTACCTAACCCAAAAGTTCCTTCTGGTTTCATAAACTTTTTCTAAATTTTTAAAGTAA
This sequence comes from Erythroxylum ulei, assembly GCA_027564395.1. NCBI lineage: Eukaryota > Viridiplantae > Streptophyta > Magnoliopsida > Malpighiales > Erythroxylaceae > Erythroxylum > Erythroxylum ulei. The sequence goes on along the minus strand of JANITX010000009.1, from coordinate 11,355,980 downwards.
ATTAAATAGTGATGTATAATTTATTAGTTTCTTCTTTCTAACATTCTAAACTTTTTCTCTTAAATCTCCCAATCCACCAGACTCCGCTCATCACTCCACATCTTTAAAAAAGGTCTCAAGTATAACTTTAGTTAATTTCCTTTACATACCAAATCTAAATATAATATATTCTAACGGCTGGCTAGTTTTCTATATAACTCAATTCTCAAAAAAGAAAAGAAAAGCACATATGCTTGTCGATTGTCAGGGCACGCTTAAAACTTTGTTGAAAAACATTACTTAATTGAGTTGTATTCTTTTGTGTAACATGCTGACCTGAGTAGGCAACATCAGATACATTTAAAATGAAAGTCTAGTAGCTGTACATTGGTGTAATCAAAGCCCGTGTCTAAGCAATGTATGAGATGGAAATATAACTGAGCACAAATCCAGTACAATTGATTATCATTGAATATGGTGTTCTGCACTGCAGCAGCCGCCCAATAAGTTTTGGAGGTTACTAATAGAGCTCGATCATATGGCAGCTGAGTTTGTTGCATTGTCATCCATAACAATCATTTATCCAGATGTAAGATTTGTCATCGTCATGGCTAGTGGTTTGGAGTTGGACCTTTTGTCACGGTAATGGCATGCTGTCTGCATAGGAAATCTGCATTTCGGTTGCATTAACAGTCTCTTCATTCTGATGGTCTCATCCCTCCACTGCGCTGGATAATTTCATTTTGGAGGCCTTTATATTCCTTCACGATACAAATACTAATCAAGTGCGTTTACAAGTGTGTTTAGCTAGCAAAACATTTGCCCTGAAAGAGACCAATTGCCTCCTTTTGTTGGTCAATTGTTACAAAAACTTCCATGATAATATATAAAGAAAAATGACCTCACTATACTTTACTTCCCAGTAAAAAGTTGTCCAGTTCACAAAGAGAGATACCGGGCTTGCAGAGCTGAGCTCATGGCACATGGTCTCGAAACAAACTGTCATCGGCTCATAATTACCAATAGTCCCCACAAGAGCATAGTCCTCCTCTAAAATGGTGGAACCGGTTTGAATCTCTGACAACAATTTCTCTCCCTTCAATCTCTGAGATTAACTTAATAACAGTGTGGCAGTCTCCACAGACTCTTAAGTTTTTGACTATATGGAGGGGGCATCCTTGGGGTGTGGCGATCAGTCCAAAAGCAATAGCCAGCCTCTCACTATGTTGAGAAAGAATGGCTTCTTTGTGTTCTTCATCAACATCAAAGAGCACATAATTAGTATCAGGCTGATAACCAGCATCCTTCAAACGCATTCTTAGTTCTTCAAGTTTTGCATAAATTTGCGCTGACATTGGATGAGAAACATCACCAGCCAGAAATGAGTATGTCATACTTTTAACCTCAATCCAGCTATAAGCAGCTTCCTTTTTCACTTTTCTTTCATCCATCATTTGTCTTACTTTCTCTCTTTCTTCCCAGTTTCCCATGGTAGCATAAATATTTGATAGCAAAACATATGCTGCTGAATCTTGTGGCTGGAGAGAAATGAGTTTCTCTGCCACCATCTTTCCCAGCTCTACATTGTGGTGAACACGAGAGGCAGCCAAGAGAGTACGCCACGCAGTTGCACTTGGGGTAAAAGGCATTCCATTTATAATGTCTATTGCCTTTTCAAGCATTCCAGCACGGCTATATAGATCAACCATGCAAGAATAGTGCTCCACTGTTGGCTCGATGTGATGATCTTTTACCATTATATCGAAGTACTTCTGGCCTTCATCAACTAGGCCAGTATGTGTGCAGGCAGTAATGACACCAATGAATGTTACACCATCCATTTTCAGATTCTGCCTCTGCAATTCCTCAAAGACGTCAAGAGCCTTGCTTCCACAGCCATGTTGTGCATATCCAGTTATCATGGAATTCCAGGAGACCAAATCCCTCTCCTCCTGCCTCCTGAAAACTTCATTGGCACTCTCAATCTCTCCTCTCTTTGCATACATTGTGACAAGAGCACTACTGACACATAAAGCATTATTAGTTCTTGATTTGATGGACCAGGCATGAAGCTGTTTCCCTTGCTTGAGAGCTGCTGTAGGGGCAGCACATGCATTTAAAACACTAGAGAAAGTGTACTCATTTGGTTGAACCCCTTCCTTTGCCATCTGGACAAATATCTTAACAGCTCCCGCAGCGTCTCTTATTTGAGCATATCCACCTATCATCGCTGACCATGCCACAGTGTCCTTCTCATCCATTCTCTTGAAAATTTCAGAAGCTTCATAAACTTTACCAAGCTTTAGGTAAGCATCTAGAAGTGCAGTTCCAACTGTAGGTGAGTTCTCATAGTTACCTTTTATTGCTTGTGCGTGGACTTCAAAAGGAGAAACAGCATGCTGTGCAGCAAGGATAGTAGAATAAGTAAAATCATTTGGTCTAATACCTTCCCTTTTCATTTCGCGAAATAGATTTACAGCTTGCTCTATTTTACCATTCTTCAGAAACCCACCAATCATGGCCGTCCATGACACCACATTTTGAGAATCATGCATCACAGAAAATATCTTAAGAGCATCATCCATTTCGCTGCACTTATGATAAGCTACCATTAGTGCAGTCCTAATAGTTGGATCAAATTCAAACCCACTCTTCAAAACATGGCAATGAAGCTGTTTGGCAAAGCTCAATTCTTTTACGTTAGCACATGAATTGATGATGGGTCCAAAAATCATCTTGGTGAGTTTGATACCCTCGAATCTCATACACTTAAACATATCAAAAGCTTCCTGATAAAATCCATTATTTACATATCCGGCAACTATACTGTTCCAACTAACTGTATTCCGATCTATCATTCTGTCAAATACAGCTCTAGCAAAACCAACCATCCTCGACTTTGAGTACATGTTAATCAAAGAATTGCTAACAAAAATATTCCCTCCAAAACCATTCTTTAATGCTATTCCATGAATTTGAACGCCCTCCTCAACCAACCCTCCATTTGCCAAGGCACCAAGAACAGTCGCAAATGTGAAAGGATGCGGCTTAAGCCCCTCAAATTGCATTCTCAAAAACCAAAGCAATGCCTCCTCATTCAGTCCATTTTGCGCATAACCAGTGAGCAATGAAGTCCATGACACCACGTTTCTCTCTTCCATGTCCTCAAAAGCTTTGGTCCCTTCTTCAACACTCTCATTCTTTAAGTACATATCGACAAGAGAAGTACCAACACTAACATCATTCAGAATACCAGACCTTACACACAAACCATGCACTTGAGCACCGGCATTTTGATCCAACAACCAGGCACAAGCCTTCAAAACGCAGGAAAGTGTTGAGCCATCGATCACATAACCCGAAATGTGAATGCCCATAAAGAGCTTGACAACTTCATAGCTTCTGTTATCCCTAGAATAATCGAAAAGCAACTGATTATATCTTGAAAAGCATTGTTGGGTACTTTGATCGAACAATTGGTGTGCTTCCGGAAAAGTTAAAGGCTTCCACGCTCCTGAGTTTTGGGAAATGACATGAGGTTGTGCCTGAAGTTGGTATGAACAGAAGTGGAGACAGAATTGAGCATTAGGAGTTGGGAAGATTTGTTTGAATTGGGGCTTTGTGAGGGTTTTGAAGGTCAGCCTCACAGCAAAACGCATCTTTGCTTCAGGCGAAAAGCTCCATTTCATTTCATTGTCTGTATGTTAGCGCCCGAAACCGGAATATGTGCTGGAAATATTTTTCTCTAATAATAAAGAGCTTTTCTTCTAGCAAGTTTTTGGATGATGATGAAGTTAACGTAACTTCATCCTATGTGTAAGTTCCATGAGCCGGAGCCCGTCCAACACCTGCTTGTTCCCCCTGATACGTTCACACTCACAGGTCACACCATCTTCTTATTCTGTTCCATGTGTACGACGTCGTCGCCGCTCCAAACTACTGGCTTGTTGCTTAAAAAAAGTAGCGGCAAAAGATGAGATGCATACTTAATAAGAGTAACTATTAATATATGTTAAAAAAAAAAAGAGTAACTATTAATACAAAAATACTCGTCTTAGAAATAAATTCCAATTTTACTTTAATTTTCTGCATTTTCTATTTTAAGTTATATTATATAATATGTATAAGTGTATTATGTAATTGTGTTAGTTTGAACTTTTGAGTTAAACAATACATGTTTTGTAATAATAGTTAATAATGAAATTATGTGTTCTTTATTTTGATATATGTCTTCATTTATTTACAAATAAAAGGAATGAAGTTTAAGTATTCCTGATCATTTAACCGCTTCAGGAAGATACAATGATCTAGTTTAGGCTCATCCTGCATTGGTCATAGGTATGAAGAACCATATTATTTGGTTGTTTTGTAACAAGCATTTGAAACGTGGAGGAATTACCATATTAAAGTAACATTTAGCTTAGGTTAAAGGAGATATGGAACCATATAAAAAGGTGAGTTATGATGTGAAATCGCAAATGAAAACTTTGTTTAAAGAGTATTAGCACAAGAAAGGTAGAAGGCAGAGATTGAACTATGAAATTGATAATAGAAGTTCATTTGCTGGTGTTCATGAAGATAGTAGAAGTGTTGAAGGTGTTAGTGCTCCTTCCCAGAAAGAAGTGAATGTTGCATCTGGACCTAATGTTAGGAAAAGAAGGCAAGTGTCAAATTTTTTTACACCATGAATAACTCTTAGAGCTCAGCCTTCAATTCGTAGTGTTATGCAATCAAGAGAAGTGACTCACAATATAGATATGACAATGACTAGATGGAGGTATGATTTAGGTATAACATTCAATGCTTCCTAATCTTATTATTATTAACCTATGGTAGATGCTATAGCTTCTTACGATTCAGTATACAAAGCTCCTTCTATCAATAACTATAGAGGTAAATTTTTTAGTAGCTCAGTTTATGAAATTAAAAATTATTTGGAAGAAAGAAGAATGGATTTGGCTACAGATATGTGTTTAATTGTTAATATATTTAGTCATTTACACTTAGTGATTAATGATATGAAAATGCTTAAGATATTCACTTTAATTCATATATGATTTTAGATATAATTTGAAAGCAAAGAAATTAAAGTAAGTCAAAAGTACTACATTTGGGCCGTTTTATGAATGTTAATTTTTACTTGTCTTCATGGAGTAAGAAGAAGAAAAACAAAGAGAAAAAAGAGAAAAAATGACAACATAAAATGCAAAGTGGAAACATGAAAAACGCATATAGTGGACCAAAACGCATTCACAATATGCACAAAACGCAACAGTCCATTAGCTAAACAACAATGTGAATTAAGCGGTGAGCAGAGCAGCCAAAACGCAGCACGGTAGGGAAGAAAACACTAAATGTATGCGTTAAACGCATACGTAGTTTGTGTTTCATGCCGTATATGTAGACAAAGTAGATGTAAGGGCTTTTGTGTAAACAGTAAGGTGGCCGTCTATCTTAATTTGTCACATGAGAACACAGTGAGGAGAACAGGAGGGTAGTGTAGCGAGGTTAGGCATAAACAAAAGGAGATGGACCACAATCTTAATTCATCACATCAGTGAATAGTGACAGCTACGTGAGAGAATAGCGTGAAACAGAAGAGAGGGAGGCGCAATGAAGGGAGCCGAAGGGGGGTTTTGGCTAGGAACATTGAATTGGGTTGAAGCATTTTTTCGGGAGAGATTTATGGTAGGCTAGACTTCTCAACATCGGTTCGGAGGCAACATCGACGCTGATGAATTGGATTAAGTATTTTTATTATTTTGTTATTTCTTTCTCTCATTAAAAATTGATTGTGTTATCCTATGTTAATTGATTTGAGTATTGTGTATTGATAATCATATTTTCATTATTGTTCAGTTATTTGTGTATGAACCCATTGGGTATTGTGAAAAGATGATTTTAATACGTTCATTGAATCATTTAATTGTAAACCCATTGCTAGAATTTCGATATAATCCGTAATTGTTATGTTGAAATTCATGTGTAGCAATTAATAATTCGTAATCATTAGGGATAACATGACCTAGGTTAAATGATGCATCGTATGTGGTTATTATCTTGATTAATCGGTTTTTCTAATTTGTAATATTACTACCTAATTAACTATAGAGATCGTATCCTAGGTTATTCGGTGGTTAGGTTTAATTAACGATCATATCTTGATTAAACAAGACTTAAGGAAAAACTCGGCTTAATTATTAACCCACGATTAATAGTTGTTAAGAGAGGTTTGAGAACAACAAATCAATAAAATATGCTTAATTAGAGTGTAGGCCAAGGTTGAATCAAAAAATCGGGTCCCTATCGAATTTTCAACTTTTTTCATCTTTTTGCATATTTTCTTTAATTTGTTTTCATTAGGTTAGTTTTATTTATTTTCTTATTCCAAAATTCAAACCCCCTTTCCTAAACACCGATTAATTTCATTTCAAAAAATATTGTTCAATTTATTAATGACAATGATTCTATATATAAAGCAGCGAGAAGAAGATCACAAAGCAAGTATGATTTTTTTTAATCCTTATGCTGTATATTGCCTTGACTTAATACTGGAAAATATAAGGAATGCTCGGTATTTTCTTATTATTGATGAGACTGTGAAAAAAGCAAAAAAATTGACTAAGTACATCTATAATCGTACATGAGTCTTGAATTTAATGAGAAAGAACTTTACCAATGGTAAGAATTTATGATGTTCTGTTGTTACAAGATTTGCAATGAATTTCTTATCACTTTAGTGCTTTGTTATGATGAAAAAATAGTTGACACAGATGTTTATAAGTGATAAATAGGTTACATCTAAGCATGTTAGGTCTAATGGTAGATTGAAGGCTTCTAGAATTATACTTGAGGATATTAAATTTTGGTCTCAATGGCAATTTGTTCGTTTGAGTTTGTGAGCTTTTGGTAAGGATGTTTCATTTAGTTAATATTGATGAAAAGGTAACAATAAGTTATTTTTATGATGTCATAGAGAAGGTAAAGAAAGCAACCAAGGCTAATATGAAAATTGGTTTTTTTTGTACATACTTTATCTTGCAGTCATCAATGAGAGATGAGAAAGACAACTTTACTTTTTGTTGTTTGTAGCTAGGGCATTTTTGAATCCTATTGCTTACCAAGTTTTACAAGAAAAACTGAAGTTAATAGGAGAATATTATTAACTATTACAACAGTTATTACCCATAAAATGAAGTAAGATTTTTTAAGCTCACAAATAAAGATTTATAAGGAGTCTTCTAGGAATTTTGGGATGCCAATTGCTATTCAACAAAGAATAAAACTTAATGCAGGTACATATATATTTTTACTTTTTTTACTTGTTGAAAATTAATTATTACTTTATTTTGTTTACAATTATACTCTTATTGTCTTACGACTTACAGTTTCTTAATAAGACCAATTTGCAATGGTGTTTTAGAATTGCAAAGGATTGCAATTTAAATTCTAAGTCAATGTGTCAGTGCAACAGGTTATGAAAAGAATTGGAGCACATTTAAATTCATCAATTCCAAGAAAAGGGATAGATTGGAACACAAAAGATTGAATGATTTAGTCTTCATTCGATACAATTTAAAGTTTCAAGAAAGGTATGTTATTATCATTATTAAGTTAGATATAATTTATTTTTTCGTAATTTTAATTTTATTGTTTACTAGGACTCTTAATAGAAAAAGTCGTTTAGTATATCCAATTTGTATTTGTAACATTCCGTTACCTACGGGAAGGTTAGAATTGTAATTATGAGTGACTAAAGAGAGCTCAGAAAAGCATTTCATGCTCATGCATAATATGACATTTATATACACATGAATAGTGAATTTTTCTGCACATGAAAAATAACTGTACATGCATTCATGAATAATTTCGGGTATATTTGTTAATAAATGTGATTGTTGTGAAAAATGTGATTTGTGTGCTTGACAATTGAGTTGGAGAGGGTCATT
>JANITX010000009.1:11200007-11213309 GCA_027564395.1 Erythroxylum ulei | reverse complement strand
TTTTAAGGAGATTTGGTGATTAAACTGGCGCCAGTAGTTTGATGGACTAGCTACCCATCAAGTCTTAACACCAAGATAAGATCTTGTGTGTTAATAACCATATAAATTAAAATGGGAGATCTAGAAGAAAAAATCAACATAAGGGCAAAACGATAATTTTACCCTTTATTGTGTGGACGGCTATAATAAGGTTCTAAATAAGGTTTGCAATTGGACATAAAATATCTGTTCTCATAATATTTAATAGTTCAAGAGTTCAACTACTTGTCTTTAGTGGAATGACATTTAGTTAATAAGCTAGAATTAATTATAATGAGATTAATGGGGCATTTGGTTTGAGGGTTTGGGAATAAAGGAATGGAATAATTGTAAAAAATAGTGTTTGCTTTGGGGTTTTCAATTCCAAAGGAATGGATTTATCCCATTAAATTTGGGAAACTATTAAACCCTCCAAAGGGGGTGGGTATCAAGTTTTCATTCCAATCTACTGGTTACTATTTATCGCCTTAATACTCTCCTTACCATCATCGAACTGTCGACTTCTCATCTTCTCCTGTTCTCTTCTCTGATCGGGTTTCCACCTTCTGCCACTCGCTAGGTATCTGCTCTATTATACGACTAGCTTCTCAAGAGACCGCCTCCAGGTCGTTGCTTGGAGCTTCTCTCTTTAGTCATGTTAGTCCTCTCCTCTAGTCTTTGACAATGTTATAAAGTTGTTTAACTGGCTCTTGACAATTTTATAAAGCTGTTTTTGACATGTATGACATGCTAGTCTCTGACAATGTTATAAAGTTGTTTGACTAGCTCTTGGGCTCTTCAATTTTGAAGTTATTGGAAACTTGTAGCTACTTCAATACTTCTTTCAGTGTTTATGTTTAAAGCAATTTGATTTCTAAGGGTATAATCATCATAACGTGAAATTGTACATGATTATAAAATAATTTTTTCTTTTTATTTTTTTTACAATAAATCCATGTTTATAATTTTATTGCTCATTCTGTGAGCACTCATATTCGTTGACGTAATAGATACCTTTAATTTCAATGTAGAACATTTAATTTCAATGTAGAACATTAATTTCAATGTGAGCACTTATATTTTGATGTTGTTTTATGCTTTATATTCCATTTTAAATATGATATGAAAAATTAATATTATATTATCTTTCATTCCCATTAATGCAACAAACCAAACAACATTATTGGTATTAATACAGAAACCTAAGTTACAAACCAAACACCATTTTTTATTTTTCATACCCATTCTCATTCCCTTCTACTATAATACCCATATTCATATCCAACCTCGTGCTCAAACCAAACGCCCCTTAATTTGATTGCAATACTATATATGGTCGATAAATGCTTAACGTACGACAAATAAAACAAGCTATTTAGCGAAGTACTCGATACTGTATATGTAATCCAAATTTTTTGGACATGAGCAAAAGAGGGAAGATTCGATTTCTTAGCCATAGGATATATGGGGAAACTAGTTTCCATTCTAGTTAACGAAAGTTTCCCTACCTTCTCACTCAAATTTCATTATGTAATGTACACTCAAATTTGATCTTAATCATGATTACTGATCCTGACATGATGGATGATGAACTTAAAAATTCCAGGTACTTTGTCACCGTAGTAAATGATTAGCATGTGAACGGACGAAAGTCGGTGAGAAAAGGACGTATTTGGTCCTACTCTTCACTATGGTATGGACCAAATTATCATAAATGCCACGCATGTTCGATTTTCTATTGCCACTGATATTTTTGTAACGTAGATTTCGCAGTACTTTGATATTTGATAGATCGGTCTAAATAAGAAGCTGCATCATTAACCACATTAATTATTATTATACGATCACTAGCTAGAAAAAAGAAATAATAATTATCTAGCATCTGCAAAAAGGCTGGCTTTTTATATTGATAAGTCTTGCCCAATGCTTTCCACGTCGAGCCCTATACGAGACAGGTCAACAGTTGCTCTCGCAATAAAACCTTTTCATGTGGTAGACTTGTCGTCATCTTTCAACTTAATTGTGGTCCATGTAAAAAATCTAAATCAAATGTCAAAGAGATAAGTACCTTTTGTTTTTTTTTTTTGAAATAGAGGAATTCATGGCCATTATTTTTTAGTTACGCATTGGGTAAACTTTTGGATTGACATAATAGCCTGCAAATCACGCCAATCGGGTACTCCACATTAGACAAGCCCTGTATGACAGACTCGATAGAAAAAGCATAAGTAAGAGGATTCGAACACAGGACCTTTTAGTCCTATGTCTTTCACTCCACTAACTCGACCATTCCTAAGGGGCAAAAGTACGTTCCTACTCGTAAGATCGTGTAGCATGAAAAGATGGAGAATAATAATGTGTAAGAGTGGTTAGAGCACCAAACAAGATGAATTTAAGTTGATGATCAATCGAGAGTTAGATCATAATCAAGTTACATGCAACTAAACTCATGCAACAATTGCATAAAATTGCATGAACAAACATTAAGATCACTCCTCTCAACTTCTAGAACTCTTCTAGACCCTTAGCCTATCAATAGAGTGTGTTTTTGGCTGAATTTCATTATGTACATAAGTGAAGAACTCACTAATGTACAACACGTCATCAAGTTGCTTAAAATGATAGTCATGCACACTTTGTTTTTCATCTGATCTTTTATGTGTGTGACCCTTAGGTTCTTGGTTATTTTGAGCACTTAAATTAACTCTTAATCGAAACAAATCATGAAAGGTTTCATTATGCCAATTTACCATAACGTAAGTGAATTAACAGACAAACTCTTCGATAGTTAATTATCCGACTTACGAACCTTTCCATAGACAATTACCGTGCAATTTGTCCCTTCACCATCCCATACCCCACTTGGTTTGAAGTATGGGCTATGTGTTAACTCCCACTAGACAAACCACGTCATTTCTAGTCCAAGTGATATTAGTTCTTATCCTGAGCATCTCATTGCTTTATGTGTCATTGAAGACTCTCTTCATGACACATAACTGCTTTGGCTAGAGACTCCTGAGTAATGACCTCGACAAGAGACCGTGGGTATCATCTCCTTCTATCAAGAGTGGTGATCCTTTATTGGCTACCTAATTACCTTTCAATACCAATATCTGTACCCAACCACCACCCTATAAGCGACCCCGTGTTAAGGCAATAAGGAATGATGTCAAAGCACAAGATCAGCATCTAAGATATCCTTGAGTACATCAAGTCTAAGGATATTTGCACCATTGTTGTGATGAGATTAATCACTGACATTTGATAGATCATCCATATGATAATCTCATAGCGGGCCATTTGATGTACTTACAACTCTTAGTAAGCATCCATATGTTAACTCTAAACATCTCATGCTTACAGTTTATGAGATTCATTGCTTGATCAAATCAAAGAGTATAACATGTGCTAATATATCTGGATTAACAATGTCTTGTCTTATTAATCCTATGACTAGGGATAATTTAGATACTAATATAATTTCACATGATAGGAATCTCATTATCATGATATTATTATGATTTCCTTCATGTTATGCTTTGTATCATAGACTTCATTAATTTAATTAAGATCAACATCAATTTATAAATAAATGAACATCAAATTAATGAAAACTGCATTTCACCTTATTAATCAAAATAAAGCTTGTACAAAAATGCTAAAGACAATTTCTTTTAGAATACTACTATAACAATCTCTCACTTGTAATAAAGTCAATCACCTTTGTATCTCATATCATATTGGAGTCTACTAGAATCAAAAATCAAATCTCATTTAAGGAAGTGGCTTAGTCAAAGGATTAGCGATGTTATGATCTATGGGCACTCTATCTATCTTCACATCACTTCTATCAATGATCTCCCTGATAAGGTAATATCTCCTGAGTACGTGCTTGGACCTCTGATGAGACCTTGGTTCCTTGACTTGAGCAATAGCCCCATTGTTGTCACAATACAACAGTATTAGGTCTACAATTCTCGAAAGCACTCCAAGTTTCATAACAAACTTCTTGATCCAAACAACTTCTTTTGTCGCTTCTGCAATTGCAATGTACTCTGACTCAGCCATTGAATCTGTATTCGTCTCTTGTTTGGAACTCTTTCAACTGACTACTCCACCATTCGGTGTGAAAACGTAACCTGACTGGGATTTGGAGTCATCCTGGTCAGATTGAAAACTAACATCTGTATGCCTACTCACTACGAGATCTCCATCTCTATATACCAAGAATACATCTTTAGTCCTTTCAAGTACTTTAGGATATTCTTGACAGCCATCCAGTGACACTCACCAGGATCTGATTGATATCTGCTCGTAACACTTAAGGCATATGATATATTGGGAATTGTACATAACATAGCATATATAATTGATCCTATAGTCGTAGCATACGGGATCAAACTCACGCGAGTCCTCTCATCTTGCACCTTGAGACATATAGATTTTGAGAGTTTTATCCCATGAGTCATGAAAAGAAACCCTTTCTTAGATTGCTCCATACTAAACCTATTTAGCACTTTATCTATGTATATAGACTACGAAAGAGCTAGCAACCTCCTTGATCTATCTCTATAGATCTTTATTCCCAATATATAAGTTGCTTCTCCAAAATCTTTCAAGGAAAAATTCAGGGACAACCAAATTTTGACAGATTGCAAACTTAAGACATCATTTCCTATTAATAATATGTCATCCACATATAACACAAAAATATGATAACACTCCCTCTAACCTTCTTGTACACACAAGGTTCATCTGGATTTTGGAAGAAACCAAACTCTTTGATTGTCGTATCAAATTGGATGTTCCAACTCCTAGATTCTTACTTTAATCCATAAATGGAATTTTGAAGCTCATACCTTTTTGCCATCTTTGGAAATGAAGCTCTCAGGTTGTACTATATACACATCTTTGGCAAGGTTTCTATTCAGGAAAGTCGTCTTCTTATCCATTTGCCATATCTCATAATTATAATGAGCGGCAATAGCTAGGAGTATTCTAATGGATTTAAGTATGGTTACGTGGCTAAATGTATTGTCATAGTCAACTCCTTGTCTTTGACGATAACCTTTAACGACTAGTCTCAATTTATAGATAATCACATTATCATCCATATCGATTTTCTTTTTAAAAATCCACTTGCACCTTATGGGTTTTAGCCCTTCGGGTGGGTCAACCAAAGTCCATACTTGATTTTTAAACATGGAATCCATTTCAAACTTCATGGCTTCAAGTCATTTGTCATATTCTGAACTATTCAAAGCCTCTTAATAGGTTGTAGGCTCATTGTCCTCTATGAACAATACGTCATTATGTTCACTTATGAGAAATATATATCTCACTGGAATATTACGTATCCTACTGAACCTACAAACATTTTGTTGTCAGAAGTTTCAACTATTGTCTCATCTCTATGAACAACAATCTCGAGTTTAGGCAGTTGATTTGCATCTATTTGAGCATTATGAACTTCATCGAGTTCAACTTTGCTCCCATTGTCTTCTTTTAGAAGAAACCTTTTCTAAAAAGATAACATGGTTGTAGAATTGATATCTAATTGTTCCTTAGGATATCTTACAAACTTACATCAATCAGATTTCGCTTCATACTTGTCTGATTGAATCCGCTTCACGTAAGCCGGACAATCTCAAACTTTCATATGAGAAAGATAGGGTTTTTTATTAGTCCATATCTCATATGTAGTAACATCAACTTCTTTTAAAGGGACTCTGTTTATCATATAAATAGCAATCTCGAGTGCATAACCCAAAAGGATTTCGGTAGATCTACTAAGCCCATCATTGATCTTACCATCTCCAACAATGTTTGGCTTCTCCTTTCAGCCATACCATTATATTGCGATGTGTAAGGTGGAGTCCACTGAGATACAATCCCATTATCCTTGAGATAACTTAGAAACTCCTCGTTCAAGTATTCACAACCTCGATCTGATCGAAGCATCTTGACACTTTTATCGAGTTGTTTCTCTACTTTATGTCAATATTGTTTGAATATTTCAAATGCTTCAGACTTGTATCTCATTAGATACAAATACCCATATCGTGAATAATTATCGATAAAGGTAATGAAGTACATAAAACCACCTTTAGCATGAATGGACATCGGACCACATATATCATCATGTATTATGTCTAATAACCCATTCGCTCGTTCACCATTTCCTTTAAAAGGTAATTTAGTCATCTTGCCTAACAAGCAACATTCACATGTGTCATATGATTTATAATCCAATGACCCTAAGCTACCACTTTTGTGTAGCTTAGACATGCAACCCTCACTTATATAGCCAAGTTGGCTACGCCATAAGTAAGATGATTTTAAGTTATCCCACCTTTTTCTTTTATTATCATTGATATTTAAAATTGGATAGCATATATCTAATATGTAGATACCATTGCACGATGTAGCCGTACCATACAACATTTCATTCAACATAATTTAATATCCATTGCTTGAAAAAGTTAAATGAAATCTTATTTTATTAAGACATGAAACAGATATAATGTTCTTTCTCACAACAGGTACACAATAGTAATTATCCAAAATTAACATTAGCCTACTAGGAAGATACAAAACATAGGTTCCTACGGCTAATGCAGTAACTCTTGCTCCATTTCCCACACATAGGTCCATCTCTCCCTTATTAAGCGGTCTACTATCCCTGAGGCCCTACTTATCAACACACATGTGTGAGTCATATTTAGTATCTAATACCTAAATATTATGATCAGAAATAGTATTAACCTCAATGACAAATAACATACTAAAGTAAACAGGGGAGCATCTAATGCCTTCCTCTGCTTCAGCGACTCCAGATAGGATTTACAGTTACTCTTCCAATGTCCTTCCTTGTTGCAATGGAAGCATATTCCCTTTGGTCTATTCTATTTTGCCTTCTTTTTGGTTACACCTCCCACTAACTTCTTGGACTTCTTCTTCTTCTTCTGGTTCCTCTTGCGATAACCAGAAGTAGAGTCCACCAGCATCATAGCCTTACTGCCCTTCCTGACAGTTTGCTCAGTTGTTTTGAATAGGTTAATAAGTTCAAGTATCAAGGTCGATATTTGGTTCATCTGATAGTTAAGCACAAACTAAGAATAACTATCGATTAAACCAGTTATAATTAAGTCTATAATTAATTCATGATCAATTATGAAACTCAAACTGGCTAACCTCTCAATGTATCCATTCATCTTCCGCGCATACTACACTAGAGACTATCCCTCAACTATCTTAGAGCGAAAGAGCAACCTCGAGGTCTCGAACCTTTCATACCAGTTTAACCATCAAACAGTTCCCTTAGATGGTAGATTATAGTATGAGTATCCATAGCCTTATGTTGCTTTTGCAGTTCTGGTGACATAGAGGCCAGCATAATACAGCTATCCAGCTCACTATCATCCAGTAGCTTCTTGTAAGCTTTTTGATCCTCATCAGAGGCATCAGTAGCAGGGAGATTGGGTAGTGGCTCATCTAGAACATATCATAGTTTCTCTGATTTGAGAACAATTCTTAAATTTCGTAGCCACTCTAAGAAGTTTGGTCCCGTAAGTTTGTTGGAGTCTAGTAGAGAGCGTAAGTTCACAGTGGACGAAGATATCGTGACAATACAATAACCTAGAAGAATGAGAGAGAGCGTTAGAATGTACATAAATGCAAATCGATAAGGACTTTAATCACATACATTATGGGTCCCACCATTTTATTCGAATCTACAGCCCTCATTATGAATCCGAGAAAACTTATAGTTTTCCTATTAAGTCGATATCCAACATCACTAAGAATGACCTCAGATTTGCTCAACAAGCCACCTTTGGTCAATTGGTAGGTATCATTCATACCAATTACATTCAATTATGTAACTATCAATTTGTTCCATCAACTATTGATTTAGCACACTCATTGGGCTATCAACTCTTGATATGTATACATCTCATTTATACTACCCAACTTCGCCTCTATCCACGTTGACTTTGGGTTTGCCTAACAAATTAACGCTTTCAGTTAGGACCAACCCATTAATCCGAAAATCTAATTTCCATAGTTTGAACATATTTGTGTAGAGCAGGATTGAGTTTGCCCAACAACCTAACTTTAAAAGAACTCTGGTTCTCACCATATCAATGAAAGGTGTAAGTCCTAATATTTAGTTTAAGAGATTTGTTCTTAGGTCCCATCAATACTTGAATGGTCTTATATATATCTCACACATATATTTAGATAGTTACTATAACTATATGGCATGATTATGGATGTCTCAATTAAATTGAGCCTATGTCGATAACCACCCTATCATGCCTTTTTAACCAACCCTTAAAATGCATCTAATGCCTATAACACAAAAAGGAGGTTTAATTTAGGTTGTGACTTGACTATGAATCAAAATTTCGTGATTTGATTCAACTCTTGAACTGAATCAGGTGTTAGTGTTAGTTTCAACTAATTCGAATTATGAATGTGATTCGATCTAAAATTTAATTATTTTGATATCCAAATTAAACACTTTAATTCTAGTACACATGCCTTTTTTAGTCACCCTAGAAATGCAATTCTCTACTTGGATTAATTCTAAATTAATCCCTAGGGTTTCTAAAATTTCCGAACATCAATTAGTTGTCTAAAACGTCCCTAAGACATCTCAAATTTATCAAGACAATTTTGACACAAGCTAAAAATATCTTGACGGCCAAAATTATCAAGATAAATAAGTTAACCTATTAAACACTCCGGAAATTTTCCGGAACCTTAATTTCAAGCACATGTACTTAGCATGCGACTAACATCAAAATAATACATTTCTTATCTCATAAAAATGTTTCTAGGTCTTATAACCGAAACATATACACATAAGTCATCAAACAAGTTAGCCCCATTAGCTTTCTAAAAGCTAACCAGTGTTTACTTTGACTTGATCTATTAATTGAATCAAGTTCAATTAATTTTGGAAAAATTCCAAAGTCTTATACACATTCTAATTGTGCCTAATAAAAAAATTCTAGAATCTAATTCCTAGGAATTCTTTATGAATTAAATGGAATTAGCCAGCATATCATATGTCCACTAATACTTGTCATATTTATCAGCATGCATGTAAAATCGAGAATAAAGTATTAACCACTTCAAAAATAGGTTTCATGTATCTCATACGTGTGGAAACATCATATATGCATGTTTATGAAGGAAATTCATAAAAACAATTGTTTGTAAATTTATTCTGGAATTTACAAGCATGTATGTTCATTAGATTTCCAAAATTTCCCAGAACTTAATCATGCATTAGGATGAAATTAAAATCGTAATAAAATAGCAAATGACATTCAGTTGTAATTTCCTTTGATAGAAATATAACATACCACCTTATAACATTTCAGTGAAAGAAAATTAAAAAAACTAATTTTCTAGCAGCTTTACAAAATTTTCAAAATCAGTACATGCATTATGTTTTCCAGAAATTCTCAGAAACCAACATATAAATAGAATGGAAATTAATTTGCAATAAAATAGAAAATGACATTCAATTGTAAGTTCCTTTGGCAGAAACATAATATAACATCTTATAAACATTTTTGTGAAAGAAAATTTTAAAAAAATTCTCTACAATTTATAAGAAATTTTTCAAATCAACATGCATGTCAGTCACAACCCAACAAACAGTTTGTACATGTTCAATAGGTCGCCTAATACATGCATAAGTGGCTCTGATACTACTATCATAAAGTGGGTCACAATCGTGACCTTATCATTTTAAGCATGATGAGGTGTGGTACATAAGTGAGTTCTTCACTTATGTACACAACGAAACTCAGCCAAAAACACACTCCATTGAGAGGCTAAGGGTCCAAAAGAGTTATGGAGGTTGAAAGGAGTAAGCTTAAGGTTTGTTCATGCAATTTTATGCATGTGGCACTTAGGTTCCCGGTTATTTTGGGCACTTGAATTAACTATTAATCCAAGCATATCATGAATGGTTTCATGCCACTTGAATTAACTCTTAATCCAAGCAAATCATGAAGGGTTTCATGATGCCAATTTATTGAAACGTAAGTGAATTAACATACAAATTCTTCGATAATTAATTATCCAACTTATGAACCTTTCCATAGACAATTACTGTGCAATTCGTCCCTTCACCATCCCATACTCCACTTGATTCTGAGTATGGGCTATGTGTCAACTTCCACTAAATTGACTATGTCACATCTAGTCCAAGTGATGTTAATTTTTATCATGGGGATCTCATTAATCTATAGAGGCATCAAACTATTCAGTCACACCATGAACTTGTGGGAGAAGGTAACTGAAAAAAGGATCCGGAGAGCTACTTCTGTGTCGACCAACCAATTTGGGTTTATGCCTGGTAGGTCCATGACAAAAGCAATGTATCTACTTCGTCGACTTATAAAATGCTACAGGGAACGAAAAAGGGATTTGCATATAGCTTTTATTGATTTAGAGAAAGTGTATGATAGGGTTCCTAGAGAACTCTTATGGAGGTGCTTGGAGGCAAAGGGTATTCCTATAACCTATATTAAAGTTATTAGGCATATGTATGAAGGAGTAGTGACGAGCCTAAGGACGATCGGAGGCGATACGGACGCATTTTCTATCAATGTTGGACTACATCAAGGTTCTGCTTTAAGCCCTTTTCTGTTCACAATAGTGTTAGATGAACTTACCAAACATATACAAGGAGAGGTACCTTGGTGTATGTTATTTGCGGACAACATTGTCCTAGTGGATGAGACCAGGGAGGGGGTCATTTCCAAGCCAAAACGTTGGAGAGTTACATTAGAACCGAAAGGTTTTAGGATGAGCAGGTCTAAGACGGAATATTTAGAATGCAACTTTTTAAGAAACCAACAGGTACATGAAGCGGCGATTACAATTGGTGCTGACGTCATACCACAGAAATCGTGTTTTAAATATCTCGGGTCCATCATTCAGAGTGATGGTAATATTGATGCCGATATAGTACAACGTATTAGGTCTGGTTGGACCAAATGGAGGAGTGCGTCAGGGGTTTTATGTGACAAAAAGATTCCTGTAAAACTCAAGGGGAAGTTTTATAAAACGGTGATCTGTCCAACTATGTTATATGGGGCAAAGTGTTGGTTGGCCAGATGGCAACATACAAGATAGTTGTTGGTAGCAGAAATGTATATGTTTCTGCCACTAACAAAAAAACTGAAAACAAAAATATGTTTGGTTTTCAGTTTTTTATCAGAAATTTCAACCAAACCGATTTTTGTTTTCAGTTTTTATAATGCAAATATCAATCAAACAGATTTTCGTTTAAAAAAACAGAAACTAAAAACAGGAAACAGAAACCAAAAACAACAACAAAAAACAAAAGTGAAACCAGATGATCCTTAAATGAAATATTTTAACTATCATGAGTCAATAACATTACTTAGTGAGGAAATTGCGTAAACGCCGCCTATGTTTTGGATTCTCAATCTATTATCAAGGGTGAGTTACAAACACAAAAATATGAGTTCATTTTTTTGACTATTTATACTTAAAATTTTAGTATTTCAATTGGATAGGTGGGATTTTTTGGAATTTCCTCATCCTTAATCATAAGAAGGATGCGAGTTCTGTGCTAGATATTTTGGCAGATATTTTTATCGCACATCACAATCTATGTTCTACGACCATGTGCAAAATTTAGTTTTTAGGTAAGGTATTAAATTGTTGACGATAACCCGAATTGCGGCTGTATATTGTAACTGATTTATGAATTCTTGCTTTTCTACATTTCGTTATAAGTGAAAGTGTAGTTGCATTCTGCTTAATATACTCAAAACTGTAAGTTATTTGCAGTCCATTATTCAAAATCTAGTTTTTGAGTCAGACAACATTATTCGTAATTACTGAATTAGGAATCACTTCCCCAATATTACTCTTTAAAGGCAAGAAAAGCCGCTTGAATCTTCTTTTTTTTTTTTTAAATCTCCATCCCATTTCTTAAGAAAAAAAGAATCAGTTTTGGGCAAAAGTTCTACAATAGAATAGACCTTTTCTTTTCTAATTATGGTTGCCTTTATCTGGATGTATCTGGACGCGCATACAAAAGAAATACAATTATTAGGAATTTAGTCCTTCAATTAATAGAAATGGGAAGATACATAAATCAATTAGAAGGAAACCACATAACATACTGAAGAACAGTAAAGAAGTAATGGAGATCCATGTCCTTACGGAGACATTTAATTGAGAAGAAGAAAAGAACTGAGCAAGTCCTACGTTACACATGTTATGCTTATAGCAAGAGATGCATTAAAACCAGAATTGGGTATGCTGGACATTGGATCTCTGAATCACAGACTCCTGTTACTGATTTGGTTCCCTATCAAATCATAACATTCTCGTCCAAAACTTACACTAATTCGAGATGGCCTCCAATGACTTGTCAATGCAGAGGAACCTTTCTATAACCAAATATCTGCTTCCGGTATATTTAGTGGTTCAACTCTTAGCATGGCATGTGTTATGTGTATATGCCCATGTGTTTTATATGCTAAACTTCGGCAACCTGGGACGGTCATGGCTGATCTACCTAGGAATAGGACGATCTCCCCCTAGGATGGAGTGACGGTTAGTAGAATCGAAACATGAACAGTAATTAATACGAATATATACACTATAGTGTGGTTCTCATTCATAGAATGTACCATATAAGTAGGTAACAGTTAACTCCTAACCATGATCTAATGTTTAAGATTAAGTTATCGAGTTCAGGACATGTATAATTTTGTTCTCTCTAATAAAGAAAAAATTTTATCATCCAAATTATCTAGCATAAAAAGACAAGAAATATAGCCAAAAAGGAGGCGCTTACGTTTACTTTTTTTTTCAATTAAAATTTTAGACAATGCACATTCGTATTCATTCATTCATAAAATAAAAAATAACTTTTTTTTTTAATAAAATGAAGAAAATAGTATTATATTGAAGAAGTATGCGACATATGCGCAGAACCACAAAAAACCTGCAACAAGGCAAGCTGACACAACAAGAGATTACTCCCGTAACCAAACCCCTGGTCAGAGGCTAAACGTGAATAGGGCAGAGTTACAAACTTCCTAAAGATTTAGGCTGTGTTTGGTTACCATCTTCAGACGCGAGGATGGATGATGAGGACACAAAAGTTCTGTCCTCATGGTGTTTGCTTATCGTTCTCATTAATTTTTGTTCCGTCCTCAGAGGACGAGGACAGAAATTTTTGTTCCACTCAAAACTGAGGTACAGAAATTCTTGTTC
>JANITX010000009.1:10642022-10659365 GCA_027564395.1 Erythroxylum ulei | reverse complement strand
ATCACTAACATTATTTTAAGCTTGAAATTAAAGCCTAAATATTTGCATCAAGTCATAAATAATGCAAATACATTAAATAATAATGCACAAAATAATTAATCTAATTTTTTCATGTATAATAATCACGAATTTATACACACAAAATTGGCAATTAATCACATGTAATTTGCGCAAAATTAAACAAAATATGTAATCTAATTTTTGCATGTATAATAATCATGAATTTATACACACAAAAGGTTCAATTAATCAATTATTATATGCATGTCATAAAATTAAAGAAGACATACACAATTCAAAGGAATAATTTTAATCAAACCCAAAATTGATTTTATAATTAAAATCATAAGATTAAAGGCTAGATCTGAAAATAATAAAGGCTAGATCTAAAATAGCCCAAGCCCAACTCCATATTAAAACAAAATTTATTAATTTTATTTAAAAAAAATTTGACAAACACAAGCGGGGGTCGCCTTCAACCTCCAGCCGAGTCAAGCCCCGATGCTCTAGACCACAGGAGAACGTCGGAGCTCGCACGGATGTGGGCGTTGGGACGACACGGATGACGCGAACCGCATGAGACGTCGAAAGCCCGACCATGCAACACTTCCCGAAGGACAACGTCCGAAGCTCCACGTACGGGTCTCGTCCCTTCTCCTCCTCCACAGTCCAGACAACGTCACATGCACCAAGGATGACGAGAAAAACACTCTAGCGTCTCAAAGAGGTCCAAGATGTTGATTAAAAAAAAACAACAACCTCAACCATATATATTCGGCAGAAACTCAACACCAAAAACAGAGCAAAACAGAGGACATAGTTCAGTGGTTTCTCAAGCAAGGCAGAGGTAAGCTTTAGGCTCTGATGCCAAGTGTAAATTCAACCAGAATATGCGTGCATCTTATACAACAACTGGAACGTACAGATACATGCATATAACAACATATATATATAGCCGTAATATATATGTAAAAACAACAGCGGAAGACCAAGAACAATTACCTCCAACCATTGCCTTCAGATCTAAATGTCTCTGAGTGTTTTGAGTTGGAGCTTCTGCCCTCTTCTAGAGCAGATCGATGGTGTCAACTAACTGAAGCTTGGAGACGACAGGGACCAACCGATGTTATAAACCCACTACATACCTGTCTCTGGCCATCACAGAGACAAGCAGTTGGGATGACGGGCGACAACATGATGTAGTAAGGTAAGGGTTCATTATTAAATGGACCATATACAGGTAAGGTAGGGAACGATTTTGACCGAAAATTCTTACATAGAATGCCATAGATTCATAATATTGGAGAAATCTGTGAGAGACGTGTTTTTGGAAGGTAGCATAGGTTGACCTTTCCTAAGGGAAATGCTAAAAGAGCATCCAAACCTATTAAACTAGTCCATGCAGAAGTATGTGGACCTATGAGAACTTCTCTCAACAGCAACGCATATTTTATTGTGTTTGTAGATGATTACAACAAATTTACTTCAGTCTACTTTGCTAAAGAAAAATAAAACGCATTGCATACATTTAAGAAATTCAAAAGTTGTGTTGAAAATCAAAGTGGGCAATCTTTGAAGATTCTAAGGTCAGACAGTGGTGGTGAATTTCTATTAAATGAATTCAATAGATTTTTTGCAGATTCTAGAATTCTAAGACAAGTAACGACTAGCTACATGGCATAACAAAACGGTGTAGCTAAGAGAAAGAATAGAAGTCTTATGGAAGTGGCCAAGAGTTTGATGAAAACTAAGGCTTTACCAAGGAGTTTCTAGGCAGAAGCAATTCACATGATAGCTTATATTTTGAATAGATGCCTACAACAGCACTATACCATCAAACACCTGCAAAAGCACTGTATGGGTGGAAACCAAAGGTATCACATTTTAAAGTCTTTGGTTGCATTTCATATATTGATATTCCTTCTTAGTATAGGACGAAACTAGATGATAATAGTGTGAAGTGCATCTTCATTGGTTATAGTGCTGAAATTAAAGGTTATCGTCTATATAATCCCTTGACTAATAAACTTTTTGTTAGTTTTGACGTTGTGTTTGATAAGAAGTAAACTTTTTGTTACTTATAAAAAAAACATGGAATTGGACCAACGATAAAGGTAGCTCAAAACTTCTCCATTAGTATAATGAATTTTTTCAGGTTGATGATAATACTAATAGTGACCATGCCTCTTCTTCAACACATTCAAGTCCATCATCTCCAACAATTTCAGCCTCTCATCACTCAACACCTTCAACTCCACTGTCTTCTTCAAGTACTTCATCAACGCCTCCAAGAAAATGGCATTCTTTGACAGAGATTTATAAAGAAACAGAAAGATGTCAATTTGCATCACTTCAAGAACCCACTTGTTTTGAAGATGCAGTTCAAATTAAAGAATGAAGGCTAGCCATGGATGAAGAAATCAATGCTTTGGAAAAACATGACACGTGGGAGCTTACTAATTTACCAAATGGGAAAAAGATAATTGGTCTCAAGTGGATTTATAAGCTCAAATTCAGACCTGATGGATCAATATAAAAGTATAAAGCACATCTAGTTGGACGAGGTTATATGCAGCAAGAAAGTATTGATTTTGAAGAAACCTTTTCACCTATAGCTAAATTTGATATATCAGAACTATTTTGGCAATTGCTACACATTGCAGATGGAATGTTTATCAGCTTGATACTAAATCGGCATTTCTCAATGGTATCTTGGAGGAAGAAGTTTGTGTAGATCAACCAATAGGTTATGTAGTCAAAGGCTAAGAAAGTAAGGTCTCCAATAGGTTATGTAGTCAAAGGCTAAGAAAGCAAGGTCTATATAATTAAAAAGGCTTTGTACGACCTTGAACAAGCAACTAGGGCTTGGTACTAGAGAATTGATAGCCATTTTAGCAAACTTGAACTCCCTAAAAGTTTAAGTGAACCAACTTTATATGAAGCATGTCAGTCTAATGAGATACTTATAGTATGTTTGTACGTAGATGATTTGATTTATACTTCAAACAACATTGCTTAGCTGTAGGATTTTAAAAGGCTGATGATCGAAGAATTTGAAATGTCAGACTTAGGTTTGATGAGCTATTTTTTGGGGGCGGAGGTGAAACAAACTAACGGTGGAATATTTCTCTCTCAAGAGAAATATATAAGGGATCTTCTTGAGAAATTTCAAATGCAAGATTGTAATTATGTGAAAACTCCCGTCAACAGCAACCAGAAGTTTAGTATAAAAGATCGTGCAGACAAGATAGATGGGAGCATTTTTTGTAGTTTAATGGTAGTTTGTTGTATGTCACCAATAGCAAGCCTGATATCATGCACGCAGCAAGTTTCTTGTCCAGGTTCATGCAAAAATCAAGTAAAATACACTATGGTGCTGCTAAACGGGTTTTGAGATATTTGAAAGGGACCATTTCCTATAGGATTTGGTATTCTAATCTAAGTCATAGGCTTAATTTGTGCAGATTTTCTAATAATGAAAAAGTACCTTCGGCTATGTTTTCAATCTTGGTTTAGAAGTTGTGTGTTAGAGTTCAAAGAAGCAGCCATCCATAGCTCTTTCCTCATCAGAAGCTAAGCATATAGCTGTTACTACAGTAGTCTGTCAAGTAATTTGGTTGCGTCGTATACTTAGTGATATGAAGTGAAAGCAAGTTTCTGTGGAACAACTATTTTCTGTGTGACAATCAGTCCACTATTGTTATGACAAAGAGCCAATGTTTCATAGTCGTTCAAGACATTGAGACTAGGCATCATTTCATCAGGAACTTAGTCGCAGAAGGAAGTGTAAGGATGATTTATTGAAACACAGATGAACAACTTGCAGATATATCTACAAAGTCTCTACCTCTTGCAATGTTTGAGAAGTTGAGAAATATGTTAGTTGTTGTAAATTCCTGCATGACACAGAAATTAGTGAGTTGCAAATGATTTAAGAACCCTAATCAAATGTTTATCTCCTATTATTTGCTAACATAATGTATTAAAATCTTCTTCTCATAGAGATGATAATTTAACAAACATGGTCAAACAAAAACATAAACAAATTCTTAGATATATGATTGAAATCCTGATAATCTAACAAATGAATATACGTGGTTCAGCCGGATTTTGCTGGACTGGAATATCGTTGTTTTAATCCATTACGTAGCGTGATCTTGGCTTCCGAATACCTGCAAAACTGATAAAAGTACACCGGGGATTGGTTCCCGGATGGCTCCTCCGACGCTCAAGTTAGTCTTTTGTCTAAGTTTTGATTGTAAAAAGTAGAGAGGAGGCTAGGGTTGTATTGTTGTACCTGTAACATGGTAGAATAGTACCTTATATATGCCGTGGACGCTAGGTTTAGGTCTTCATGTAGGTCGTTGTGTTTGTATAGAAGACTAACTCCTGTGAATGGGCTGTATGCATGTAGAGATGGGCCTGGGCCTAGCATAGCCGACCCAACCAATACGTATTAATAAGGTTGGGCTAATTCCATCCAAAATAAGATAAAAAGAGATTTTGGCTTTTGGCAATAACATGACCATCCGGAGGAGATGGAAAAATGGAATTCCGAATTCGCACCAAATCGTACGTTTTATAATACTACTAGGCGTCATGTTTTTTGTGAAATAACCAAAATATTAATTATGTCATGTAACACCAAAAAATAAGTGAGACGACGTCGTCAGTTAATGAAAAATGAGCGTAGCATGTGATTCATAAATAAAAATCCATAAAGGATAAATGATATTTTAAAAAAAAATTAAGGATTAAAAGGAAAAATATCTAATATATGATATTTCAGTATAATTAGTTCTATTTTTTATATTGTTTGGAGTGTTTTACTTTAGCCAAAGTAGAAAAGAAATAGTAACTTTAGATGTGGCCTGGGAACGCCACTCCCAGCAACCTTATCCTTAGTTTCTAGTAAGTAATTTCCGAAATCAGACCCAAGGACACCGTCTCCAATTCTGCTGATTTCATACAATGTCTGTATCCGTACACGTTGTCCCCGACCTCACCGCCTTTAACACCCGAACTCGCTTTGACTCTAGAGGACGTATCGGTGCTAGCTCAGCTGTCAGATGCTGCGTGACGACGACGACGGCGACCCCCGACTCTCAACGAGTCACACTTAAGAACGGCAACGACTCCCTTGACATATGCCGTGTCCTGAACGGTATGTGGCAGACTAGCGGCGGTTGGGGCCGTATTGACCGCAACGACGCGGTGGAGGCCATGCTTCGTTACGCCGATGCCGGACTCACCACTTTCGACATGGCCGATCACTGTACGGTTTCTCCATCCATCTTCATTTATTTTTCTTTATTTAAAAAAATTCATTTCCATTTTGTTTTGTCAACATTTGCACCTATGCCCTTGTTTTTGTTTGATTTTATGACATAGACTGCGATGAGTCTGTAATTGTACAAAACCACCTTGTGCATTCAAAAACTATTTATTTACGAAATTGTATCACTTTAAATGGAGGTGAGAGAGAGTGAAACAAGGAAATAGATAAGGGGAAGAATGGCTTGAATTGGTTCTGAGGAGAGCAATTCTGAGTGTTCAAAGAATAACAAAGATTGAATCTTTCTCCGTTTCCTTATCTCTGCATAGTTTACGTTCATCCAACTTGATATGGCAGAATTTTCTCATCATTACTTTGGCATTAGCTTCATCTTCAATCCAATCAGAGCAGAAACAACAAAAATCAGGGGGATCAGAAAGTTCATTCTCAACCCTTGGGTTGTTTGTTTTCCGATGAGAGGCGGAGGATTACAGTACAGTGAAGAAGGGAAAAGATTCATTGATTATGTGCCGCATTGTGAATGGAATGTGGCAGACCAGTGGTGGTTGGGGGAAGATTAGACGTGACAATGCTGTCAATTCTATGCTCCAATATGCTTGATGCCGGACTTGATACTTTCGACTTGGCGGATATATGTAAACATTAGTGATGCTTCAAACTAATGACCATCTCTTTTCTTGCTTTTGCAACGATTAACTAGAGATGAATTCTTATTGAATTGAAGAGTGGTATAAGTGGAAAACATTTGATGGAATTCCCAGATACTTTATTGTTTACTTTGTACTTTGTATGATAAATCTAAATTGCTTCGAACTTTTATATTATGTTGAATTATAAGCTCTAAGTTATATTCTATCTATTCCTTTCGTAAATGTACTTCTCATTCCTTTGATTCCTTCCATATAACAGATGGACCTGCTGAAGATCTTTATGGAATCTTCATCAATCGAGTACGTCGAGAGCGCCCAGAAGAATTCTTGGATAAGATTAGGGGGTGAGGGACAATCCCATTATGAGTTTTAAGTGGTAAATCATAGCTTTCTGTTATGCGGTACTGTGCTAATGACCTAATCTCTCCTGGTGAATCGTATAGAGATTCTAGGTAGGTAAATTTAGACTTTATGTTTACCTGTTACCAAATGTAGACTTAACTGTAATTGAATGTATTGCAGTCTTACAAAGTGGGTGCCGCCACCTGTTAAGATGGCAAGTAGCTATGTTAGAGAGAACATTGACATTTCACGAAAGAGAATGGATGTTTCTTCATTGGATATGCTTCAATTTCATTGGTATATGACACTTTCAAGTTCCCTTATCTTTTAGATGATGTCTCAAGATAAATAATGCAAATGATTTTGTTCTTTACTTTTCCTTTTGATGGTTTTGTGGACATTATGGAAATCTGAGAACATATTACATACTGATTTGCTGCACATAATCTTAGCATGATAAACTTAATTAACACCAGATCTTAATTCCTTTCATTTGTCAACATTTCACAAGGTACTGAGAACACTGTGTTTAGTATATTTAAATTTTCTTTTTTACACAGGTGGGACTATTCCAATCATGGTTACCTGGATGCCCTTAAACACCTGACAGACCTGAAAGAAGAAGGTCAGTACAATTGTTGATGATGACATTAGAATTCTCTCTCTGTATTCAATTCATTACTTTAGCTAATGGCGTGCAGGCAAGATTAAGACTGTTGCTCTAACAAATTTTGATACTGAGAGATTACAGATTATTCTGGAAAACGAAATTCCTGTTGTCAGCAATCAGGTTAGTTTTATAGAGAATATTATGCCATTATTTATTTGCGTATAACATCATTGATATAAACTGTATATTCTACATCAGGTGCAACATTCAATTGTGGATATGCGACCTCAACAGAAAATGGCAGAGCTTTGTCAGCTTACAGGAGTTAAACTAATAACGTTCTCTCTCTCTCTCTCTCTCGCTCTGTGTGTGTGTGTGTGTTCCCTTCTCATTATGTTTGCATTCAGTTATTCATGGAAAATGATATTTACCTCTGTTCATTAAATTGAGCACAAAATCTTAGATTATAGACATTGTCTTTCTGCTTTCTATTCAATTTTTTTTTTTTCATTATTCTCCCTATCACCATAAGTTCTTGTTGTATCCGTGGATTTGCCGGTTTCTACTTATGAGGCTACTAAAATCTAATCTGTGAGGGCCGTTCTGTTTCTGCAATATATAAAAAAATTGAAACAACTTAGTGTGAAAAACTGATATGTAGTTGTTTTCGTATGCAGGTATGGAACAGTATTAGGTGGGTTATTATCGGAGAAGTTTCTGGACACAAATTTATCTATTCCTTTTGCTGGTCCTCCTTTAAACACGCCCTCCCTCCAGAAATACAAAAGGGTATGACTTAAGAATTCCAGTGATAAATAAAATATGCAGGATGGTCATTACGGATGTTTTATGTCCATCTGTCTATTGTGTTTGCGTTGATATTGTCAATTATGAGAATTTTGCGTATTAAAGGTGCATATGCATATGACAGATGGTTGATGCCTGGGGAGGATGGGGTTTGTTCCAAGTTTTGCTTCAAACACTTAAAATAATAGCCACCAAACATGGGATTTCTATTCCAACGGTTGCTGTAAAGTACATACTAGATCAGGTAAGCCTTTTTTCTTTTGTTTTTGGGTAATCTTCAAGATGTATCATATTACTATGTCATTTTCATACAAATATGCCAATGAATAACAGCCAGCAGTGGCGGGATCAATGATAGGCGTTCGCCTTGGTTTGTCAGAGCACATTAGTGATTCTAATGCCGTGTTTTCACTAGTCCTGGACGATGAGGATATAAGCAGCATACAAGAAGTTTCACAACGGGGAAAAGATCTGCTAAAAGTGATTGGTGATTGTGGAGATGAATATAGACGTATCTGAGATCCTTTACTTTGGAGATATTGTAGATTGCGGAGATTAATATAGACGTATCTGAGATCCTTTACTTTGGAGATACTGTAAAACTCAATTTTCTGAGACCACATCATCTGCTCATCAAATAATGCTTTAGACGTTCATAGATTACAGACAGGTTACGCAGGAACAAAATCATGTTCATAGATTGATTCAAGGGTTCGATTTTCACATGTTAACAAAGGACACGGTTTGTGCTAACCCATTATTTCTACTGCGAAGTCTTCAACTGATATGCTAACCCACACCCAAACCTGAGGCCAAAGCATAGTAGCTCAAGCACAATAATTGTAAGGGTCTTCATAACCTCAAATTAAAAAACACAACAATGCAGAGCCGTAAGCAAACTGATCAATCTATCGAATAAGCGCTATGAAAGAACAAGCTGCAATATCAAAAAATTACAAGAAATTTAATCTTCCTCCTCGCCTTCATTCTCCGCAATGTTGAAGTATCTGAGCTCATAAACATTACGGTCCTTGTTGGAAGCAATAACCCTCAACCAGTCTCGCACGTTGTGTTTCTTCAAGTATTTCTTGGTCAAGTACTTGAGATATCTGTACACAGGATATGCCCAAACGATTAATAAAAAAGGAATCAAATTTTGAACAACTAAAACTGAGATTTATACCTTTTGGAGAAGGCGGAATCAGAATTAACAGTGATCTTCGACTTGTCGCGGGTGACGGTGACGGAGTCGCCGAGAGCACCGGCTTTTCCGGCAATTTTGATGCGTTCTTGGAGGAACTTCTCAAGCGATGCAACCTCCATGATCTTATCTTCCACCGGCTTCGAGCAGTCGATTGTGAACGTCGCGCCCTTCTTCTTTCCCTTCGCGCCAGTGGCACCGCCACTAGCTCCTCCTACCCTGCCCATAATTCCTAAACGGATTTTAGCGACCGCCGCAGGTAAGCGAAGTGAGGAGACAAAAACCGGTCATCGGTGACTAGGGTTAGGGTTTTATGGCCAACAGATTCCCATCATATTCGGCTTTAACGTTTCAAGGCCTAACTTTGGGGCTAAATGTAAATTGGCGAATTCTTCATAACGCTCAACTCCTCTTCATCAATTATATGTACAATACATTTAATTGAAGCCTAAATTTGAAGGCTTGCATTTCATGCATTAGTTAAAGGTAAAAATCAAATAATGCTAAGTGGATCACGCTAATTAGAATGATAATTCTTCACTAAAGAAAAAAAAAACTTTTGCTCTTCATCCTATGATCATGCACAATCTTCTAGAGAAGAAAGTTTAAGCAAAAGACTAGCTAAATTCAATATTTAAAATTTTAGTGTTTGAATTTTTAAAAGTTCTTAAAATTTATAAAATTATTTAAGTTTAAGATTTCAAATAAAAACTGATTTAGATATACTTATTTAAATTCATTGGTTGGTTCGAAATTTATAAATTATTTTAACTTGTGCATAAAAAGTTTATAAGAAATTAAATTAGAAATTGAAAAAGATCCAAATCTTTAATTCTGAATTTATTCAAGAATTCTAAAACAAAATTTCGAATATACGACACCAACTGATGTGAACAATTATTACTGCTAGTAAACTTATTTGAAGCTGATGTCAACAATTATTACATAACACAATTTAAGAAAAAAAAAAAGAATAAAAGTGGACGGAAGATGTGATGACGTTGAAAGGTAATAGGTGCTGATGTTGGAAATTAGAGCTCCTTATTCCCCGTGGAGGAAGAGCCGCATTGAAGCTTGGGGGTGAGGTCAGTAATGAGGACTTCGGAGATGAACTTGTGCATATGTTGGGTCATGTGCTGTCCGTCCCAGCTCACGTACTCGTTGGGGTTAGAGCAAACGGTGGAACTCTTGTCTCCGCACAGGGCACCCCACTCGAAATTATAGGGACCACCTCCTGATCCGCAACAGGCTTTAAGCGTCTCTTTAAATCCTGAAGCATTAAAGAGAGAGTTGAAGCATTAAAGGGCATGTATGGGATATATGTATACATTCATTTAGCTAATAACAGATTGACTGACCCAATTTCTGCGCATTTTCGAGAACATAGATGTAAGTTGCATACAAATCACCGTACAAGATGTGAACTCCAGGGTTTGAGCCCTGAATCTCTAAAATTGCCTTCTGGAGCTGTGCATTGTGGTACATTATGGCGTCATTGTACTCCTTGAGGCAGCCGTATTTATCTTTAGCATTATTTGGACTGGATTTGAAAGATGTCTGGAAGTAAGGTGAACATCCCAGGGGGAAAATTCCTGGAACCACGATTCTAACGGCACCACGGCTTATAAGATGCTGAGGGAAAGGCAGGCAATTCATATTTGTCATTTGATGAGGTTCAAGTTCAAGTTCAGGTTCAGGTGCAATAATAAGCCAATCAAAAGATGTATTCACTTACCTTAACACCTTCAATAATAGCTTTTACGACAACGGGAACCATGGTTTTCTTCACCTCCTCAGGACTCATGTGTTGATCCTGCCTAGAGAAGGCGTAATTATAGTCATTGCTTCCGATCTCACCAAGCACGAAGAGCGACGATTTGATCTTCTTAGAACAAGCATCTAACCCAGATAACAAAACCGCAAGTGAAACCATGATTCAAATAATTTTCACTGCTCTATACTCATTGAAATGTGATTACCTTTGTCAGTACATGTTGCCTTCAAGAATTCATCGAACCATCTAAGTTGTACGTCCAAAGAATTTGAAGTCCAGTTGGCTAGCAAATTAAATTTGGTCAGCTCACCAGCAGACATCGCGGTAACACCTGCCACTGCAAAGTTTACTCCATGAGTGTAGTTGAATCCTGTCCTTTTCTCGATTGGATCCAGATACGGGAGACCAGCAGATTCAGCTGCATAAGTTATATAATCCGGACATAAGTAGGATAGAAATGACAGTAGCATCTTCTTAGCATAGGATAGAATATCCTTACAAAAATAATCAATTATGAGCAACCCGTCTGAGGATCTGCCTGTGGCCTTATTCATTGATTGGCCGTAGGGCAAACGAGCATGACGTGCCATAGAGAATTCCTGAATGGAATTTCCTGTGTCTGAAAGTTCATCCCCGAATTGAAAAATTGCCTCAAACTTACAAGCAGATAGCTGTGCATTGCATGAACTAGCAAGTCCCAGAATTAGTAAAAACATGCTCCCTGTGAAAAGAGGATTTGTGAAACCCATTTTTCAATTGCTTGTATTGTATGCACTAGTCAATGTTTCACTTTTAGCTGGTGATGTTCACTCCGGATTGGCCAACATATTTATAATGCTTTCGGACCATTATTGCTTGTTTCGTATCCTCGGGAGAAAAAAAAAAACCTATCTTTAGCAAATTAGCCCGTTTCGTCTGGCTTTACAAAGGGTTGTAAG
Organism: Erythroxylum ulei; assembly: GCA_027564395.1. Classification (NCBI taxonomy): domain Eukaryota; kingdom Viridiplantae; phylum Streptophyta; class Magnoliopsida; order Malpighiales; family Erythroxylaceae; genus Erythroxylum; species Erythroxylum ulei. Next base: position 10,647,747 of record JANITX010000009.1, on the reverse strand, counting down.
TTGTGACAGCACTCCATGAAGAGAATAATGGCTGTAAATGTTTTTTATCTGTCACTGTTTATTACGCGAGTTTAGCATGAAACAGTTCATAGCTTCCTGCATCCAACAACGAACTAGATCCTGGTTTATCGGCTTTTTTCTTCCAAGAAATATAAATATTTCAACCCACGTTCTTGCTATGCCAATTTACCTACATCTTTTAGATTCTACAATCATTTGGCCCGGTTACTTGGGAACACTTTCTACTCTTAACAAAACTAACATCTTTATTTTGACAATAGGTTGATTGATTTAGTACTATGCCTTCCACCAGTAATTTGACAGCGTAGGGAAGTTCCTTTCTTCGCTCTGATAGTGTATGCAAGCTACTACTTAAAATGCTATCAGGGTCACAAACTTGGGTCAGAATTTTACAGAAAACAAGTAAGTCCATGAATTGATCGCATGCAGAGAAGAGTTTGAAATTTCCAGCTTATTCTTAATCATTTCAGCTAATTAGTTTGTTTATTGGATCAATCTTTTATATTTTTACAAATAATCATATTAATGTGTTTTATTCAGGCTTTTAATATCCAAATAATGATAATTAAAATGAGAAATTATGATTGCAATGTTGTTTTCAAATTATTAAATAGGCTTTTGAAAATATAAATAATGGTTAAAATGAGCATTATAGTTCCGTCCTACAAACTAATATTTATATTGCTTGTACATATATTATATTTTTAATTTTTCATATGAATATTTAAAATAGTGGGAGAATTAATTATCTTATGGACTAATTTTAAAAATCTTTATTCAATTTACTTCTATTTTTGAACTTATTTTCCCATAATTTTTATTTAATACGTATAAATTATTTCAAAATGAGAATAGAAGGAGTTCTTTTTGAAAGTAAGTAACGCTTATAAAGGTTTTCCAATATAAGATTATTTGTTGTTGGATTGTGATATACAAATATTGAGCTTTAAATCCTTGAAACAAAAATTGTAAAATATGTTACAAGACTTGTTTTAATCATCAAAATATGACTTTTGATATGATCCACTCATAAAATTAACATTGTTGTCATTAATTAATACTAAAGCCGTGCTTTTATTGAAATAAATTAAAAACTATGATTTTATTTAGTAAAAGATTTTTAATAACAATAGTTTTTCTTTTTGCAAAAGCACAATACCTTTTTTTGTTTAATTTAGTTTAAGAATTCCTGCAAGACTACTTTCTATTTCCTTTTTTCTTAACTAATTACTTCTTCACTGGAATCAATGTGATGAGCTTGAATTTATTCTTTTGAAGTATGAAAAGTCCCCTTACTGTATAAAGATCCAATATTAAGTCATTTAAAGCTTCTTTAGCCTTTGTTTTCGCTCTACTCCTTATTAATGGTTCTCCAATATTCTTCAATACGTCAACTCTCACCCATCTTTAAGGATGCTAAAGACAAGGTAATCCATTTCTTGTTTTCGTTCCTCAATCTATGTGGTGGTATTGTTACTGCTAATCTTTATGAACATTACCAATTCTAAAGAATTCAAGCACCACTCTAAATGTAAAGCCTTAAACATTTTAACTTATCTCTTACTAATGATTTGCTTTTATTTTACAAAGAAGATAAGATTTCTATATCTTAATTTACCAATACTTTAAATGATAAAATTTTGTTAGGGTCAATTGCCAATCCCATCACAAGTTTTATATATTTCTCCAAAGTTGATCTTATTACTATTGGGAACATGATCAACTACACTAACTTTATATAAGGCATATTCCCCATAAAATATCTAAGGATCCCGCTGGTATGAACAACATTTACTAACAAAGATTGCTTACTGATACATATGATAGATAGAAAATTAATAACTAAAACATACTTTCTTTTATAGGTAGATTGACTAAGCGTTTGGTTTAAGCACGGAGTTAGCTATGAATATGGGTATAATAATAGAAGAGGATGGGGATGGGTATGAAAAATAAAAAAATGATGTTTGGTTTGTAACTTGGGTTTCTGTATTAATAACAATAATGATATTTGGTTTGTTGCATTAATGGGAATAAAAGACAAACAATAACATATGTAAAGCTTTAAAACATGTTTCTGTTTTATAGATGTTAAACAATAACACCATATAAATTCAAGAACGTCTTTGTACAATTGTTAAATTGTAAAACCAAATAAAAGTAATTCTTCTCTTTATTGAAAGGTTAAGGCTTTATTAAAACAAAAAAAATGCATGACTTTTATGAAGAAACAAACGTTGGATAAAGATGAAGGGCTTGCGTCTTTATACAAAGGTTAAAAACTGTAAAAAGTGCTTCTATTTCATTGTTCTTGAAAGCCATTAAGAGCTTTACAAAACAAATAAACAAATATCAACGTAGAAGACGATTCACTATGTGTTTTTTCTTTTTTTAAAAGAGTTAAAACCATATAAGAAAAATCAAATTAAATCACAAAACAATTAAAAGGGAAAAAATGAGCAGATTGGTTTTATGATTCTCGTTCAATCTATAACCATATGCACTTTCACATCATCAAACCATATAGTAGCTTGGTTATTCTCTTGATTAAATTATAAAATGAGAATATATAAGAAAAACAAGGAGCAAAAACCCCATTTACAATGAGATAAAACCAGGTTCAATCCAGTTCATTTAACATTAAATTAAAACAAGGAATTTCAGAAAATATACCTGGAGGTGCAGAACAAAAAAATCCTTCGTTGATGAGATGCGATAAGGTAAGATGGGAGATCGTAAGGAATTGAAAAGCAATAAGGAAGTAAAGAGGATGGTAGAGCAAAGGCTGGGGATAAAAGAGTAAAAAAATAAACGTTATAAAAACTTATATTGAAATGAAAACTCAATACCCACCCCCTAGTAGGTTTAGTAGATTCTCAAATTTAATGAGATAAATCCATTCTCATAGAATTGAAAACCTCAAAGTAAACACTATTTTTTACAATTATTTCATTCCTTCATTCTCAAACTCTCAAACCAAATGCCTCCTGAAACTCCTCACTTCAATAATTAGCAGCCTACATGTATATTGGAATACTCACACCTTTTTTTTTATCAATCATGAAGATGTTGGAAATAATAATAACTTCAACTTCACCATTATTTGTCAGACATCACCTTCACCTATATTATATATCACTCAATAAAACATAAAAAAGAAGGGATATAAAAAAATATTTAGAGATCATATATGGAGGTGCTAAGCATCCACAACTCTCTTTTCAACCAAAAATATAAAACAATTTAATATAAAGAGGAGAATATAAATACTAAACTTTTTTTTCTAAATATCATTATTCAAAAAAATAATTTAAAAGAGGAGTTTATAGCTATGGGGACTAATTCAAAGATTCAGCTAGGAATTATTTTCTTGACTTATTTGGCAAGAGTAAGTTTATCAACTATACCTCTTAACATCCTTTATCATCACTACAAGAAATTGTATTTATAGTGAAAGTAAAAGTTGTCACTAAAAGCAGTAATATTTGACATTGTTATTAATGGTGTCCAATATTTGAAGTCGTCACCTCTCGTCACAAATACCTCCGTCACTAATAAAATAGTGACAAATTTAAAAAATGGTCACAATTATGCAACACTTTTGTGACACAAATACTGACACTAAAACTTGTGAAATATATGACAAAACTATATAGTCACAATAACTTTACTTATTTATGACAAGTTTATCATCACAAATAATATAAAATAGTGACGAATTAAATCGTAACAGTACTTCATTTTATTGTGACAAAATTGCCGACACTAAAACCTATCAAATGTGTGACAACACTATATGGTCACAACAACTGTACTTATTTATGACAAGTTTGTTAACACAAATAATATAAAGTAGTGACGAATAAAGTTGTAACAATACTTCATTATATTGTGACAAAAATACCGACACTAAAACATGTGCAATGTGTGACAATATTATATGGTCACAATAACTTTATATATTTATGACAAATTAGTTGACATAAATAGTATAAAATAGTGACGAATAAAGTTATAACATTACTGCATTTTATTGTTACAACATTATCGCCACTAAAATAATTACAAATAGTGACAATATTTGTAACTAATAATTTTTTTATCAATGTCCATTACTTCTTGGTCATTAATATTTTAATAAAAAATTGTGAACATCATTACGTCACAAAAATGAAAACTGATTCTTACAAAAAGTATTATCGCTAATGTGTTTATTATTATCACAAATAAAATATTATTATCACAAATAAAACTATCAATTCAAGAGAATTACATTAGTTGTAAAAGAAATTTGCATAAGTGGCTACATTGCCTAGCAGATTTCGTCACAAGTATGAAAGTTTACATGCTACAATAATGTTGTCACTAAATAAAGAATATGTGTTACAATAAATTTATCACTGATACATCTGATATGTGTAACAAATCTTCAATAGGAAACCCAATGATTGAAGAGGCTGAGTAGGCATCAATGTATCTTTTCACCTACAACAGAAAGTTACGAAATGATAGAAGGTAACGAAAAGAAGATTGACAGAGATAAACACCTACCAATACACTATCAAAGCTAGATACTACAATTAAAAATCCAATTTGCATATTTTGCATGCATCTCCTAGAATCCTTTGTAAAACAAGACGACAAACCAATATGAGAATTACTAATGATAAAGAAGAAACAATGGCACACTGTGAGGGACCTGTAGTCAAAACATTAACTCCATCTGTCTATGTTTGTACAGTAAACTAGTCAGAGTTCTTGTAAAGAGATGCCTGAACTGTTGTGCAGACAAAAAAACTGTAGATCTAGATATTAGTAGAAATTGGGTAAATAAGAACATTGGTTGATGGCTGGAAGGTTTTGATGGAATGAACTGTCCATAGGGAATCTTCAATCTACAGTACAATTTATCTTATCATACAGCAAGTTGCACTTAATATTTAAAGGAAGAGTTGCTGAAGATTCAATGACTAGAATCAATCATCCATTTAAAAAACTAGTTAAGACACGTTCCTTATAAGGAACATAATACTTCATTAATAGCAAGAAATAAAAAGTAAAAATAAATTAGCAAGATCTCTTTACAAATTATTCATATTTGATATCTCACATACAATTTATCAAACATAATTAGTTAATTACTGGATCCAAATAAACTCAAAAGGACCATACATATACATTAAAAGAAGACCAATGATATAATGGTGAATAAAATCTCACACTCACTTGTTAAACTTTGCTCAAGCAATTACTAAACTTATATTGGTTGTCTCCACTTTAAGGCTAAGTGTTAGCTTGCTTAAATATTGCAAGTATAATTTTCAGTTTTGGAGTTCTAGGAAGTGCTTAGTTCATAGATTTGGAAGACGTCAATGGGTAAGGGAATGAAAAACGTCGGTTGGTTATATATTATCATTACATGAATAATATGTTGATATCTGAGTTTTGGGGATTACTTCATACCCCCAAGTATGTGAGGAATCAAAGTCATTCATTCCTTTTTTTAGTAAAGTAATATTATTAATTAAATGTAATTAATTATAATATATTAAATATAATTAATTAATTGTAATTAATTAAAATTAAATATATTCTAAATATAATTAATTAGAACATGTTAAATATAATTAATTAAAATTCAATATATTCTAAATATAATTAAATGGAATATACTAAATATAATTAATTAGAATATATTAAATAC
>JANITX010000009.1:10534045-10574946 GCA_027564395.1 Erythroxylum ulei | reverse complement strand
ACTGAATAACTTCCAAATCAGCAAGGCTTCAACGCTCCTTCCGCTTGTAGGACTGACCAACGAACGCGTCCATAACATCTTGCCTTCAGCTTTTTATCTCTAGGGGAATTCACAAGTTCCCAAGTTTTATTCTTCTTAAGTGCATTTACTTCTTCCATAACAGTTGATCTCCAATCTGGATCTTGAAGTGCTTCCTGAATGTTTCTTGGCACAAACAGGTTAGTGATTTTAGAGATAAATGATTTATGTGTGTGTGATAGTTTCCCATAAGATAGGTACTTTGATATGGGATGATTGGTGCAATCCCATTTCCCCTTTCTAAATGCTATTGGTGCAAGCCCGTTTCCTTTTTCTAAATGCTATGGGTAGGTAATTATCAGCAGAGAGATTAGTAGAAAAATCACTAGTAATTTGTAGGTATAGATTGATCATTACTAGGCACAATAAGGGGTAAAGTAGCAGAAGGGTTACCTGAATTGTTCCCAGGTTCATTCTTCGAGGGATTTGAGAGGCCATGCATTGTGGGTTGTTCTCTACTTCTCAATTGAGTCTTCCTCTTAGTATAAACATGAAGCTTAGTATTCCGTTCCTTATGAACGGACAGTAGTATTTCTCCCCCTGTGGTTGAACTGGGATTTCCTAGCATGGACAAATTAGTAGTAGTATCTTTGGCTTCATTATCAGGAATTATATTATTATCAATAATGACAGTGGGTAGGGAGTTAGGTGTAATGGCTTTTCTGCTTCATTAGAGTTCTCCGCCTAAAGGAAAACTTTTTGATGTTATAGGAATGTGGCATCCATGGAGGCAACAATTTTTTGAGTTAAAGGATTGTAGCATTTATAACCTCGTTGACTAGGAGCATACCTAATAAAGGCAGATTTTTCAGCTCTTGGATCTAGTTTGGAGTTTCCCCTAGTTGAATTGTGAACATATACAGTAGACTCAAAGACCCGAAGAGGAAGAGATAGTAAAGTCTATTTTCAGGAAAGCATTATTTAAACACATCTAAGGGTGTAGCATAATGCAAAACACGGCTAGGCATTCGATTAATTACGTATGATGCAATCAAAATAGCCTAACCCCAAAGGTATTTTGGCACATTCATTGTAAACATAATGGACCGAGAGACTTCTAGTAAATGTTTATTTTTGCTCTCAGCACTACCAATTTGTTGAGGAGTGTTAACACACGTAGATTGGTGAACAATTCCTTTAGAGTTAGGAAATTTTCCAAGGACTTCATTAAAATACTCGGTAACATTGTCAGAGTGAAGTATACCAATGCATGTGTGAAATTGAGTTTCAATCAGGGTATAGAAATTTTGAAAGATTTGAGCAATTTCAGATTTTTCACGTATCAAATAGACCCAACATAACTGAGTATGATCATCAATAAAAGTTACAATCCATTTTTTTCCAGTAAGGGTTTTAACACGCAATGGACCCCAAACATCACTATGAATTAAGTAAAATGGTTTGGAGGGTTGATATGGTTTTGTAGGGTAAGAAATCTTACGAATTTTGGATAAAATGCAATGCTCAAAATGAAGTTTTGAACAATCCACAAATTTAAACAAATGAGATGATTAGTCTTTTGAGGTAAGAGAAATTAGGATTTCCTAATCTATTATGCCAAAGCAAAATCTGTTCTTTAGTAGGGGTAGAACAAATACTACTTAAGCCATGAGCTTCTTTATTCTTCAAGTTGTCATCAACAAAGTAGTGGAGACCATCTATCAACTTAGCACTGCCAATCATCTTCCTCATAGTTCCTGAAAGACACAATATGAGTCAAAAAATTTAATGGTACAATTTGTCGTGAGCTAGTTTGTTCATAGATAGCATATTACAAGTTAGTTTTAGAACATGTAGGATAGATTTAAGGCAGATATTCGAGGATATAATTACTGAACCTTTATCAGCTATAGCAAAAAATGATCTATCTGCTATACAGATTTTTTCATGGCTAGAACAAGGGTCATAAGTATGAAATAAGTTAGAAGAATTGGTCATATGGTCAGATGCTCCTGAATCAATGATCCAAGGAGTGAAATTGTATGGAAAGGAACATGATAAGGCATTAACATCACTACCAGTTTGTGCCACAAAAGCATTAGGAGCACTTGAGGATTCAGATTTGGGTTTTAGTAGCTTTAGAATGTAATTAATCTGCTCTTGAGAGAACCGTCCAGCTTCCACCTCATGTGCTGATGGGATTTTACGTGATTCATAGTGAGTTGAAGTTTTATTAAATTTTCCTTCGTGCAATCACTTCCAATTTGCAGGCTTTCCATGGAGTTTCCAACATGTTTCATGGGTATGCCATGCTTTATTGCAATAGTCACACCAAACCTGTGACTCTTCCTTAGTCTTCTTAGTACAACCAGTAGTATTCCCAGCAACTATTGTTATGTTTTCAATAGTAGGTATAGGATTTCGTTTGCCAAGCATCACAAACCGTCTACTCTCTTCATGTCGGACTTCTGCAAAGACTTCTCCTATGGTAGGAAGTGGTTGTCTTCCAATAATCTTGCCTCTAACCTCATCAAACTCAACACTAAGTCCAATTAAGAACTTAAAAATTCGGTTTTCCTCTACTGTTTTCCAAAAATAGTTACCGTCTTCAGGGGATTTCCTTTCATAGTTATTAAACAAATCTAAGTCTTGCCACAAATGTTTTGGAGAATTAAAGTATTTAGTAACACTATCCTCACCTTGATGGATCTCACCCAATTTGAGAGTTAGTTCATACACTTGGGACTGGTTTCCCAAATCAAAATACATCTGATTCACGTTGTCCCATAGCTCCTTAGCTATGTGGTAACACATATAGTTGGAGCTAATATTCTCCTCCATAGAATTTACCAGCCTTGTCATCACCATAGAATTTTTAGCATCCCATATTCCGTGTGTAGGATCATCAGCCGTAGGTTCCTTTTTGTCACCAATCTAATATCCGATCTTGCCTCTACAACGGATGTACATTCTAACTGATTGGGACCAGCGAAGAAAATTCTCTCCATTCAGTCATATAGTAACGATCTAAATGGAATCAGAATCTAAGGTATTATTATGAGGAGGAGGTGTTTGAAGAGATGGTTTAAAGGATTCACCAATGTCGAACATGGTTGGCATAGATTGGTAGGATTAGAGATAGTAGGTGGCGGCTAGGGTTTAGGACTGTTTAGGTAGTAGGATTAGGGACAGTAGGTGGCGGCTAGGGTTTAGGACTGTTCAGGTGTGGCCCTGATACTATGCAGAAATTCTGAACTGTTGTATATTATTCTCTATTTTATCAATACATAGGTACAAGTATATATAGAAATAGAGAGGGCTATTCTAGGAAATTAATATCTGTACATAATATCCTAATATATGTGCATAATATCCTAACTGATCTGATTTGCTAATTTTTAGGAGTCAATAATATCCCCAACACTTACTTTTAAGAAAAATAAACCATAGACTGACCATCAAAGAATATAACACAGAAAATGGCTAAAATAGAATCACTGTAGCAATTAATATCTTTATCCTTCAAGAAGTTTATCAAGCTGCTCATTTTGTGCTTGCTTGTGTAGGGGTTGCCTCAAGTTCTCTTATATAGAGTACATTTCCTCAAAGATGTGCTTCTTTTGCCTGCTCTTAGTAGTAGAGATGAGAAGGTGATCAGTGGCTTGGCATGTTTGATGTCAGAAATTGGTCAAGCTGTAAGTCTTCTGTATGATTTTTTGTTTCTTAGTGTCTCTTTCTTCTTTTCTGATTAGCTTTATGCTCGTCTGAAAATTTTTCAGGCACCTTCTTTGATTGTTGAGGCAAGTAATGAGGCATTTGCAATGGCGTATGCTCTATTACGGTGGGACATACACTTAAATGCTTCTATTATGTGCTTTAGTGCTCGATTGGAGCAATTTCATATTGAATTTTTTGTCACATCAACTTGTTTATTCATAACATTAGAAGACAGAACCAAGGCATTTTATTTAGGAAGATGGAATAGCATGTTGCATTACCTTCTTGTGTCTTATTAGCTACATGTTCTGCAATGAGGTGTATGTTTCTAGTAACTGAAAGGGATACAAATATTGTTTTGCAAGTTCACATGAACTTGCATAAAATATCTTGTGCATATATTTCTTCTTGGATTCCTAATTCATATACAAATTTAGCAGTTGTGTAGCATTTCCAAGTGAAGATTGGGAGATTGCAGACTCGACCTTGCAATTCTGGTATTGCTATTATTTTCTTGGCATTGTCATATAAAATTGTACATATACACATCACTTGTGCTTGTTTAAAATTTTTGTATTTTGGGCTTTTTTAATTAAGCAATTGATTTCATGCCATGAAATTGATATCAATATAACTTTACTTCAATTTGTACTTTATTCTGGCGGTCACAAATAAGCACACTAGTCAATTGTAGTTCTTAACTAATTTGATAAAATTCCCAAAGCTCAGAACTTTTAAATTTAATTTGATTAATTTTCAGTAGTTTAATTTGATTAATATGCAGTACCTCCTTTCAAAAAAATAGCTTTTGTTCTTGTCTCTTTATTAGAATAGGTATGCAAATGAGCTTATACACTCATGCTTCATATGGCTTGATCAAGCGTGATGCTATGTCGTTATTTAATTCTACTCAAGATAATGAAACAAATTCTAAAACTACATTAAATGGCTACCTTTTCTCCCTTTTACTCCCATTAGCTAGATAATCACTAAGTTTTGGTCACCATAGGTGCTCTATCACCCCACCCCTACTTATATGATGCATTTATATTTATTTCTCTTCCTCTAAAACTTAAATGCGATCGTAAGTGATGGGGTCTACTTTTTGCCTACATTTCACATGTTTCAACCATCACAAATCAACAATTCTTCTCATATCTTCTTATGCTTCTTCAAGCTTCTTGCAAGTGCATTCATTGCTTATTCCATGTTTTCTTGTGTTTCCATAAATACAAATGATGCAGGACAGCTAAAAAGGATGTCAACCAATTCTTTTCTTGTTTGATATAATTGAGAGGAGTTGCTTTTAGGCTAATAGAAACATAATAGTTGAAGTTGTTGGAAATAGTTTGAACAGTTAGAAACAAAAGGATAGTTCTAGAAATCACTCTTGAGAGTTGTGAAATTAGAAATTACTCTTATAGTTTAATAATAGCTCTTAAGAGAAAACATCACTTATATTAATTTAAAAATTTAGCATTCACAAAGAAATCACTCTATTCTTAATTGAACATTGAAACACAGTTAAAATCCTACAACCCAAATGCTAATGAAATAGCTGTTCCAATAAGAAAAAAATTAAAATTGAAATTGAATCCTATTCTAATAAGGATTTTTCGTTACTTGAATCCTAAACAAATTAAAGCAACATGAATTAACTTAAATCCGGTTCTAGTAAGGAAATATGATCATAAAAAAAGACTTACAAAGTAAAACAACTAGCTCTAGTCATTGCTTGTGTTCCTATTCTCGTGAAAGTGTCTAGTGGGCAGTCACACCAAATGCATTCTCCTTGTTCCCACTAAATTAAGGCTTGGGGCTGAGTGATTTGTCCTTTTAATCTAAGATGTGTCACATGAAAGAAATTCACCATAGACTCTTAAATTTGTTCATCTTATTTAATATTCTTATTTAACTTCAGCCATCTTATTTACCTAATTATTCAGCTTTAAAATAAGGTCTCTTTTTGACTTCCTAATTACTGATATTTTGTTTGTTATTAAAGTCCAAAATGGAATATCTAGCGTCTTTATGATAGCAATATTGATAGCAATATGGATCCTAAACCCATATTGACATATGCTAGGAGATTCACTAAGGCAGGGAGGGGTGAGTCATCAAACGGTTAGAGAAGTTAGTTAGAGGAGAGAGAGGAAAGGACTATGTAAGGGATGGGGTAGTGCAAGGCTAGGGATATGGGAATATTTGCATTGTTTCGGCTGATAGCTGAAGGGCCATTAGTGGCTGGTTAGCTTGGTTCTTGTAGACTATACTAAGAGGCTGTAGCCAAATATAAATAAAATACCTTATTTTCACCCATTTTCCTATCATTGACAGTGATGAAACTAAAAGGGAAAGTTGGCAATGTCATATATGCCAGGTCATAGCATAATCATAAAACACCTTTCTAGTCTCTGAATTGGCATTGTAATTTGGAGTTGGTGTTGGAATCAGAGTCCAAGGAAATTATCCAACTTTTCAACATACTGATATTATCATCCTTTCTTTCCCTTTTTATTACTTATTAGCTTGCAGAGGGCTTTATATAGGGATTGTCAATGTGTGGTTGTTACTCGTCTAGAAAGCAAAAGAAAAAGAAATGCTAACTGGCTTACCAATTTAGACACGACCACCCCGTATGTTACTTATTTTCAAAGTAACTCCTTTTGTAAATAGGTCTGGACTAAGCATTGCTTGAGAAGTTGCCAAAAATATGATTATCAGTGAACTGTTCTCCCGAAAAAAGAAAAAAATCATATAGCACATTAAGGGAGTCAAGGCTGATGACCCTCTTTGACGTGGTTGTGGCTCTGCATACTAGCTAAAGGATATAGGATGAAGCAAAATGTTGTAAAAACTGATGCCACTTGTCTGCTTCTTGTTGTTAGACTGTAGGTTAGTGCTTCCAGAACGGTAGCGTATGCTTGACTGATATCTGCAAGCTTTGAGGCTTTGATATAATCAGATATCCTGACAAGAATTACTGTAATGATTTGAGTTAGGGAGCCAGAATAATCTCATTAGAGATGCATTGCTTTTCATTGATGGTAAATGTTGTGCAAAGTCTTCTATGTTGCTTCTACTCACAAAACCGTCAGCTTTATAATTTAGCTGATGTTGTTTTGAAAGCATGGCTGATTCATTGGTATTAATGAATTACTGGAAGTTACATGTTAAAGTACAAGCTACTGAACAGGTCTATGCTGATCATGCAACTATACATGGAGAACTGTGAGGTCAATCTATATGTACTGTCGAGTTATTAGTTATGAAAAAGTTGATGCTTTGGATTCTAATTTTTCTTGATATTTTTTTGATGTTATTAATCAATGTCCTTGAGGTCAAGGTGGATTAAGTTTTCGCTTGTTAGCTGTGGTGCTCCAGTTGTTACATATTCAAAAATGTGATGTCCAATTAATAATTAAATACCATACTTGTTCAACAGAAATTGTCACTTTTAGAAGAGGCTTTATGCAAGATAGATTCCAGTGATCCAGCAGCTGTCTGTGCTGTTATTGATCAATATGCTCATCGACCAAATTTGAAAGAGCAAAGTGCTTATCACCGGTTTGTCTTCAATTTAACCATTCAGATTCAGTATCTCTGTTGATATGAAAGTTTGTTAATGGTGCATAAAAATTGTATACCTTTTCCTCTCCTGAAATTGTCAATAATGTCTATTCTTGCAACATCTTTAGCAACATCAAATTTATCTGTTCACACAGGAAGTTCAATTGATCTACTAAATACATGCAGAAAAAAATATAAAAGAATCAATATATTTCAGATCTTATTGAAGGGATTTTGAGTTTGTAGTTGGGTAAATGTCTTCCCTGTTTGTGATGGTTTGAAACAGGTTGTCTTAGGATACTTTTTGCAGGCTGTCAATTTGCAAACTTGAATGCGCCATTGGGCCTTGTGGCTTAATGGGAGATAATGTTAAAAAACTAATGCAGCATGGCTTCTAATGACTGCCAAAACAAAGAACATGTCCATTTATCAATTTGGTTGTTTACGTTCTTTTCTTTTTCTCTGACTTGCATTTATATTCGTAGTCTTGCATGTACAAAAAATGGAAAAACTAAAACATCCAAGTTTGAGAAAAATGCATTCTACATGAACTTAAGAGCTCTCCTGAAAGAAGGGGTATTTCCCTTTTTCTGTTTGGTTTTTCTACTCTGTTTTTCAGAAACTATTCATTATGTAGTGTGTATGAACACAATGAATTCAATTATCATCTGAGTTCGTAAAACTGCTAGCTTTTTTTTCTTTCCTTGTCGATCCAGTGGAAGTTAAAGAGGGGAGGGGGTTTCCTTGCCTATTGAGTTGTAGAATTACCGATGTTACATTGCTGTATGATTCCTACTTCTCACATTTCTGAGATTGGTTGGCTGCAGGTTGGATGTTATTGATAAATGCTTCTCATATAAGACAATTGAAGAAATTTTATCTGCAGTTGTGAGTTATTCATGTGCATCAACTTTGTCTTAAGAAAGATTGATTGAATTCATTTCTGTGATATTCTTATTTCTGGACAAGCTGTGTAGAGTCATCAGTGTTACTTTGGCTCATAGAGTTGACATGTCATCTTGCCATTGTACAGGAGACAGAGGCAAGTAATAAGGCAGATGATTGGATCTCTAACACTATCCAGTCACTGAAGAAGGCTTCTCCAACGAGTCTCAAAATTTCTCTTAGATCCGTGGGTTGCGCCTTTCTTTGCAAATTTATTTCTATTACTCATCAAACTACTATGTTATATTTTGCGTAGATGAAGAAATGGCATTTGCATTGATCCAACTTTGTACACAATGGGCAATAACTTGGAACTCATATATGATAGGATGAGGCAGTGACTTTCATTGAATATGGGATGACCTTGCATCCTTCTTGCATGAGTCATAAATTCCTTGGCATAAAATGTGAACATTTAATCCTGTTTTGTTGAAGCTTTCTTTCTCATGATGGTAAACTCCATTAACTTAGACAACAATACTTGGTTGATGATAAAATACTTTTGTTTCATATGAGGATTGACCTACTACTTCTATAGAACAATTGCAAGGTAAAAACCGATACCAGAGCCTTTTTTTTCTCAACTTTTCTTTTAATTTATTTGCTATAACAATATTTTTTTTCGCAAGTTTGTATCTCATATTTCATCTCTGAACCAACCATAATCATAACTAACAAACATGAGTAACTATACGTTGCTCTCCATTTTTTGTGTGATGAGATTAAACATTTTCTGCAGTTTGGGGTTATCTTGTTTGTAGCTTGTGCAATATTATAAATTAACAGTTATTTTGGAGACTGGCTTCCAGATTAGAGAAGGAAGGCTTCAAGGCGTTGGCCAATGCCTTGTTCGTGAGTATAGAATGGTTTGTCATGTCATGCAAGGAAATCTTAGCAAGGACTTCTTCGAGGTTTTGATCTGAATCATCTGTTTGTTTTTCTTCTGTTAAGTTCTATGTGAATAACTCTTAGGGGCTTACATACAGGGTTGTAGAGCTATCTTATTGGACAAAGATAGAAATCCAAAGGTGAGGGCATTATCTTCATCCTAGAACAACCCAGAGACTAATTCCAAGATTGGATTTGTATAGATACTTTGAGCTTCCATTGTTTTTAAGATCACCGGGAATTATATTCTTTCGAATCTTTTACCCAGTGGGAACCTTCAAAATTGGAGCTCGTCCGCAACTCTATGGTAGAAGAATATTTCAAAACATTGGACAGTGAAGATTGGGAAGATCTGAAGCTTCCAGCTCGATTAAAATTACCTGGATGTGCCCTTGCGAAGCTTTAAACATCACTTTAGTTACCTTGAAGCTTAAAGTGGAATATTAGTTGGTTACTTGGAGGGTAGTACAAGAAGTTTACACTGAGTCTCAGCTAGCTGCGAAATCTTGACTACTATGACAGTTGAGATTGGTGACGCCATCTTACCCCTCCCTAATAAATTAGCTGAAATCTATGAGAAAATAATCTTGTTGGAGAGTCTAGCATCCTAATTGTAAGAGTCTTTAAGTAGACTTTTTGAGTGAAGACAAGCATAATTAATGTATGTAAGTTGAAGCATCACCCTGAGATCGTGACCGTAGGCATAATTCTCCGATGCATTATGCCTTTGTAGGTTTGAGTTATACCTTCCTATTTCAACATGTCAAGCAAGGAGGAAATATTATTGCATGATCTATGCATATAGGAAATTTATATTACTTACATACAAGGATATAGGCATGTTATTGAAGGAAATGTGAAGTTATGTTTTTGAATGGATGTGAAGTTATGTTTGGTGATTATTAGAAACTAAGTTAAATAGTATTATCGGTTGTATTTCTAATGCAAATGATCATGAACAACAAACTTATGAATAAATACTTCCAACTCGCACAAGTTACAGTTGAAGTTTATAATAGAAAGAGGGTTGATGGTCTGAAGTCTGTTTGTTGCTTAGGGATCGAGACGCCCCTCTGATCTCAATCGTTTAGCTGATGCAAGTTAGACGAGGGAGGACGAAAGCCCAGTTAACAGAAGATGGCCCCTAGCAAACTGAAGGGTTTGCAACTGTTAATTCTTTTTAAAAGTTTTTAAAATAAGATGGACTTTTGTCAATAAACTGAATTATCGTTAAATATCCTTTTCATAAAATCCTTCAGTTCCTGACAAGAACAAATTTTATTTGCTGTAATTATATTGAGAAAACAATGAAGTGAAAATTACAAAATCAGTTAATTTAAAAAGTTAAAGGTTGGAATATAATCTGACTTTAATCTTAAAGAAAATAAAAACATAATATACAAGTATCACTTAAATTCAGGATTAGTACAAATTTTTTTGAATTTAATTGATTTTAGAATGAAATTCAAATTCAAATCGATTTAATTTGATTCGAATTGAGTTTTGTTTAGATATTATATTTAGTTCGATTAAATTTATTTAGAATGAATTTATTGTTTAATGTCAAATAATTAACTCGTTAAATTATTGATTCAAAAGAAATATATAATTTATAAGATACTCCCTCTTATTCAAAATAAAAGTCGTTTTAGAGAGATGCACACTTATTAAGAAAGTTAATGAAATATTTGATTTACCCTTATTAATTGTATGTTGAAGTGCTTTAAAAATATAATCTGTGTAATCAAGATATGAGAGAAATTAAAGGGTAATTTTGGAAGTAAAATTATAAACATGCATGAAAAGTCACGAACGACACTTATTTTGAATAATTAAAATCTCCCTAAAACGACTTTTATTTTGAATAGGAGGGAGTATTATGTATTGTGTGTAATTGATTTAAAAGAAATATTTAATTTAGGATCAATTTACCTAATAAATGCTTACCAAATTTAAAAAAGGGGACTATTAACTAGGTAGAAAATATGGCATTTGGTGCATAGGCAAAAACTCAAAAGTAAAAGAAAATCTAATAATGGAAACGTAAAGATCTGGCAAAAACTCGAAAATAAAAGGACAATAGTGGAAACCGAAATTCAGATGGGACGCGACGCGATTAAAAATAAAAATCAGGCACTAATTTAAACCCTAGCTATATATAAGCATCATTTTGCCAACTACAATCTCTTTGCAAAAACGCTAGCAGCGGAGTAGTTTCTTCCTCTTCGTCTTACAAAGTACAATCTTTCTGCCTCTCTCTGTTTATTTGTATAGTGTAGCTTAGTGATTGGTGATTTATGTCTGATTATGGTGGGTCTTTGATAATCAGATATGAAGCTGGTCGCTGCTTACTTGCTCGCCGTTTTGGGAGGCAATGAGTGCCCCACCGCCGACGACTTGAAGAGTATCCTCGGATCCGGTAACTCTCTAGCCTCTCGGTTCATACTATGGGTTGTGGTCATTCTTAGGTTATATGTGCGCGTGTGTGTCGGTATCTATAGGTTTTGGATCTTTTTGTTCCTCTTAGCGATTGCAAGTCTTCATTTGGTATGCATCGTTTTGTTACTAGTTAATTATGATTTTGATGGATGTCACATCTAATGATAACTTAATTATCTTGTATGAATTAAGTTGTTCCCGGTTTATATCTTGGGCTTGTTAGGCTCTAGAATCATTCAGTTTATTACTTTAAGTTTGGTGCTCTGATTTGTGACAGCTGACGATCCTGAGGACTTTGATTGTAGAAAATGGAGTTAATTTGTTTCTTTGTTGAATTGGAGTGCAGTTGGAGCCGAGGCTGATGATGACATGATTGAATTGCTGTTGTCCCAAGTTGCTGGGCATGACATCACTGAGTTGATTGCATCTGGCAGAGAGAAGTTGGCTTCTGTGCCAGCTGGTGGCGCTGTTGCTGTTGCTTCAGCAGGTCCTACTGGTGGTGGCGGCGGTGCTGATGCTGCACCTGCCGCAGAGGCTAAAAAGGAGGAGAAGGTAGAAGAGAAAGAAGAGTCTGATGAGGTACGTTTTATCTGGTGTAATTGATGTTTACTTGGGCCCCCTATCTTAGTTTGTTATTGTCTGTTAACTGGGCGTTTTCTTTTGACCTGCTGCAGGATATGGGTTTCAGTCTCTTCGACTAAGAAGTCTGCTTACTAGTTGTTTGTATCAACAAGTCCTCTTATCTTTCTATTAGCGGAATTAGTTTATTACAGGTTTCCAGTCTGTAGTTTAATATTAAATGTGGACTTTGTTTGAGCCCTGGAATTTTGTTCTAGATGATTGAGATGAAACCACTTAAGAAATGTTAGTTTTGAGAATCTCTTGATGGATCTAGTCCAATGCTTTATGCGGGGTTAATTATTAGTTGCACAAAGAATTTTATGTGGGTTAACTTTCTTGTTATTTTTTATTGCTAGTTGATTAGCTAACTATTATGGGGTGGTAGTGTGTTACATAATGGCTTTCAAATACTAGTTCGGAGCTATTAGTTTGTTGTGATTTATGGTAGTAGCATACGTTGCTAGGATTGGTGGTCTCTTTAAGTGAGGATCTATACAATTTTATTATCACTTAAATATAGACATTATATGCCAAGGAACCTTCTTTGTATGGATATTAGCCAACACGTTATGAGTTGGGGTTTATAAAACCTGAAGTTAAGGAGCGCATATCTGGGAATTTGTCAGTAAAGCGAAATGTAATCTCCAAGCTCTCCTCGTATACTTGCCCGTATTAACGATGGAAAGAATTGAACACTATGATTATTGATAATTTTAGTCAAGTAAAAGCTTGGTGTGAATTAGTCAGTGGCCTGATTTGTATTCGATAAATCTAAGGAACAAAAACTGTCAAGTCGTGGTGAAAAGGTATTTGTAAGATTATTTGTTTTAGCAGTAAGTCTGAATTATTTTGGAGTGGTTGTATCTATGTGGAATGTAATGACCTGATAAGTAATGACAAAACGATATTTTGTTAAAAAATGACAATGTTTTAATCTTTTTGTTTAAGAAAATAATTTAGGCTGGGTTTTATTAGCTCATTTTTATCCTTAATTGAAAGAAATTATGCATGTTTTTGTCTGTTCAGATTAGTCCGCAGGTCATCGTTAAAGCATTGAAACTGTAATTCCTATGTCTAAGCGTGACCTCGTACTATGATACTTCTATCTCGTCACATTGAAGTCAATCCTATATACCTATACAACTTAAAGCACTTTAGTATTTAAAAGCATAGCCATTTGCATGAAATTATGATGGCATTCAAAGCATCAACTTCGGGAGAAACAATGTTTTACGCAATTAAATAGTGTGTCAGTAGAGAGAGATACATGAGAACAGTTTTACATTAGTTTTTGGTTGCATTTATCCAAGCTTCAATCCATGTTTAGTGGTTTGGTCTTTTCATCTAGGTCTGCAAATCGATTTCTGGGCCATGTATTCCGCCAGAAGATGCGTATATGATTTACTAATCCTTTTTTATAGGCATACATGGAGTGTTCTACGTTATGTTTTTCAGTTAACCAGCAAATATCTTTACTGGAACTATAAAGCATTTCCAGCTATAAATATGAAATGTATTTTATCAATTGCGTATTCTGGTGAAAAATAAATTGCAGTTTTGGATATATTGTTCTTGAATGTCAATTCATATTACTAAATTGAAAAATTAATTTTATTGTTCCCCTTTTTCTCTCTAGATTATTTAATTATAGTTTTGAACCTGAATATTTGCTCTTTTATCTTTTAGCAAACTTTTTACATTTATGATTAATTTATGCACTTGTATTCATAAGATGTTTACGTACGTTACACATGAACATAGTAAACATCATTGTCCCTATCTCATTTATATAAATCTAAGGAGATCTTTGTTGTAGTTTTATAGATACAGAAAATAACGATGCTTTTAATGATGTCAGTATTACACAAATGTTCATTAGCTGTAAGGTGTGGTAGACCTGTTAACTAGAACTCTTGAGCAAGTAAAGTGTTAGTTAGCTGGGCTGACCTCTTTTTCTTTGCACATTTTGTTGTATAGTTAAATAGTTTATTAGTTAATACTGTGTTTCTTCAATAACAGTACGTAGGATATGTCAAAAACAATCATGATATAGACAATTGAAATTAGAGGAATCTTGGTTACATATCTTTGAAGGTTAAGCTTCAACAAACGTCAGTGGATGGGATCAAAGAAAATAAGTAGACCACCAAATCCCTCGAGTAATTAGGTGAATAGTTGGTTTATGCCATTTCGTAAAAACTATTTAAAAATATTTTTTTATCTTATACATATTTAGATGTATACGATAGAGTTTATAAAATAAATATACATTACGAATGAAAGTATGATGAAATTATAATTATGAGATTTGTATTGTATTTATCCATAAATTATTCTTAGTCATTATTCTATTGAGACTGGATATTAATAGCATGAGAAAAAACTAATACACGTTATGTTTTTTTCATGAAAGAAGTAGCCAATTTTATAAGCTAAAGTATGAAAATACTTAAACAAATGTGTGGATATTTGTTAAAGAATAAGTTGACTGAACTAATTCTATATGAGAAATTCATTTAGAACATTACTTGTATCTTTATGGAAATTCTTATTGTAATGATTATATAAGTGATCATTTGATTTGAGATCTCCAGAGTTATCTTGTATAAAGATTGATATGTTTTAATGTTATTTATGACCTATTCTGATTAAGGATAGCTCAGTCAGTAGTTATTAGATATAACATGAACTATATAAAGGTTATTGAGTGATCAATATAGAATTCATTGCCTTAAAGTAATAAGGAAGGATGTTTAATTATTTTTTATTAGAATTTATTTGAAAAAAATTTAGCCATGGTATAATAACGTTTTGTAAATAATTTACAAATGTCATGATATAATCAATTAATAATGGTAGAGACTAATATGTTTGGACTCAAATAGAGTAGGCATTAATTTTATACTCTATGTTTAATCAAAACATTGTATGATGAGAGAATTGAATTATATGAGAAAAAAATTATACATGGAGAAGGTAAATCATTTTGACATTTTAAATATTTAGGTGATTATGATGTATTGCTAGACTTCAATCTTGATATATGGATATAAATTGTTTAATTAGATAATTAAAATAAATTAAAGAAGTTTAATTTATCTAATTGTAAATATAATTTAGAGTTATAATTTATATTCATTAATGGGTTACATGCAAAGAACGAGCTAAAGAGAGAAAAGATATTTAAATCAAGTTGAACATGATTGTAAGGTTTGAAAAAAATTATTATTAAATATGAGATATTTAATAAAAAAATTAAAATGAAATATTGAATTTTGTTTGGACATAATTAATATTTAACTATAATCAATTGTAATTTTAATTAAAGTTTAACTAAAATTAGAATTTTATTTCAATTAAATTATTAAAATGTTCAAATTTTATTATAAATAGATTTAAGCTTTAAGAAAGCTAGCATTTCTTGCCTAACCCTCTTTGTAATAGTTACAAAATTTTTTCATCATATTTTATGGATATCATTAGAGGTCGGATACTTGTGTAACTATGGTGGTTGTGATGAGTCAGTTTCAGAAACAATTCGAGGTAAATGACAAGAAAAATATCAAGGTTTAAAATAAGGTATGAATTAATTTTCATACGTTAATTATTTTATAAAATTAAGTGATATTGACTTTTGGGAAATTAAAATTAAAAGGTTTCATATTATTTCACTGCATGTAGGATCGAATCTCGACTTGATTTTTTTAATAATAGTATTAGAGCCGACTTTAATTTCTATAAGTTGATAAAATTTTATTTGATTTATTAATCACCATTTTGGAATTGATGAACTACAAACCATAAATAATTAAATTTGAAAAGTATAGATTAATATTCCCAACATAAACCTCAAAATCATATTTGGATTTAATTATTTTTAATTTGAAAAGTTCTTATCTTTTTAGATTAGAAACCCAAAAAGTCTAAACTTAATTTTGAGAATTACATTAATAGAGATATATTGAAAGTTTTTTTTATCTATTTTAAGTGCAAGCACATAAATAATGTATTAAAGATGTTGAGTATTTGAGATGTCTGATACTTGTGAAGTATTAAAAATATCCATTATTCTATATATAAGTTGATTTGAATTCAAGGTTATATGGATATTAACTTTAGAAGTAAATCCTAATTAAGGTACAATTTACTTATAACAATATCATTTTAAGATTGGCAAGGCTCAAATGTAGCAATAGTTACTAATTAAGCTATAATACATTATTCATTTAGTGAAAATATTTAATTGAACCAACAAGTTCTTTAATGAACTTAATATGGTTCCTTGCATTGTTTAAGATATTAATATACTATGGACTATTATAACCTTTAGGCATGCAAAAGGAGCTAAGGTCTAATAAAAAATCCAAGTATGTATTTAGATAGTTATTATGATGATAATTAAGATGAAAGTTGTAAGATCTAAGTAAGTTCTCACTATAGAGAATTTTGTAGAATTCTCTCATTAAGTCATCGTCCCAATAGTAGCATGATCGTCATATGATGAAATCGTATAAGATACTTAAATGATTAGTTTAATGTAAGTGGGGGATCATTGATTTATATCCTACATCTTCTAAGTTGAATGACAATTATTTAGATGCGTTCTTTATCTTATACATACTTAGATATATATATGAAAAAGTTCATTGGATAAATATACATTGCAAATAAAATTATGATGGAAGTATAATAATGAGATCCATATTGTATTTATATTATCCTTAAATTATTCTAAATCATTGTTTTATTAAGACTAGACATTAATATAACGTAAAAATACTAGAACACATATGTTTTTTCTTATAAAAGAAGTAGTTGCTCTCATAGGCTAAAGTATGAAGATATTTAAACAAATGTGTAGATGCTTGTTAGAGAACAAATTCACTTAACTGATCTTATATGAGAAATTCATTTACAACATTACTTGTATGTTTATGAAAATTCTCATTGTAATGATTATTTAGTTGATCTTTTGACTTGAGATCTCCAAAGTTATTTTGCATAAAATTGCTATGTTTTGATACTACTTATGACATATTTTAATCAAGGGTAGCTTAGTCAGTAGTTATTGGATATAGCAAGAACCATATGGAGGTAGTTAAGTAATTAATATAAAGTTTACAACCCTAAAGTAATTAGGGAGAATGTTTCATTGTTCTCGATTAGAATTAATTCGAAAAATCTTTGGCCAAAGTGGAATGACACTTTGTAAATAATTACAAATGTAATTAATAGCTTTAATTACTAATGAAGAAGAATTAACATGATTAGACCTAAATAGAGTAGGTAATAATTTTATGGTCTATTTTTAATTTAAATATTGTATGATGAAATGATTGAATTATACAAAAAAATTATGTATGGAAAGATTAGTAAAAATCACTTTATCATTTTTATATATTTGGATAGTCATAATTTGTTGTTAGACACCAATTTTAATTATGAATATAAATTGTTTACTTAGAGAATAAAAGATAAATTGAAAAATTTTAATTTATCTAATCCTAAATATAATTTAGAGTTATAATTTATATATTTTTTCAACATATTTGTTAACTTAATATGTCACACACAAAGAATAAGTCGAAGAGAAAAAAATATATTTTAGTTAATTTGGGCATAATAGTAGAGTTTAACAATTTTATGATTAAATATGAGGTATTTAATAAACAAAGATCAATAAACGGTTTCAAGAAAACTATAAAAAATGGTCAAGCTTTAGAATAAAGTATAAACTAATTATATTCATGTTTTATTATGATTCATGTATTAATTATTTTATATAATTTTAAATGATCATCTTGACTTTTGGAAAATCAAAATGAAAAGGTTTTTTAATTATTCTATTGCGTGCGAAATCGAATCCTGACGTGATTTTTCAACACGAACATCCATCGATTAACATCATGTTCAAGTCTTTCTTTGTCTCTTCTAATTCCTCATTATTCCATCTATTCCCTTTTTAGTGGTTTTATCAATTTCTTAGGTTTCTTTACAAGGCTTATCATGAATATCCTTCAATTAGAAATACCAATTCATCTTTATATTCATCAATATTAAAACTACATCCAAACTAATTAGGCTTGTACTCTTAAATTAGGTTTGTTTATAAATTAATAATACGGGTATATAACATCCATTAATTAAAAAAGGTATTAATTAATTAATTAATAGTTTATTAATTTATAGAGTGTATTTACAATTCAATAAACATAAGAAAATTTTGAGATAAATCCAATTATGTTCATTAAAAAAAACCACATTATAGTAGAGTTATATTTTCACATTATAGTAGAGTGTATTTACAATTCAATAAACATAAGAAAAATTTTGAGATAAATTCCAATCATGTTCAAAATTGATTAAAAAAACCACATTATAGTAGAGTTATATTTTCACAAAGTATCATAAATAACTATAACTGTAGCAAATTTATTAACTTATGATTTGCATGTTTGATCTTATATAAAGGCGTTTAAAAAGTATATTTTTTAAAATTTAGTAAAATTATTAATTTAACCTATTAACTCAAGTTAGGAGCATAAAAATTATTATATAGTACAAATTGCCCGATTATCGATTAATTTATAGGGGTTTTAGTGTAACTTCTTCATTTTATCAGCTTATATTTTTTTTGGTGGACTTGATATAGAAGTAAATTAAATATGACGAGATAAAATAAGTTGAACATTGCATTAACAAGCAACAATATATATAGATAGTTCTTAAGGCAATCCTTAAAAGAAAAAGAGCACTAACTTTAGTAATTTCTCTAGTCATGCTATATCTAATATAAGTATACTGAAACGCAATGAAATGCAGTCCTTAGGGTTTACATTTCTTGCCTTCATGGGTATTAATATTTATCTCCATCTGTCGCCAATAAAGAACATAAGAATGTACGTAGTACTTAATTCATGTTACATCACCAATTGAAGACATTAAAACTTTTCAATAACAAAATCAAATAATTAAAATATACGATATATATAAGAATATAAAAACGACTCTTAGCACCTGCAATTAACTTATACTTTCTATAGGATTTGAGATAATCATGAAATTTACTTTTTCATGGTTGAATATCAAAAATCGTTTATATAGGAGTATGAATTCCCTAAAACTATACTGTCGTTTAATATAAAAGGTATGTTTAATTTGTCACATCACATGTACCATTGATTATTTTTTGCAGTCAAATTAAAAATTAAATTTGTATTCTTTTATTTAACTTAGATAAATCATAATGATCTTAAAATATTTAAAAAAAATTTTCTTACTGATTTTGTCAACATTCTTATAACAATTAATAGATTAGTGTAGGCATTTGTAAAAGTATGAAACTTGTTATACGTAAAACCCCAAGAAAATTCAAAAGTTTTAACCATCTTTGCCTTTTTTTATTTGAAAATTCTCGAAATTATAATGAAAAAGAATTTAGAATAAGTAATTATACCTGAGATATAATATTGAATTTGTCTTTTAAAATTTTGTATTCCTCCTTAACCGTGTTAAAATATTCAAGGCACCTGTAATCACGATACTTTAGTTAATAAATACATTTTTAAGTTAAATTCAATCAAAATTAATTATTACCATAAACATTGTAATTTGTGGACTGAAACAATATAATGGTCATCAAAAGTCTTATATTAGCGTCCAATTCTACAACGACTTATTTCAAGAGTTAAAAAGTTTTGTTAAGTGAATATGAATTGTATCCATCATGCATGCAGGTATCTTAATTAAAGTTGGTTACTTAATTATTAATTTATAGTTGCATGTGGTGTTCTTCCTCTAATAAATAAACAAGTAAAATTCGTATTTTCTACCTTGCATGATCCATATCATCACAAGCATACCGAAGGTCACGACAAGCGAGGGCCATGCGACTACCGCCAATACTGTAACACCAAATATAAATTCAGGAATTGATTAAACCAATATCGCAAAGGCAATATTATACTTGATGCTGATATGGAACACTGTAATTAGAGATGCACTAATCAATCTTGAATTTGTTTAATTTCAATGAATGCTACAAACCACAAGCTTTTTCATAAAAAAGCAAAACACATTGTCCACCGAAACATAAAGGGAGAATAATTTGTTATAGATAATACAATGTTTATAGAAATTGTGTATGAAAGTGAAAATCTTTAAATTGAAATATATAGATCAAACAGGATGAGAACTATATATATAAGAATGCAAGCAAGGTATATGTAGAGATTTACCTGGAGCTACTCCCCCTTATCTGATGAACATAGGTAATAACTTTCGCATAGTCAATAATATGTTCATTCCTGATGATATCAATACAAAAAAGTATTCAAATAACTAAGAAACGATCAGAAAGTATGAACTTAAAACGCAACAAATATGAAGTATTACTGAAAAATTAATTACATGTATTTGTTCATTTGTGTTATGCAACTTTCGGCATCACTGCAGAACATGTTTATCAGATCTATTAAAAACTGGGGACTCTCTCCTTGTCGTAAATCAAGGATATGTTCAAAGTGATCGTCTAATATCCCCTGCAAGTCAATGATATTTTTAATTCTTTTAGCACCACCAAAAAGAGAAAATAGGCACAAATGTTAGAAGAATTTCCAAAATTTTTTTTAAAAAAACTCCAAATCCCAACAATATTTAGAAAACATTCAGGCCACTTTTTTAGCTTCGTAATGTGATTCAATTTACAAGAGAGAAATGTGTAAATCCCAATTCTAGATTGCTCCTTGATTTCTTAGGTCAATAAAAAGAAAGAAAGAAATTAAATCTTTGAAGGGATCATAACAATTCTTCCTTCTAAGGCTTTCTTCTTTTGCCCACTGTCATCAAACTAAATATTTATCTTCTCCTGCATGCTTACAATATCACCTCAAACACAGACACAGACGGACAGAAAGAAAGGTTCGATATGCTTGTAATTGGACATATGACTACGTTTCCACCCTTATTAATACCCACAGAGAGACGGAGACAAGTTCGGATTCTTTTATCCTTGACACTCGACTGAACTTTGAAGAGTTAATTATCAAATCACAAAGAACATAAATCGATTAAAATATTCCAACTACTTCTCTTTAAGTAGAACATGAAGGAAAAGAAATACACGGCATACACATAATACCTGATCAGTTAAGTATTTGATGAAGTTTCTCTGCTCTTGTCTTAGATTATAGCTGCTCATTTTTTCGTTGAATGGCCAAAAACTCTTGTCACCACCCAGTTGTAGAACAACCACACCCTTTTCACCACCCTCTACACTCTCTTTTTTGCTATCATAGAGAACTTCATTTCTTGTCCTTCCTATATAAAAGAGAGTGAGAACCATAATTGTCACTGCCACATTTGGTAGTGAACAAAGAAGCATATTTGTTCATTGGTCATACCTAACACACATGACAAGAGAGTGATTGCCTTACTGGCAGAACCTGCCAAATCCAGACAGTGGAGCAAACAAGCATGCATTGGATTTTGGACAACAGTTACTTGGGAAAAGTCACTGGAATTCAAATGCGCCACACCCATCTCTTATTCTGGGAATGGTGGCCCAGAAATGTTTGTTACGAGGAAAGTGCTTCGGTACAAAAACCTGGAATCCAAAGATGTCGCGGCCCTAATCAAATCACCATGTTGCGGTTTTTTATTTTTATATTATGAAGGTGGCAGCTGTAAGTTTGTGGGTTCCTTCTAAATACTTTCCATGTTTTTATTTATCAATATAAAAAAAAAAACCATCCCATCCTTTTAAGCCTTGCTCCACTTAAAAAAAAAAATCGATGTGCATTTTTCAATCTACACATACAGTCCGTAAAATAAGTTGACATTTATACGAAATACTGCAAACTTAACATATGAGTTTATTTATTTTATTTAATCTTTTTAAAATCAAAGTTAATAAAATGAAAGTTTAAGTTTTATTGAATGTGAAGAATAAATAATTTTCTTTACAATCTGTGGTTTTCGGGGAGCTAAAAATGGAATCAGGTATCTGGACAAAGGCAACAATACGATGAATATTATCGAAGGCATGCAAAATTAAAAGAAAGGACAATGAGAAGAAAAAAGCTTGATTGCAATTTTTTCAGCTTGAGGTTTATGTCAGGATTTCTCTCCTAAGCTGAACAAGTTGCTGCCTTTATTTAGGTTTGCTGCTTCCTAATTTGCTATGCGATTACAATGATTACACACATTTACTTTTCTTTTTTTGGTGATGTTGTATAACACATGATTTATTGTAAATATCAAAGTCCGAATAATTTCTTTCATTCGAGCTCAGTATCTAAAGTATATGGTAATATGTATGCATATAAATTAAAATAAACTCAATATTATATATATAGAGAGAGAGCGAGAGAAATAAAAAGATTAATTTCAACATTAGCATTTATAATTAAGTTAACTTAGATAATTGACACTCTTTATTCGCTTAAAAATGGTAATGTAATTAAAAGTATGCGTATCTTTACATAAAGTAAACCCTCGTCTGAATTAAGAGAGTCAAGAAGCACTAAAACTTGATAAACTTGTTTTCTTAACAGACAATTTATCTAAATTAGAACCAAAATTAATCACCTTAATTAGATAACAATGTACGTTGGATATAAAATGATTATCGACAATGTTGCTTTCAAATTCCATTTACACCATTATATGTATGGCCTCAACTAATTGATTTTATTGTTTTGCTGATTATTAATAATACTTATCCGGCAATAAAATTTTTATTTTATTAAAATAATTTTTTACTAGTCATTTATGATAATTAATAACTACCAAGTGATAGTCATCAAATCTTTTCCTATATGTATATGCAAATTAGACAATGGTTAATTGCCCGAATACTGAAAAACTGAAAAGTGTCACTTGTTAGAAGTATTACAATATCAAAACTCTCTTTTTATAATTTGATTATGATTATTTGCTATTACGATTGCATTTAAATTGTTTCTTTTTGTTTTTTAATCTTTTATATTATGTTAGTTGATAATTGCCTTTTGATTTTTATGCTTAACATTTGTTTCATTTTAGTTAGATTATGCACGTAATAATTAACTTTACAAGTTAGGCTCTACATTTTGCTTGCAGACTGAACTCTTCAACTTCTAATAAGAACAATAGCTCACCAATAATCACCATTAGCTCATTAATTATTATAGTTATGCAATTTATTAATAGCATTTACTATAGGTCATAAAGTAAAAAATCAAGATTAACGGTTGCATCTTAACAATAAATAGAAATGATGAAGATAACAAAGAAAGCAACAAGGGCAATAAACGGAAATGATGAAGACAACGAAGAAAGTAAAAAGGGCAAAAATAATCCTAACATTTATAAAAGTAATCATGATATTTATAATTAAATACAAATAAAATCTAATGTTTTATTGTGCCCTATTTAATTCTTATATGAATGAAAATTTTAATAGGGACTTGATGTATCGTCAGTCATTATTTTTATTTTTATTTTTTTGATATCAAAGCACCACAAGACAAAATGGCTCAAAAAAGAGGAGGCAAAAAACTAAACCTTAAGCCAATAGATTTCACCCCATACACCTAGGCCTAGACCTCCTCTGAACTAATTCTAAAAGAAGCAACATCAAAATAAATAACAGACGAAAGAAAACTCGGCAACGTGTGCTAAGTAAAACGATCTGCATGTAATAGAGATACTCTTGCCAAAGAATGAGCAGCTTTATTAGCAGTTCGAGGCGTCCATAGGAAGGATAGGTGTTGGAAGTGAGTCTTAAGCTCATGGTAGTCAGCAAACACTAAACCAACTTCAGAGAAATTAGAAGAACTAGAATTGAGACCCTTAATAGCCTCTAAACAATCTGATTCTAACAATACATTGTCTAAATTAAGCCTTTTAATCCAAGCTAAAGCCTCTTTGATCGACATGGCTTCTGTGAGATGTCATCAGTCATTATTTATTACTTAATTGCAGACATTGCAATAAATAATAATATTTTACCTTTAAAATGGGTGTAGTGTCACTTATGGTCAATGGGACGTTAAACCCATTCCTAATTTAAAAAAACATAAAATATTATAACTAATAATTTTATTTTCTTAATTAAAAAAATCTTTTCTTATATAATAAAATATTATTACTAATTAAATTTTCTTTCCTGACAAAATCTTTAATCCTAATTTCACTATCTCCAAAATCCATCCTAAGCCCAATTCACTCGTCATTGTCCTTTCCTGTTATCTTATTATAGTAACATTCTCTTCTAATAGCTTATTCTCTTCTCCTCTTTTATCTTCTTCAGTGGCATTCTTCTTTCTTCGACCATCTTATTGCTCTCGCGCCATCTTCTTTCTCCCTAATCACTATTACCATCTTCTTTGCCCCTCTTAACCATTGTCAAAGTATATAAGATAGCTATATAATTCTCTAGCCTCAATATCCTATTACAAAGCATGTAAGATAACTCTAAGACATGACATGGTTATGGAAAAATATATGCTTTATTGTAATTATTGTGACTTTTATAAACTAGTTCCAACTTGAAATTAGTTATAACTCGAAATTAATTATAATCCCTGTGAATTTGCCTTTTGTTTGGTTATTAGGTGTTCAAACTTAAAATTAGGAATTTTGCTAGTCAAGGAGTAGAACCTGTAGACCATAGAATGATGACTATTCAAAATCCTTTCTTAGGAAACCAAAATGCTTATTCTTCATCTATCTTGTCAATTGACTTTGGAACCACCATGTAAAGGTAAAAAATAATTAATAATATTATATGCTAGTATTAGGAAAGTTATAAGAGACAAAGTGTATCTTTATTTATATAGGTTGAAACATACAAATAGATGAAGTTAGTAAAATAATCATCATAATTTTAAGGGAAACATACGAATTTCTATATATTTTACTTATGCCGCTTATATGTATCTTGGTCATGCTATAACTTTAGTGTCCGTTTTCTTTATGTATCTTGGTATTACTATTTTGTTATATCTATTAAGTGAAGAGTTACAAATTTCTTCTATTTTTCATTGGTGTGATTATAGTAATGAAAACTCCTAAACCTATAGAATCCTCATCAACTACTAATACAACAATAAGTTTAAACATTGAAAATGTGGTATGCTATTATGGGTTAAAAGCCATTTTAAGAATTTCATGGAGTGATAATAATCTTGGTTAAAGATTCTATGGATGTCCCAATTATCCTATGAGAATATATTTGTTAATAGATTAAAAACTTGTGTTTGAAGCTTATATAATGAAATAAAATATTTTAGATTAGGAGATGCGGCTTTTCTAAATGACATGATGACAAATTTATCGAGAAAGTCGTTGAAGTGATTCAAAAATTAAAGAAAAAAGTATCAACGCTAAAGAAGAGGGTTGAAATAAGTACTACTGGAACAAATACTGATGAAACAAGCACAATTAAGAACTTGGAGGAACAAATGAAGTTCATAAAGCATGATATAAATTTATTGGCAAAAGAAAAAAAGAGATGAAGTTTATGTTAATAAATATTGTATAGGATTTGTTGTGCTTATAATACTTGTTATTTTAACTATGTTATAGGGAAATGACATTAAATTAATTTACTTATGAATTATGTTATGTATAAATAACTCAATGTAAATTATATCATATGTTTTTGGTTGAAGGAGAAGCGTAATATATAGTTTGTTGTTACAAACTAATGTCTTAGTTAAGTTAGCCTATATATCCTTGTGCAACAACTTTATCCCATTAAGTTTCTATCATAAAATTTGCTCAGCTGCCTTAAGAATAAATAGTGAAAAGTTAAAAACTTGTTTCACATATGTCACAGCCACAAGAAACAGATATACGTAAAAAAATTCATTTTGTTTAAACAACACATACATAAAAAAGGATATGCCTAATATGCACATTTTGTTTATAAAACTTGTACATAAAAAAGCCAATGAGGCATACATCAAAAAGCAAAGTCATCAATATATATGCCATATGTCAATATGACATTTACATAGAAAAGTTAATCCATATAGTTTCACTCTTCGTACTTAACTGTGAAATTTGTTCTTCTGATGATTGTGTTAATAATATTCTCCTTCTGTTTGCTTCAACTTGTAATTATTATAAAGTAATTCTAGAATGTTCTCTGAATCGTAAACCCCTTAGTTCAAATGATGATTTGAATGTGTGCGGATCAATATATTCAAACTTTTTTTATTGGCATACCCAAATGTATTAACCGAGCAAATTGATAAAACAATATTAAAAACACATTCATCAATTATTTCATCTAAGATAAACTAACAAAAATACATATTCCTTATAATATTGCTTTGTTGACTCAGTATACCATTATCATCAACTATGTTTGCACTGCTCAACTATTTTTTAAATAAAAACAAATTCCTTGATTATCAAAAGCCAATATAAATTGATAAAAACTGAAAGGCTATATATATGTGAAGATGCCTCTGTGATAACTTGATAAACATTATTTAATACAAGCTTTAAAAATCGTATTCATATGATGCAAATAAGGTTTACATATTTGTGAAGAAGCCTTAGCATGCAATGTTGAGCAACCTTTGTTGCGTTTTATATAATTATGGCCGTAATTACCATATTTCTTACATTTCTGCATTTGTCCTCTCTGTGACAATTTGTTTATATATTTTTTAATTTCTTTAGCTTATTTTATTGCCTTTCTTCTTGCAATTCTAAGCTTGCCTGACATTACTCTTTTAAGTAGAGGATGATCACCTATACATCGGTTGAAGGCCAACAAATTTCATCCCTAATAGTTTGTAATATATGGTTATACAATCTTAAGAATTGAATCTTTGTATAACACAAATCTACGAATGTCTCAACCCTTTTTTTAGGGATAGATTGCACTAATCGTATACTTACAAAGGTGTTAGATAGCTACCGATTTATTGTTTACCAATTTTCATAGTATGTTTATCGTCACTCTTTGAAACTTCATAAGTACCATTTCTATTCATAACTATTCTCCAGTGAATTGCAACTTTTTTGTTCTTTTCCAACTTCTTCGCTATAATTGGTACTATTTCTAACATCCATCCAACTACAAAATGCCTTCTATTTACATGCCTCTTTATCACCAAGATTCTAATTGTTTCAAGCATGCTAATTTTTGAGTTGTCTCTAGCTGATAAAATCCACCTGTTGAAAGTTTTATTCATGTTGTTATCAACTACCATCAACCACCGAGTATTTAGATTCAAAGTTTTGGTAACATTTTGCCCACCTCTATTTAGGGTATTCAAGTTAGGTTGAAGCACATCTAATCTTTATTTTGTCAAGCCTCTTCAGCTACTCGCTAAATTCTTTGACGTAGTTGGACTATACGCAATTCCAAAACCACCTTTTGAGGTCCTTTCCTTTCTAGTTCTCATGCCAATTGTGATATATATCTCTAGCACACATTCGGTGAGTTGCATTTGACAAAGTCTCGACTGCAGTTCTAACTAATTCCTATATCAATTAAAAAAGATGTTAGTTAAAATTAAAAAATATAATGAAATCAATTATAACTATATAAAGATTAGGATACCTTCTACATTTCATATATTATTGTAAGTCCTTCACCACTATCTAATTCCAAATTAGATGCTAATAGATTTAAGAACTAACTCCATGAATTTGTGTTTTCTACCTCCACGACATCCCAAGGCAATGGATACATTCATCTATCATCATTCCTACTTCCTGCGCTAGAAAATTGACCTTGAAACTCTATCTTACAAAAGAAGCCATCTATCATAAAAATAGGTCTTAAATGAACTATCAATATGATGTACAATAGAAAATAATGAAGTATGAATATGATGTATAACATACAAGTATGAATATGACGTATAACATACGATAATGAAGTGTTAATGAGATAATTAAATTTTCGTTTATTATTATCGGTAGCAAGGAGCTCTCTTGATTTGTTGATAGTTGTAACTTTATTATTGATCTAGGATTACTTGTCTTCAACTTATGTATATATCCTTGCAGATTCGCATATTCATTAACATAATCTATTGCTCTTTCTTTACTCAACCTCTTATTTACTCTTTTACACATGCTTAAATTAACCAAAAAAAAATTCTCTTTGCATTCTTCAACCATTTTTTAAGGTTAAAATATTAGGCTTCTTAAGAATTCTATCATTGAAATGTCTCATCAAGAATTTGTTAAAAACCAAATTTGGTTTGTTAGTAGTGAAACAACTGTCAGGTTTATAATTCTTTACTTTAAAATATTTCTCATTTTTATCATATCCAAATATAACTCTCGAGAGCACCCATCAATACACATAACCCTGATCTTATGACTTCAACTTTTTTTTAATTCTTTTGTAGTTCCAAACTTCACATCCAATCTTCACTGTTGTGCCACATTTGTAAAATCTGCTTAATATTTGAACTTGATCTATGCAAAGCTTCACCTGACTCCTCTCCACTAGGATATTCGTCACTACTAATAAAACTATCACAATCAATTGAAAAAATTTCGACTAGTTGACGGTTTTAAAAAATGTTTATATGGAAATTTTATTGAACATATTCAACATGTTCCTCCATATGTTCATTCACATGTTCACCTTGTTCATTCACATGCTCACCTTGTTCATCCATATGTTCACCATATTCATCCATATTTACACCATATTCATCATCATCATGATCACTAACATGTTCCTCTCCTCCAGTTATATGTAATATGTCAGGTTCAGGGAAAGGTCTGTCTATATTATTAGTTACATACACATCAACACTCCCATGAATTTTCTTTAGCCTCGGTTTGGATTGAAGGAAAGCAAGAGAAAAGAAAGGAAGAGAATTGAACTGCTCTTAGTTTCCACCGTTTGGATAAAAATAAGCAAATGGAAAGTGAGAGAATGGAGAGGAAACTGAGAGAAGTTTGGGCCAAATGTATTTCCCCTCAACTTGGTGGGAAAGGAGGAGAAATCTAAGATAAGAGAACCCAATATATTCAGAGGCGAGTTTTGAGGGTGTGGTATTGTTTTTTATGTTTTGTGTTGTTCCTATAGTTTTTTCCTTCATTTTTCTTTTGTTGGCAAGAGATCCCAGGTAATCTCTAGCTGTGTATATATCTTATTCATTTTTGTATAAAATTTTCTGATTTACCAAAAAAAAAATCATAGTATCTTTATCTGCGTATGCTGAAGTTCCATAATCAAGGGCATAAAAGTCTCAAAAAATTATTTTGTCCAATATAAGTTTCAATTCCCTCCTTTAATAAATTAAGAAAACAAACAGAGAAAAAGAAGTCCCATTTCTCTTCTTTTTTTTTCTCCTCTTTTTCCCTCAATATTTCCTTTTCTTTCTCTTGTGTAAGTAAGGATCCAAACAAAGGCTTAAGTTTGCTAACATAATATAACTTTGGTTTGACCCAATAAGTATCAAAGACTCTTTGAAGTTGAAACTAAGCCTTATCAATTCAGTGGTATCCTAAATCCTTCCTCATCTCATATATTAGGCCTTATCAATTCGATGGTATCCTAAATCCTTCCCCATCTCATATATTTGACAATTACTGAGATAATCAATGTGAACATTTTCAAATATAGCAATAAACCAGCCAAATATTTGAATTTAGGATCTAACATGAAATTCCCACCATAAAAAGGTCTTATACTTTCATATTGGGTCATTATAACATATGTATCGATCAATAGAGAACAATAAAAGCAACATAAGTCATTAAAATGACCAAATTAGGATATTGGGTTTTGACTAATTGATAGGAGACATACATACAATTCAGAAACCATGTTTATCAATAGGGACCTGGAATTCACGAGCTTTGATATGGAATTCACAAGTTTCCTATTTAATCTAAAATTAAAATTATAAAAAATCTTCAATTAAATTTAATTATTCATAATTAATTAATGAAACATAATTATAAGTAATTATATCTAATTATAATTTAGTTATAATTAATTAAAATAATTAAAAGAATTTGGGAATTAAGAAATATAATTAAGCTTAACATAACGAAATTTCAGCATAAAATGGACATGATAAAATATAATAAAATATAAATAGATAAAATTTAAGACAAATATAACATGATAAAATTATAACTGAATAGTAGCTTTGGTTAAGCGCAATTAAAGTTGAGTGGATGGACTTTCACCTTAATAAGATTAAAATTGAAGTTAATATAATGCAATTATACAAAATTTAAAAATTAAAATTAATAAGATGCAACTAAACATTAATTGAAATTCGATACATGATTAAACTGACATTATATAATGATAGAAACAAAATTAAATGTAAAGAATTTAATATAAAAAATTGTTATGTCCTCCTTTCCACATATAAAACATGCTCCCATCAAATCCTTTTTCTCTTTAGTACAATCTACGGCTTTATGGTCTTCTTATCCATAAATGAAATACTTTTCCCTAAACGATACATTTCCTTTATAACACTAGTTTCACCTTTAAGGAATAACACTTGTTGTCTCATGTTGAGAAGGAAGAGACTAGTACACCCCCTCACCTATAAGGAATACCACTTGTTGTCTCATGTTGAGAAAGCTGAGACTAGTATACCCCCTGATTGGCCACCTACTGCTCAAAACTACATATCTCTTCTAAGTACATTCTATCATCTTGTGAATTAAATATAGACTCTTATGAGTCTAACACCCCCTTAAGTAATGTCACTTACTAGCTCTTTGGAAGGAGCTCATAACCCCCTTAGTTCAAATGATAATTTGAATGTGTGCGGATCAATATCTTTACACTTTTTTTATTGGCATACCCAAATGTATTAACCGAGCAAATTGATAAAAAATATTAAAAAACATTCATCAATTATTTCATCTAAGATAAACTGATAAAAATACACATTCCTTATAATAATGCTTTGTTGACTTAGTATACCATTATTATCAACTATGTTTGCATTGCTCAACTATTTTTTTAATAAAAACAAATTCCTTGATTATCAAAAGCCAATATAAATTGATAAAAACTGAAAGGTTATATATCTGTGAAATATTCTCTCTGCACTCTTCAACCATTTTTTAAGGTTAAAATACTAGTCTTCTTAAGAATTCTATCATTGAAATATCTCATCAAAAATTTGTTAAAAACCAAATTTGGTTTGTTAGTCGTGAAACAACTGTCAGGTTTATAATTCTTTACTTTAAAATATCCCTCATTTTTATTATATCCACATATAACTCTCGAGAGCACCCATCAATACACTTAACCCTGATCTTATGACTTCTACTTTTTTAAAATTCTTTTGTAGTTCCAAACTCCATATCCAATCTTCATTGTTGTGCCACATTTGTAAAATCTGTTTAATATTTGAACTTGAACTATGCAAAGCTTCACCTAACTCCTCTCCACTAGGATATTCATCACTACTAATAAAACTATCACAATCAATTGAATCAATTTCGACTAGTTGACGATTATAAAAAATGTCTATATGGAAATTTTACTGAACATATTCAATATGTTCCTCCACATGTTCACCTTGTTCATTCACATGCTCACCTTGTTCATCCATATGTTCACCATATTCATCCATACTTACACCATATTCATCATCATCATGTTCACTAACATGTTCCTCTCCTCCAATTATACATAATATGTCAGGTTCAAGGAAACATGTGTCTATATAATTAGTTACATACACATCAACACTCCCATGAATTTTCTTTAGGTCTGCTAACATGATATAATTTTGGTTTGACCCAATAAGTATCAAAGACTCTTTAAAGTTCAAACTAGGCCTTATCAATTCGGTGGTATCCTAAATCCTTCCCCATCCCATATATTTGACAATTACTGACATAATCAATGTGAACATTTCAAATATAACAATAAACCTGCCAAATATTTGAATTTAGGTTCTAACATGAAATATCCATCATAAAAAGGTCTTATACTTCCTTATTGGGCCATTATACATAAAACAGTAAAAGCAACATAAGTCATTAAAATGACCAAAATAGGATATTGGGTTTTGACCACTTGATAGGAGATATACATACAATTATGAAACCATGTTTATCAATATAGGGACCTGAAAAAATAATAATTAAGAACTATACAAAACTATATAAAAAAGCAAGTTTGATAAGAGTGGCATAATAGCCACTCTATATAGTTAACCAATACAATATGCAATATTTATAAGGAGGATCAGTCATTACTAGTGATATGCATATTACTCTATACCTTAAAGATGCTAAATATGCTGAAATCACTAATAATATTGAATGAAAAATAGTTATATGAATTTATCTTGAAACATTTCCTTTTCATAGGTTTTTCTTTTTTAAAATATAATTAGACTCTAGCTATTCTTAGTAAAATTAAACTCAACCTTTACTAAATAACATTGCTAATATTTTATTAGGATTTAAATTTTCGCATGATTGAATCTTATCTAAATTAGTTTTAGTTTTCATTGATCATTAATCTCTTTTGCAGAAACAAAACCCACCTTCAACTGCTATAACTGCAAACTTAAGATAATCTAGAACAAAATTAAGGAACATGTATAATCTATAACCCCATTTAACCATTTCAACCAGATTCATATCATAAATGAACAATTAATAGCTTTTAAAAAAAACAGCAATATCAATTCCTTTCCATTTCAAGAAAGGGACATCTTTATTTGCATAAACTTATCATCCGAGTCAAACTCCACCAAAAGCTAGCCTAAAATCAAGCACATGAAACTAAAAGTTATATAGTCAATTTAAACATTTTGTTTTATATTTGATTAATCAAGAATAATTTTATTATTACTGGAATTGATTGCATCCATAAAAATTTAAAATTCTGACTCGATTCACCTATAAAGATTGAATAGATTCATATTATAGTCTTTTTCAATCATATCGTATGGTCTTACTCTATTGCATTCACTTGAGGCTGATTCGGGAGACTGAGAATTTCAAAAACTAGGTATATTAGTTCTTACTCTATTATTAGTTGAAAATAAAATATACTAACTAGGTATATTAGACGAATCTGATCATCATGTTTAGTGATGGAGTTCAACTAAGGTAATGTTTCTTTGATTTGATAACCTGAGAAGTAACGAAAAAAGTTGAAAAAAAGGCACACTTCTCACATAACCAACAAGACCCCTACTCCCTCCTTTTTATTTAATGTAGGTCCCTTTTATAATATGTGCGAGTAATTGCCTCCAGTGCGCAACAAGGACCACATAAGAGGCAGGCAAGCAAAAATGTCAAGATAAATAAAAATTTAACAGGACGTAAGCGTGAAAATTACCACATGAGAGAAGTCAAGAGTAAAGGCATGAAAAAAGAAGAAAGGTGAATATATCATTGAAGAAGATGAATAAGACAAAGTGAAGAAGCCTTTAGACGAGAACGTCGCTGCAATCAAAGAAGGGAGGAGTTTGAAAGAGAATTAGAATTTTAGTGATAATAAGATTAAAGATTTTATCAGGTAAAAATTTTTAAATAGTTAAAATATATTATTACTTAAAAATATTTTATTAATTAAGAAAATAGCATTGTTAATTACAATATTTATTTATTTTAAAATTAAGAATGAGTCTCATAATATCACTTGGTGCACATGTGACATTACAAAACAATAACATCAATAACATTTCAATAAAAGTCCAAAACTACACAATCTTATCCTTAATTGATAAAGATGTTATTTTCAATAGATTCAATAGAAAAAAGAGAAAAAATAATTTTGAGAACTGTTTGTAAAAAATTAAAACTAAAATAAAAAGATAAAAATAAATATGAAATAAAATAATAAAAGATACATATTAAAAATAAAATAAAAATAGACATAAAAGATAATAAAAATAAATAATAGAAAGTAAAAGTAAAAATAATATAAATAAAAAATAAAAAGTAATAAAATAAATAAAACAATAAAATTGAAAACAAACGATAAAATATAATTATAAAGAAAAAAATAAAAATAAAAATAATATAACAACAACAACATATAAATAAAAAATAAAAACGAGTAATATAAAAATAAAATATAAATAAATAAATAAAACAAATAAGCTAACATGTTGTATTATAAACCTATTTTAAAGATAAAATATTATAACATGTCAGATAACTAATCATGCCAAGTCTTTGTTAAGATTTTCGTTCACAGTTTTTTTTTTTTTTTGGGTTTACAAGGAAGAGAGCAACTAGAAAACTTAAACGAAAACAACCACGCGGCTAACGCGTGCCTCAGCGACATGAAGAACAAGTTAAACTGTGAAGGTTAGAATTATGTCTTTTTGGCTTAAAGAAAAAAGGGCAAGTCTTTTTTATTATAATAATGTTGAATTTCTACTTCAACTAAAGAAAAAAAGGATGTCTTTTTTTATTTATTATAATAATGTTGAATTTCTAACTCCAAGCTTATTTTCAACCTCTGATCATCTCTCCTCCCGAAATTAATACCTTAAAGGGCCTAAACTAAGAATCAACACATGAAATATGGAATGGTTGCGGCGGCTAAGGAAAAGAAAACATAAGCTATAAGCAACACATACACCTCGATTATCATAATTTAGCACAGGACTACAGTTGGAAAATACGATTCACCTCTTAATGATCAAAACCAAGTTATTGAGGTGAACAAAACCAAGTTATCTTATGAATGGCAAG
Organism: Erythroxylum ulei; assembly: GCA_027564395.1. NCBI lineage: Eukaryota > Viridiplantae > Streptophyta > Magnoliopsida > Malpighiales > Erythroxylaceae > Erythroxylum > Erythroxylum ulei. The sequence continues at coordinate 10,540,071 of JANITX010000009.1, read as the reverse complement.
GTCAGAATCTCAAACATTTGGATTTATATCAGCGAGAACGACCCTCGAAGAAAAAATATATAGGTGGTCTGCAATTTAATCTCTCGGGGATCCAGTTAGGTAAGCATGGTGGCATGTAAGAACTTAGAAAAGGAATAAGAGCAAGCAATCGAACATACAGGAGATGATAATACACGACAGTTGCAAATAACGTTTAAGACATGAAGCACAGATGAGCATCTCGGGAAGATCTCAGCTTGCTCTCCACTCTCTGATAACATGACTCCATTACATTTCGATCTACAATACGAAAACAGCTAAAGATGTGTCTGGAGGTGGAGGCCTTGCACGTTAGAAATGTTTACCTGAAGCCGACAAAGTAATGATTACCATGACAATCATCACGGTGAACAATGAATTTCTAGACAAATCAAAAGAAAATGTTAAGGAAGCACTAAAAGAGATGGAGCAAGTCTACCCGTCTACAAATATAATCCGCACACCACAGGTAAAAAACAACCACCTTTGGGAAAAGACCATAACTCTAGTCACACTTGACCAAGATCGGAGTTATTCCTTAAATTTTTATCAATCACGAAACAAATCTTTAGCTGCACATTCCTCTCCTCAGGATTCTGAGATCGACTTAACAACTTGGGGATAAGTATTAGTTGGACACATTATTAAGAAATATAGCCTTTTGCTGAAAGATCAGCAATAAGTTTCAAGCCAAACAAGCTAAAATGACTCAATCAGCCTTTCTCTTCCGAATAGGGGAAACAACAGAGTGACATCTTCTAATATTTATTGTGCTGTTGATCATCTCTCCTAGAGAACATACAGATTATTTGACCATTGACATAGGAGACACGATGAAGGAACAGAATTTAAGACCCTAAATCACTGGGATGAATACACAAATCCCTACATGTCCAAGGTGACAACTATTTAGAAAATTCTCTTCCATGACTAATAATTTGAACTTATTCCTCCACAAGGGACTCAGCTGCAATCGTGTATCCCAAGTAGCTTTAGACAAGAAAATAAAAATATTAACAGAGAAAAGAAGGGGGATAACCTTAAACATAGTATAAGAGAACTGTACAGAGGACTAGAATGAGACACTTACTTGATGCATCATTTGTAGGTGCACGTCAGAGCAAATTCATCTCTGACCATCAGAGAATGATGCTACGACTTAGGAACAGTCACATTCAAGATCTTCACATCCTGGTATGGCTTATCTGTTTTATCTGTCTTCACCTTCTCAATAGCCTGGCAACGGCACCCACATTAATATTTCTATAGGATGCAGAGACATCCACAAATATTATTAGTGATGAGTCATACAAGGAATTCCATAACTGTCCCTAAAGAAGAGTTTGCTAGCGAGCAAGTTGACATTCAAAGTCGCACGATGATCAAATAAAACTAGTTAAAATATCCCCTGTTTTTGTTTCAGAAGGGAACTTATGAATAAACTTAATGTCAGTTTTATACAACATAATACATTATGGAATTTCTTAACCACATCTGAAGGGAAACTATGCATGCATATGCAAAATGTAAATGCATATCAAACAACTAAGGCTCATTTTTACCTGGACAACATCCATTCCTTTAACAACTCTACCAAAAACAGTATGTTTATTGTCCAGCCATGGAGTGGCTACAGTGGTGATAAAGAACTGGGAGCCATTTGTGTTTGGTCCAGCATTTGCCATTGACACTGTGAAAGGTCTATCATGCCGTAAACTGACAACACAAAAATGTGATCAGTAGTAGTACAAATAGAATTAAAGATCATGCAAATAAACCAGAATCTAAAGTATGCAGTGGAAAATGGCAGATAACAAATACACGAGAGAGAGAGTGTGCCGGAGCACCTGACACATAAAAAACCATTGTATGTCCAATTGTTGAGGAAATCAACTAGGGAATTTTCAAAATACCTTCTGTAGAAATTATGACAATTGGAGATTTGAAGTTAAGTTTGGAATTAAAAGCTTTGCTTAGACACACTAGTATACGTAATAAAGGGTTTCCATCAAGTTCCATAAAAGTCTCTCTCTCTCTCTTGAAGTTACTCTTTTTCTTCTGCTTCTTCTAGAACTACATGTTCCTACTTAACCAGTCACTTCAAACTTTGCTGTAAAATAAGCAACCAAGCCACCGAAAGTTTGCTACAAACATCTGTAATGACAATGAATGTACTTTGGTTAATTTATAATTAAGATCCACACTTAGATAAACCTCCACAAGTGTTATAGAGTAGCCATAAGATATTCACCATGATCCATATGTTATTCTTTTCTCTCTCTCCCCCCATCTTTTTCTCTCCCACCCCAACTGAGCTTAAAATTCTTCTTCTAGATTGTTATAACTACACAATTTTTACTCAACTCTATGTACAGGCTATAACTCCAGCAACCAAGCCACTGCACATATAAACATTAATAATGGAAAAAGCTTTGTCATATCCCATGTACAGCTTTGTTTCTTTAAATTAAACCCCTTTATATGCCAACTCATGAAATAATTCCATAAAAGAGCCAAAATATACTGATCTAACAATGTCACATGAATGCTCAGAACATCATTTTCTCCACAAATTAAAGGTTATAGTTTGACCAAGCCATATTTGAACCATCAAAGCAATTGGCACTGTGATAATGAGCATTAAAGATTGGTCTTTACGACTCCATGCCACCAACTTATTTCATGTGATTTGCAGGTCTTGTATGAGTAGCTAATGAAAGAGGAAATATGGAAGAAATCTTAACCAGTAACTACTTAACAACTCTACATTCATCTTTCCAGCACATTAACTGACAGCCATAGCCACAGGCATAAACCTCTATAAGAAGCAAAGATGAGCTTCATCAACCAAAACAAAGAATTTTGCTATCTCTTTAAGTGTTTCTGGAGTAGAATGGGGGAAATCTTGATGTTTCAGGAACCAATACAATATGATGAAAATGAACCAAAAAGGTTACCTTTTGTGAAACTCATCCTCAAACTCTCTGCCCCAAATAGACTGGCCACCGGTGCCATCTCCCAAAGGGTCTCCTGTTTGTATCATGAACCCTTTGATGACACGGTGAAAGATGAGATTATCATAATAGCCATTTCGGCAGTGTGTTGTAAAGTTCTCCACAGTTTTTGGACATTCCTCAGGGTACAATCTCATGTGAATGTCACCCATTGTGGTATGCAAAATCTGGTCAAAGAGTATTGATCAGAAAATATGATTAACAAGTGCAAAAAGACAGCTGTGCTCTATTTTATGAACAAGAGAACATGGGCCACATGCAAAGTTTATGGAATAACTTAACAGCCATCATGCTAACGCACTTATCTACATGTCTAAACAAATTGCAAGACAGCTCAAAACTCATGGATTTCTAGTTTCATGTATTTGATAGACCAGGTTTAACTTGTGCAATAAAATTGTGTACGGAAACACAAAAAGAAAGTTTACCACGTTGTCAGGTAGAGACGTTGTCACTGCTTTTCCAATATCAGATACAGCCAAAAGCTCATCTGCTGGGGGCTTTTCATTGAAGACATCCCTTCCCTTGGTAGGATCTTCGGGTTCTTCTGGTTCTCTCCGGCTATTGAAATCATAAAACAATCAACAAAAAGAAAAGAAAAGAATTAGCAACAGAAAAACCAAGCCATATAAAAATAAAAAGGGGAGCTCAATTTCAGTAAGTAAGATAATGTAATTTGCTGCAATAAGTTTTTCAAATAAACCAACATGTTTAGTTCAGATTGGCACCTATTAAACTCATTTTCCATCTATGTCAAGGAATGTTAAGCAACTTATTAGTGTTGATTTCCTAAACCAAATTATCAGGATTCAATCAATATCCCATCACTGGTGCCAAATATTTCATTCTTTACATGAACCGCTAGGGTCAAACTTTTCAAAATAAGAAACATATACATCATCAAGTACAAGACAAGCATAATAAGAATTTTTGCAAATATCAGAAGCTATTCGAATGTTTTCATGTTACTTCTCTCCAATTGGTTAATATCAATACCATGTCCAAGTTCAGCACATGGTAAAGTCAATAATAGCATCACAAGAGAATATTTAAGAAAATAAAACCATCAAATTTAAATAAACAGTTAGAAAACCGGCGAAGCTACCTGAATAAATAAATCCTGTGCTTCTTGAAAGCACAGCATAAAAGAGTAGGGTCTGTCAAGGGATCTTTGCTCTCATTGACATTTGCTGCAACAGATGGCAATTTTCTAACCTTTTTACTGCCTCGGTCACCTTGATACAGGGCAATTTGCAAAAACCTGTCATTACTCTCCACCTTTCCTAGAATTCTTGCAACTTTGTTGGTATGTAAATTTACTACCTACAGAAAACACAGAATCCCAAAAGTTGTCGAAAGAACAAAGAGAAAATATTGGTATATTGTGGTGAAGAAATCCAACAACAGATCTCTAGATAATGTTTCATGCAATTTAAGTTTAGTTATTTACTTTAATTCCAAGGAGTGTTGCATAAATAAGGAAATTAGAGCTCTCATCAAAAACAGCATTTGGTTGTGGTGCAGTTTCTGTCTTTTCAATTTCTTTCTCAACAGCCATTCTTCTTCCAAAATCTATAGCGTCCAACTGGTATAATGAAGACCCGCTTCTCTGGAGATCTTGAGCCACCTAACGAGCACAAAGTTCATAAATGAGGGCAGAACCTAACAACTTATAAGCAACAGTTGCAATAAAATTGTTAATACCTCCAGTGATTCATCATAAACTCGTCTTAGTTTACCCGTTCTGAACCAAAATACACGAATCCTTCGGTCAGGTGAGGTAACGGAAAATTGCTTACCATCTGAGCTCACCTGAATAGTAAGATTACAATGCAATTAGTCAAATTTTCTTTGCCACTACATTCTAAATCAATTTCATGGAGAAAACAATTGAACATCTTAAAATTCTAAACAAAAACTAGTACAATTGCCAATATTCAAGCACAAGATTGTTATCAATTTGACCAGTTATAGAGATGCAATATGTACCTCAATAGTTGAAACAACTGTTTTGCATTTTACAATCTCAAGTAGACTGGTATCACTTTTCAATCTAAAGTTCACCCTGCAGTGACCAAATAAAAGAAGACCACCAAGCATCAATGAGTATAAGACAACAAAATCATACAAGCAAAACTTAAAAGTGACAATACGTGATTAAAAGACAACAGCCAAAATTGATTCAAGTATCCAAGAGATCAGAAAATAGCCAACTGCATGATGGCATAACTTGTTCCATTGAAAAAAGCATTCCATTGCTAGGTGACCAATATAACAGCAAAGCCAAAATTCAACATTCTAGCTGCTTTAGCTATAAAAGATGCAACTCTTAGTACGTGAAGACATCAAATGCCATCATTTTACACAAGATTATGAATTAACCATTATCTCCCAAGTTATGAACTAATGAAAGAAGATATAAAATGAGCCTCTAGCCTAAACTGCGATCTCATAACACAAGAAGGTTCAGTGATGTACACCAACATAGGAAATAAGCCCACACCATTTCACTTTAAAATATCTAATTGAAATAACTTGAAAATGGGGCAGCCCATATCATTCAAAGCAGTAATCAAATGTAAGTGTTCCTATGCACATACTCGCCATCAGGGAACTTAAGTGTAGAAGGCTTCCAGTATTCAATGATTCCCTTTTCATCAGCAGATATCACAATATCAAAGACATGATTATACTTCATAACTTTAACTGGTGCCAAGTGTACCTGGAGGAGTGGAAATTTAAAAAAATAAGCATCTTTATCATGACAAGATAGGTACAAAAACCCTTTCATTTGGAAAACCACAATTGACATTAAGGTACGAACCTCTCTTGATATGATAGGTTCATTTGAACCAGATCGAGCATCATAGATGTGCACAAATGAAGATTTCTGGTCACTAACAGCAAGTTTAGCCTTGACATCACCTTGTTTGTAGACCCATTCCGCAGCACCAGGAACAAATGGTAGGCGAATCATAGCCATCATATCATAAT
>JANITX010000009.1:10518839-10534039 GCA_027564395.1 Erythroxylum ulei | reverse complement strand
CATCATAAATCTTCACAGAACTGTCATCTGAAATTGTGCAGCAAAGCAGGCCATCCACACTAACCTGCATGGCTGAACTAACTCATGGTTGATGACTGCACTGTCTTAAGAACATGAAAATGGAGATGACAAAACATAAGGCTATAGAGGTAGTGTTGAGAAAAATGAACTCACCGCTAGATCTTTTATGGGGCCAAGGTGAGATCTAAAATGTTTTGCAAACTCAATGCCTGTAGATTTTTTCTTCCAAAATTTCAGATGCCCTGATTCATATTAGTTATTAAAAAAAAGAACAGTGCATTTAGTAAGCATTGATAAAGAGTATCATCTTTAAAAGCTCTGTCAATACAATACCAAACAATGAGAATAATTTCATTTCTTGATCACTTAACTCAATAAGCAGCACTTATCAAGCAAAAATAGGTTGTCATGAAAAAGGTTGGTAATTAAGTCAAAATTTCAATCGCAACAAAACCTCTAAATTGATGAGATTCAACATACAAGCAAACTTGTTGTCTAATTCATGACTACCTAGCTGCAACTATAGGATAAACAATCATACAAAACCAATGTATTTCAGGTGGAGTAGATAAGAGCAAACCAAGTGAACCAAAAGTTAAACTTTAATGAGATGGCAGGTGTAGCCTATCGATAGGCACTCCCTAACTAGGACCCATAAGTCCTGGATTCATATGCTCAGTTGAGTGGATGGCGTTTGAAAGTTAACCCAATTTTCTTAAGAAATAAACAGCTAGTAATGTCAAAATGAAGCATGCGTTATTGTAGTTTCTAGGATGGCTCAATAAATGGATAGTCAGGATAAAGTTGTGAATGACATGGATATGTGAACCAAACACAAAATAAACGCAGAATCCAATAAATGGTGCAGTGCTATATGGTCAAGTGTAAAGAGTAACTAAATTCAAACACATTATGCCTGGAAGCTAGCATACATCAAGACCAGATACTTTTAACACAAAGATTTGAAGCAGAAAAGATGTTCATACCGTAGTTGAGTTTTTTCGCACCTGGGAAGATCAGTGCAGTAACACAAAAAGAAAAGTTTTATTTGTTAACAACTTCACTCTCTTCTTTTCTTTTTATTTTTAAAACAGCAAGCAACAACAAGCAATTAAAAAGAAACAGCGATATTGTGCATGCAAAAGCAAGTCTTAGTATTCATGTATAGCGAGAACGAATACCGTCAAGGCTTCCGGTAATGAAAAAATCAGCTGCAGATACAGCAACATGAGTAACCACATCCCGATGCATGTAACTCTTTTCATACCTGAAGAGTATGACAGAGAGAAGAAATTAGTGCTAAATCTTGCAGATTCCATTAGCAACTATCCTCGAGTGAACAAGAAAGCGTGATCAGAAGCTAGTAAAACACGGTGAAAATTTGTTGAGGACTGAACGACAGATAGTTGAGTACGCACTAAAAGAGAAGACAAAACCTATAATATATGTAGTTAATAAACCCTAGAAAGACAAGTACATATTGGCAGAGGGAAGAGCGTCGAGGTAGGCGTGCTCGAACTGGAGAGGACGTTTGGGGCGAGCCTTTGGTGCTGGACCAGGCCCTACAATTGGCGCCTCTTGCTCGGTGTCCGCCGTCAAGTTTCTGTTAGCGTCGCCGTTCTGGGAGTCCTCCATTGCTTTGCTTGTTGAGTAATTTCGGCGGCTTTAATCGAATGAGGTGCTTCGGCCTAGTTGGGTTGCGTTTTGTTATTCGAAAGGAACGACAGGTCGGATCAGATATAGAAAAATAAAAACAAAAGATATTTCATTTGAATTTAATTCGCCGCGATTTGACTTGGTCAACGGTATCCTTCCTTAGTTTAATTATATTTTCTCATTATAAACAAAAGATTGTATATGGATTAGTATTGTGAGAGAAGGTTCAGGCAAAGAGATAGTCAGTCCGTATTAAGTAGTGATATCTTATAGAACTGGTTAAAATTCTGTGTTGACGAGCATAATCTATTTGATGACAACAGGAAAAGAAAAAAAGTTTGGAAAAGAGTCTTGGTAGTATGGACATGGCGATCGGTGAGAGCCAGGCCTCCTGTTGTTTTCCGGCATAACATAAAAAGGAACAGTGTGTGTATGTATGTGTCTGTCTCTCGAGTATCCAATTCTGTCTGCGTACTCTATTTGTTAGAGAGAAAAAAGGGGCTTGCGTTCCTCGTGATATCATTTCTAACTTTGTTTCCTTTTCTCTTCTTTTGCTCTTTCCTCATTCATTCACTCTCCTCTCGTGCCCTAACATCAACATACACACTCACGCTCTCTCTCTCTCTCTGTCTCTGTTTTTTTTTAATCTGAACAAAAGCTCCCGTCTATAATGCGTCCTCGTTGATACATCAATTCTTCTGATCTCTTCTTCAGGTGCTTTCCTCTGTTTTCTTTGTTACTTTTATGTTTATTTGGTTTCTGAATAGTTGCTATCACTTCCATTTTATTTGATTGTTTTTCTAAAGTTTGTTCCCATTTTTTTTAAAAAATGAATTTACTATTGTAATCGGTAGAATGCAACGCTGAGGTGATGTGCTTGCTGGTGAAAAAGGGTTGTTTGATTAGAACCTGATTAGCTTGATTTGAAATGGAAGTCAATTGCTTGTATCTTGGCTTGAACATGATTAAGCATAATCTCTTGGCTGGGAAAAAACAGTATATTGATTATTTGATGTGCTTTACTATAGCCCAAAGCTGGTTGTTAAGGAAGAAAGTTGTCTGCTTTTTGAATTATTTGTTACATATCGTGTGCCAGGCGTGCTTCAGTGATTTAACTTAAAGTGAACAGCTTTTGTATTTGTCAAAAGGTCCAAACTTTAAGATGTGGTAGTTGTGCCATCAGTGTTGGGTGTGAATCACTGATGGGGAAAGCTACGTTAAGTTTATAGATCACTCTGTTGATTTGAAATTCCATGAAACCACATTCTTATGGTGAATAAGTTGCTTTAAATTACATTAGTTTAGTTATTGGTGCTAGAAATTCTGGTCTTGTGGAGATATTAATTGTATTATTTCATGCTCGTTAATCAAATCATGGATGAGTTATTCTTCTGACCATATATTTCTCTGTATTTATCTTAAAGTTGTTTATCATGCCAGGATTTGGATGTTTCATTTTGAGGATGCTAAAGGGGTAAGGGCAGGGGATTTTAACTGTGGGATCAGTATGACTGAAGAGAGGTTCCAAGGATTTGTTTTGTTTTTTCTAATTTACATTAGGAAGTATTTTCGGCATACTTCTCTGGAAATGGGTTAATCTAACCTTGTAAAGTATTAATCAGTACTGTTAGTGTATAGAAGACAATTCAATGGGGATGGATGTGCTGCCCACCACATCTGAAATTGTTGAGTCAACTGAAGATACTGAATATGAACCAGACATGAGCTTAAAAGCAGGAAAACAGTCTGTTCTGAAAGTGGGTAATAAATATTCTATAGAAGATGACATTAATCGTCTTTTTGAAGCAATTGACATTAGAACTTCTACTAAGGGTCTTCGACTGGTGCATGAAGGTGGTAGAGACAGTTTAAGAAAGAAAGCTATGAAGAGACCAATGAGAATTGGTTCGCCTCAAACCTCAGGGATTGGAATTGCTGAACCCGTGAGTTTGAAACAGGCATTGAGAGGATTGTGCATTTCTCAGGCATCAGAGATGGCTGCTATGAAGCGATTGTCCAAACAAGCTTCTTCATCTAGGCCCTCAGAAGCGGGAACTATCAAAAGATTGTACAGAGAAGTGGTTGTTGATACTAATGCTTCTGGCCTCCCCTTGAATGAAAGAAATGGAAATTTAGTTGAAATATCCCTTGTTCCAGAACAAATCACAGCTAGTACGTCCGAGAAGGAACTCGAAGCATCCCAAAGAGCGAACGATGGTGTGCTTCCTGTACATGATCATGTTGTTCCTCTGGTGACTGGATTTAATAGTGAAATTCCGCAAGCACGAAGTGATGGGCTTGAATCTGCAGGCTGTTCCTCTGCCATGCATACCAGTGAGAATCTAAAAGAAGTGGATGGAACTGCATCGGTCTCACGTAAATTTTCTGTCAAAACATTAATTCCGCAGGGACAGAAAAGCCACTTGCATAGCACATGCTTACCTTCTAGTTCCAGCGCTGTTGGTCTTTCAAGCAGTTCTACTTGCAGTAGTCCGCGATTTATGCCAATCTTCAGGGGCAAGAACTTTATTAGGAAGAAATTAAAGAAGGATCCATCTTCCTGCAACAGTTTAAATGCATGTAATGAAAAAACTGACAGAAGTCTAGATTCTGGTCTTATTAATTCAGACAGCGGGATGTGTGACTGTCATGCTGTGAGTCTAAGACAAGAAATTATGAAAGCTTCTCCACATTCCAGAAGTACTGAATTCATTTCAAACATTGTGGATTCAAGTCCAAACAATCTTGATTACATTTCAAATTGCAATAAGATGAAATCTGTGTTGAGTAAAGTTGATGAGAAGTCAAGATCAAGAGAAAAGGGGGAATTCTCCCAAAGCTCAAAAAGTAGCATTGGTGACTATAGTAGCAGTGTAAGTACAAGTGAAGGCAGTAATTTGAGTGGATCTAGTTGTAGTGGCACTAGGCCTCACATGTCACGGGACTTAAGGTGGGAAGCCATTCGGCAAAGTCAGAAGCTGTATGGGGGCCTGAGTTTGAAGCATTTTAAGCTGATTAAGAAGCTTGGCTGTGGGGATATTGGGTCTATTTATCTTGCTGAACTAACAGGTACAAATTGCCTATTTGCTCTGAAGGTCATGGACAATGAGTTTTTGGCAAGCAGAAAGAAGATGTCCAGGGCCCGAACTGAAAAAGAGATAATGCAGATGCTAGATCATCCTTTTCTTCCTACATTATATGCCCATTTTGTATCGGATAAGTTCTCATGCTTGGTTATGGAGTATTGTCCTGGTGGAGATCTGCATATGTCAAGGCAGAAGCAACCTGGCAGATGTTTCTCTGAACAAGCAGCAAGGTACGAATCTCTGCTGGCTATTCGATACATGTGTATTTTGTTCCTGTTTTGTTATGGGTGATCCTACTTATGATTTAATTCTTTCCTCTCACAAGCCTGTAAAATGTATTCCTGCCTTCTACTTCTCTTTTCCTCTTATCCACAACATGCCCTCTAATCCGGAATTCATGCTTATTGGCACGTTCTATTTAGACCTTTGAAGCATTGACCTTTTTTCTCTATTAAAGTTGTATTAAAGTTGGGTCAGGAAGGATCTAACAATTGAATCTAGATATGTGATGGGTTAAAACATTTTGCGCTATGGTGGATGTCCTCAGAGCAAGTTACAGACACTAATTTATGAAAAATTTTAGGCCTTTTTATGCAAGGTCTAATAGGTTGATGCAAATGAGAGTGATGCCATAAGAGTATCGTTTTGGAACTTGACATAGTTGAATTTTGGGTGCGACAAACAAATGGAGATGCTTGAGTGATTGCTTGGTTATGTACAGGACTCAGGCCTGTATGCTTTCGCTTCAGGACACTGTTCAGTATGGGGCCATTAAGCCTGCTGCTCGTGGCTTCAGCCATAGAATATAAAATGTTATTATTATCATTTAAAACGTCATGCATAGTACCTTATGAGTGTAATTGGCTTGTGAATATTATTTTGTCAGAAATTCTCCAAGAGGAATGCGCTTTGTCCTTGTTTTAGTATCTGTTAGAGTATACCGTAAGGGAGATTCTGATGGCCCTATTAGTCAATAAATAGGGGAGGTCTGACGGGCAGGAATCTTTTTGTTCCTTCTAGTGTAACCTTTTCCTTGGTTATAAAACTTTTTCTTCCCCTTTCCCATGTTTTTGAACTAATTTGAAATTATCATTTCTGCAGGTTCTATGTTGCAGAAGTTCTTCTTGCATTAGAATACTTGCACATGCTTGGAGTTATTTATCGAGATTTAAAACCAGAAAATATTCTGGTCCGGGAAGATGGGCATATAATGCTCTCAGACTTTGACTTGTCACTGAGATGTACTGTTAATCCCATTCTGGTTCAGTCATCTTCACCTGATACAGAGCAAGTGAAAAAGACGTCAAGTCCATGCTCTGAGTCCAGTTGCATTGATCCTTTCTGCCTCCATCCAGCGTGGCAGGTTTCATGTTTCACCCCAAGACTTCTATCAGTGGCCGTGAAATCTCGCAAGTTGAGATCTGACTTGGCATCACAGGTGAACCCACTGCCGCAACTTGTAGTGGAACCAACTAGTGCCCGATCCAACTCCTTTGTTGGTACTCACGAATATCTGGCTCCAGAGATGATCAAAGGTGAGGGCCATGGAAGTGCTGTTGATTGGTGGACATTTGGAATCTTCCTGTTTGAGTTGTTATATGGTAGAACACCATTCAAAGGATCAGGAAACGAGGAAACGCTGACAAATGTGGTGTCAAGAAGCCTGAAGTTTCCTAGCAGCCCTATAGTCAGCTTTCATGCACGAGATTTGATTAGAGGGTTGTTGATAAAAGAGCCTGAAAACCGATTAGGATCTGCTAAAGGAGCAGCAGAGATCAGGCAGCACCCTTTCTTTGAAGGTCTTAATTGGCCTCTAATACGGTGCTCAGTACCACCAGAGTTGCCAAAGTTTTGCGATGTTGGTATTGGTGTATCTTCTTATAACAAGGACAATACTACCAAGAGTAAGGAAAGTAGGAGTACAGAAGAGGATAATCAGTTGGAGATGTTTTAATCAACAAAACCAGATTTCTGTGTCTATCTTGTCAAATATTATAGTGTAAACGCATTCCCGCAACTGCGGCAATATAGATATGTATAGATATGTACACGTTGACACGACTTTGAGAGTTGGAATATGAGAGTACTGAAAATGTTCTTAGATATGTATACGTTGACACGACTTTGAGAGTTGAAATATGAGAGTTCTGAAAATGTTCTTAGTTATGTATACGTTGACACGACTTTGAGAGTTGAAATATGAGAGTACTGAAAATGTTCTTAGATATGTATACGTTGACACGACTTTGAGAGTTGAAATATGAGATTACTGAAAATGTTTTTAGATATGTATACGTTGACACGACTTTGAGAGTTGAAATATACGTTGACACGATTTTGAGAGTTGAAATATGAAATTACTGAAAATATTTTTAGACATGTATACGTTGACACGACTTTGAGAGTTGAAATATGAGATTACTGAAAATGTTATTATCCTCTGATTTGTCCATCAAATCTATCCCAGTCACATTTTGTAGTTAATATTTCATAAATTATTACCAACAGTTGTTAATTTAACAACAGAAGAACAGTTGATTGGTGATGAGATTTAGGTTACAACAAAAGCCGAACCATATGTGATGTAGCCTAATCCATAAACATAACCAGCTCCATTCCATTATTTCTTGATCAGAACAGTCCAGCCCACATCCACTGAACCACAACCTCTCAACCCAAAACAACTTTGTTTCCTAAAACGCCATTAAAGCAAATACATTACCAGAGAAAATGACGAGAGTAACTGTATCACCATCCTTGTCCTCTGTTACCACCAATACCAGGACTGGGCTGCCAATCCCATCTCTGAATTTGCATTTTTGCCACTTCAACACCAAATCTCTGAGCATTAACCCACTTGTCAGAAACTATCTCCAAGGTTTCCATCGTCAGAAAATACCCATCAACAGTGTCAGTTCATCTTGCACGCTTAGGCCTCTTCTGATCAAAGCATCATCAATGGCATCTTCAACACAACCCTCCACAGACACAAAGATCAAACCTTTTACCGTTCTGTTTGTTTGTTTGGGCAACATTTGTAGAAGCCCAGCTGCTGAGGGTGTCTTCAGGGACATTGTCAAGAAGAGAGGGCTTGAGTCCAAGTTCTTTATTGACTCCGCCGGGACCATTAACTATCATGAGGTCATCTACAACAGTTATCTATTGTGTTGTCTATTTGTCAGTATTATCTGATTGTTGTTTTAATAATTTGAAGGGTAATCCAGCTGACCCAAGAATGAGTGCGGCCTCTAAAAGGCGTGGGATTGAGATAACATCTATATCTAGGCCAATACAGCCATCTGATTTCAAAGATTTTGATATCATTCTTGCCATGGACAAGCAGAATCGAGGTGGGTGAATGTTTAGAACAAAGATTGTTTATAGGGTTATCAGTCTTCTGTATGTACGTGTTTTGAGCATTCGGTGAATTTGAGTGTGCTTTGTTATATCTAAAAAGAACAGAAGCCTAGCGATGTCTGTAAATTCATGTGAAATTGCTTTAGTAATGAGAGTATTTTGGTGTTGTGTGCAGAGGATATCTTGGAGGCGTTTAACAGATGGAAATTCAGAGAGCCTTTCGCTGATGATGCTGCTAAGAAGGTTCATGAAAGACCAATGATTGGGTACTGTCAGTACAGGGTTGCTTTGTTTTAAATCTCAAAGATTCATTTGGTTTTTCAGGTTAAATTAATGTGCTCCTATTGTAAGAAACACGATGAAACTGAAGTGCGAGATCCATACTTTGGTGGACCACAGGGATTTGAGAAAGTATGCCCCATATTTTCAGTCAAATTGTACAGGTTTAATCATGATTTCTTTTGTTAGATTGTTGAAATTATCGAGTTGCAATGACAATGGTTTGTAAAACTCTGAAATGTGAAACGAAGTTTTGGGATTGAGATATGGTCGCATGACTTGTCAAATAACAGCAGTGGAACAATTGAGTGCTTTTTGCATTTAATTATACTTAGTTCAGGCTTTAACTATTTGCGTTTAATTTGAAAGTTGAGGTGAGTTAAAGCAATATGTTGTCATGAAAGTTGAACGGCATGTCTCAGGCCTGTTTCAGTTTAATTTCAAACATGAAATGAGAATGCTTCAGGCAGGATCTTGTCTCTGAGATGCATATCTGGCTGTTGAGTTTGGTTTAGCAAATAATTTCTTTTAATTCATTGTTTCTTTGTGTGTGCACAGTTGTGCTTGCTTGCACTATTTTTCTTCACAAGTTAATTTCTTTTTCAGCTGTAGCTCCTGTTATCAGAGACCATTCAGTGTGGATCTGACCTGAATAATGCTTTCCATATCGCTTCAATCTTTGGGCCTGCTCGCTTAACTACTCCATGACATGTGCATCGTTCATTGCATAACTCCCCCCTCCCCTATAAATCTCATGTATGGATGCTGGTTTTATCAGTAGAGCCTACAAGTTTCTCCTGTCAATACATTGGTCCCTCTATTAAAGATATATTGGATTATTGCAGGCCTTCCAGTTTTATTATCAAATTTGATTCAATTTCTTGTTGAAACTTATGAATTTGTTGTCCCTTGATACTAGCTATATTTTTCAGGTTTTGGACCTTCTTGAAGATGCTTGTGATTCATTGCTGGACTGCATCTTGGCAGAGAACAGGGACTTGGGAAGTTCGTGACTCGTTGGTTCTTTTAGTATAAGGATTAAAAGAAAAGGAATGACCTGCACCAAGTGCTTGTTGAACTTTGTGAATTGCATGTATCGATTCAGCTACACGTATTGCATTTACTTTTATATGTGTTGCCATTCCTTAGCCCTTGAAATGGGGATTAAGTGGAACATAATTCACTTGACGGTAGAGTGGAGACTCCCGCTGAACTTCTAGTTGATTCAGTCTTTGACTTCGCGCACGTTGCATAGGCAATTTATTTGTAATATAAAGCAATCAATGTGATGAATACTTAAAGGTCTTGATCAGTATAAAAAACCTTATGCTGGCATTAGGGGAACTGTATCTATTCTTCCCTCTGTCCATATCATTTCTTGCCATTCTAGTAGCATAACTGACTTAGCTGTAAGATCATCTACAGCTACATCCTAATATCTGTTTTGATGTGTTCTTGTACCTGTATTGCATGTGTCTTGCATCTACACACTGCAACGAATGCTAAGTTATGATTTTTGCTTAAATTTACAGACCATACTGTCACTTGTTACAATAATTACATTCAGGAGTGTCACTAACATCGCAATTATCGAAAAAAAGAACATTAATAATCAGCTGCTGTCTGCTGGTCTGAAACGGAGATGACAAAAGGCAGATAATATTCAGTGGTCCCAGAAATATTACAGTTTTGCCAAATGCTCTCCATGACAATGATCAATCTCTCTATCTCAAAATTATATACAAATGACTATAGCTTCTTTCTACCTCCTTTAACCCCAACATTTTGGGAAAATACTCATACACCTGCCCTACTAAGATACAAAACCTCTCACCACTTAGTACGGACATCAAACATTTTCACTAATTTGGATTCTAGTTTTGAGTTTCCACCAATCAAACAATTAATAGCACCAGTTAACTTCTATGAGATATCCATGTTGTGATCGTTATCATTGTCACCATCGTAATACTCATCATCACGTTGAATGTGTTTGTCCTGGGTATGCTCTGTATAACACGATTCAAGGTCAATGGTTAGAGGAAAGCACATCCAATGATGGCAGTACAGTACAGTAATTGAGCAAGCTTTCCAAGCGTGAACTACACACATATAAAGAATCAAGGAGGGTTCATGTCTATCAGGGAATTCAACTTACGGTCAATGCGTTCATCCGGGTTCTGCTCATCTTCATCAAAATCAGGAATATAGAAGTCAGGGGGAACCTGTAAATTTGACATTACAGCCATAATCCAATAAGTGAAACCAAGTGGCAGACTGAAAATCTAAGAATATAAACTTAATATGGGGTAAGAATTAATATTCTAAGTGGTATTGAGCTTTTGGGGCCAGTCTTGCTTCTCATCTATAGAATAGATTCACATGTCAGTATCTTTAAACATAACCAAATTATTACTGTCTAGTTCAAAATTTTGTTCTTACCACTTGCCCACACTACTCATTAGATACGATAAAAAACATGATCATGTTAAAGACTAAAAATGGATTTATTTAAAGAATTACCAAACCATATGTTCTGCTAAAGGTCATATTGAACACTATATGAGAAAGTTTTAATGTATGCAACCTAAGTTCATTAATAGATTTTTATTCTCCCATCTAAATATCAGCGTTCTTAACTAACATCTTTCATATTAACAGCCAGGCCAAAGGGGCGACTGTTGGCCTATCTAAAATTTTTTATATGAATTGTAGCTACATTTTTGCAGGTAACATAAACATGCCATTTTCCATTACTTGCATGGGTTAATGGAGAAGCATGATTCTGAAATTTGAATTTCAATATCCTTTTTATATACCTTACCAAACATCAAAAGGTTTAGTAAATACTTGGATTGTACTCACCTCCTGCATCTGTACACTTGGAGCATGCTGAATGCATCGCAGATTTTCCATTACTTGCATCTTGATAGTGCTAAGGTAAGATTTGCTATTCAAATTTTCCTGCTTGATCAAACAAAACAAGAGAATATTAATTATGACGGTTATTCAGCTCCATTTGGATTTAATTTCAAGACCAAAAATTGTTACATGATGGTCAGAAAATATTGGCATGATGACCAGCTTTGCAAGAAGTGCACAAAATTTAGTTCTTTGAAGCCAAACATACAATGTGTCCACCTGGTATCTTCAATGAATATTCTGGCCCAAAATATTTAATATACTCATTATCTGGGATCTCTGCACGAAAATTGGAGTAACAAATAAGAATCTAGTGCCACCACTCACGCAATCTATGCCACAGAATTCATGGGTTAGGGTGGGTGGACTTCAATATAAACTTCGCAATGCAAATAGGATTAGTACTCTAGATTTTCAAAGGATAACAGACATGCATTTTTCTAAAAGAAAAGCACCATTTGTACTATTTAACATATTATCATGCATAACCTAGATATTGTTGATTCAAATCAACATAATGATAAACAGCTTTCACACAAATAAAGTAATCAGAACTCATGCATAATTTTACCAAGAATCCAGAAAGAAAAATAACTACCAAGTGCTCTTTGGTTCACAAGGAAGTCTATAATGTGAATCATCACCTTAACCTACCATTGGATAGCTCTGAATCTAAAAGAACCCCTGTTTCAACAGTCCAACAACGGGCAACATTCTCTTTTGTATATCCCCCTCCTCCTGTAACCTGCATATCAGATTTCTGCCGTGTAAGCTTTACCACTCACATACATCAATATAAAGTAGCATTGGATCATCGAAGCATACCAGCAAAGGCAGATTGAATTTCTTCACAATCCTAACACATTCAGCATGCCCTGCAAAGAACATACAAATTGCAGCGAGTAAACTTTCCAATCACATCTAAGCTACCACCTACTAGCTCAAGGCCAAAATCACCAGTTTTCTAAAGCAATATTCTAGGGAAGAAATGGAAATATGCTTCAATTACAAGAAGAGCTGCACCATCAATGGAGACGTTGAAGCAGCCCAGGCGGTCCCCAGCTAGCGAATCTGCTCCACATTGTAGAACTATCACACCTGGTTGATATGTTTCAACAACCTTGGTAATAATCTGCAAAATGAAGCAAATAAAAGTTTACACTTGATACATAACAGAGATTTCTGTTTAAAGTTGGTAGTTATTAACAAGAACTTACAGTTTTAAAAAGTCGAGTGAAGCTGGTGTCATCAATTCCATCCTTCAGTGGTACATTTATGGCATAAAACTTTCCTTCTCTTTCTCCTATATCCTTCAACACAAAAGCATATGAATACAAATGAAAATAAGATTAAAACCTTGCAAGACTTGAAGAAATGACAAGGGATTGAGGAGTCACCTTAGCATCACCAGTTCCAGGAAAGAACATATCCCCATACTTGTGAAAGCTCACAGTCATTACCCTGCCATGTTGCACTTTGACCACTTAATTTATTCACTAGATTTTAGTCCAAACAATCTAGTGAAAACACAACTTTTGTACAAGTTTTTCTACAGTTGACTGAATGATTCCCAATTTTCCCAATTATTTACAGAAAATGTAAGCTTTTCTTTTTGTTAGCTTAATCAAGTAAGTAAATCAGAAAACAATTGCTGGACAAAGCATGAAGAAAAAACATATCTATTTACTATTAAAAATTATATCTGAAGCAAAAGCAACAAGGGCACCATATTTCAATTTACAACTTGCATAAGCACTAACCTTTTAAGGTTCCAAACAACATCACTAATGGTAAAGTTTATATTTCAAAAAGTGAACAACATGGGACTGCTTTTCTGATGCAGTATAATCCCCTCCCTTAGGCACCTACTAAGATTTCAACCTTAGTGGATGAAGAAATACTCCTACTTCACAGCCCTATGATTCTAAAAGTGAACTTCATGAAACAAAATTTGGGACCTTGGCATGATTTCTGTTGATGGGTTTAAATGATCTAGAAAATAGCCTGCTAGTAAATAACTAGCAACAGAATCCAATAAGTAGATGATCACGACCATCAATATGTAGGATTACTGTATTCACCAGTTTGAAAAGGCCGACAAATTTTGCCATCAGCATTCATGATCCTGATATAATCTCCATATTCAAATACAACCAAGGAGTTTAGTTACCTGTCAGTGAAATAAAAGGCTTCTTCTACACCATCCCCATGATGCACGTCTATATCAATATACAGAACACGTGCATGGTATTTTAAAAGCTCTAGGATCCCCAAAACCAAGTCATTGATATAGCAAAATCCAGATGCCTCACACTTTTTGGCATGATGTAAACCACCAGCCCAGTTTATAGCAATGTCGCATGATTTGTTGTTCAATCTATGTGCAGCATCTGCAAGAAAATTCTTGTTGAGAGCGGTAAAGCGGGATCCTAATCAAGTTTTAAACAACAATTCACATTTGATGTAATTTACCAATGGTTCCACCAGCATATATTTGACAGAATTCAAACAAGTTTTCAAAGACAGGACAATCTTCTCCAAGATTATCTGAATAACAAAAGAAATAAATGAGAAACTTGGAGTTAAGATGAATATCTTGAAAACCAGCCTATCAAATAGAACCACAACAAAGCTTCCATTTCCAAAGTCAAATCATAAAGATTCGAATAGAAAAAAGGAAAAATTAAGAAGAAGAAAGAGGAAGATGTTTATCCTGCTATCAGATACCTGTTCCTGAAAAACAAGCTACTTTATGTTTTGGATATCATAAAGACCCAAGAGCGCTAAAGGTTCCACAAAAGTTACTGGCATTAACAAGAGACAGAAGTATAGAAAATCAGTGGAAGGTTCCGCTTTTCTTACAGAACCATAGAAGAAGTGGAAGTATGTGATATCACTGGAAGGTTCATCTTTCCTTAACTGATTTCTTCCTGTGATCTACTCAGTTATCATATTATTTCACAGAACCATACTCAGAAGGAATATTTTGCTGTAAATAAGAATCTAACAATTTCACTTAACAACAATATGCAGTCAAAAATCACTAGAACTGAATATAAAACTGATAATCATTAATCTTTAAAAACTAATTGAAAAGATATACTCTACCAACAGTGCAACTTTCTGTCATGCCTTATCTTTCACAAAGTTGACATGTATAACTTTTGATCAAAATTGAGGTAGTCAATTTTTAGGTGATAAAAAGCATGATTTATCCAATGTTCTTAACCCAAATCAAATTTAAGTTTTAGCATAACATATGATACAATGTATTAGATGGGCCAAATTAATGTCTAAGTACTATAAAAAAGAGAGAGAATTAGAAAGTTCATCGACTTTCAGAAAGCAACACATACATTTAGCCAAATCATCTGTGAACAAATGTTGTGTATCAGGTGTTATTCGCTGCAGAAATTCAACATAATCAGTAGAGTGGAACTGAGCAAGCTCAACAGGATACGCCTTGTGGGGCCGCTGCATGAAGCAATATACATCAACTTACACACTTTATATTTTGCATCACTCCCCGGTAGAATCTCACACACGCACATGCATATGAAACAGATTTATTATAAGACAAAAAGGTTTAAATGGAGTGACTAACATAGATCTCCATTTTGTTGTGGAGTCCATAGGCAAGAACAAGATGGTGGGTCATACAAAGGCGGTGAGGTTTCATCGGATGATTTGGTCCAAAGTAAACGCTGCCCACATCCCCTGCAAAATCACAACACCAATTCCCAGTCCTTGAAACAAGATAAACTAGTAAACTTGGCACAAGTACATGCTCCGATTGAAATTTACACATTTTGAGAGGAAATGCTGTGACGCAAGCAGAGAGGCTGGATTAATGCTCTGTAAAAATCCATTCCGACACTG
>JANITX010000009.1:10478843-10490213 GCA_027564395.1 Erythroxylum ulei | reverse complement strand
CTGCAATCTTGGAATTAATTATTTTTGACCGGTTTCCAAGGTCGATTTCTAAATCGAACGACAGAGCCGCGATCAATAAGTCATCATTTCCCACTCACACATGATGGGTTTAATCTCATGAAAAACAAAACTCTGTAGTGCTCATACTTGTTCAATAATTGGTGTGACCAGCATACGACGAGAGTGCATTGCCACATATCTGTTAGGAGTATATGACATCTTGATTAACAAATTGATCCTGGGACTTATGTGTCCTTGAGCAAACATTGTATGCTATACCTTAGGTCATATCTCGCAGTTGCACTTTTCTTTAATCTCCTTTAGTTTCTTATGTCAAGATTGTATTCAAGTTCTCTAATAAAGAGACGATGGCCATCTATGAATATTTTTCATATGAGTCAATGATCTAAATTAAATGACCTTCCTCTGTTCTCAATTCTCTTTTGAATTAAATTTAATTTACTTTCCTATAATTATTCCATAGGATTGCATCTTGCATGATCTTTTGGCAATAACCTAAAGTAGCAAAGCTTAAATTCAATTCTCAAAAATGAAATAAGAGTCATAAGGGTATGTGATGAGGTTCTTCTTAACCTCAAGAGCCTCATACAATGTAAGATGAGATCTTACGACTTACATTAATCCCTTTTGTGGGCAGATGTGCACACATGGTATGAGTCATGTGCTACAGTATTTATCCACTTCGTTTAACTTGAACATCTTTCATTCAAGAAATACTGTATAGATGATAGTTTAAACATACTCGATGTTTAACTTGAGTTCACTTATCTACTCAAAACCTATTCAGAACTTACATTTGGCAATGTAAGACAGATATAGTGATTAACAAATCACGTTGAACCAATTTCTTACACAATGACTGTGTGTTTCTTATGCAAATCAAAGAATGGTTATCATATGAATTTGAAATGAAAGACATGGGTGAAGCGGCATACATTCTTGGAGTCAAGATTTCAAGAGATCATTCGAAGAGATTGTTATCGCTTTCACAAGCGATGTACATTTAAAGAATTCTTGAATGATTCCGTATGCAAGATTGCAAACCAATTGATAACCTATTGCTAAAAATGAAGGCTTTAGTAAGAGAAATTGCCCGTCAACGCCACAAGAAAGGGAACAAATGAAGAATGTTCCCTTATCTAGTACAGTTGGAAGTCTTATGCATGCAATGATGTCTACTAGACCAGATATTTGTTACGCTGTTGAGATGGTGAGCAGATATCAATCAAATTCAGGCCAAGCACATTAGAAAGCAGTAAAGAGAATATTAAGGTATCTAAAGGGCACTGTGGACTATGCATTATGTTATCAAGGCAATGATCTATGTATACAAGGGTATACAGATGCCAACTGGGAAGGAGATTTAGAAGAAAGAAAATCTACCTCAAGATATGTATTCTTACTAAACTATGGAGCAATATCATGGAAAAGTAAGAAACAATCTTGCGTTGCATTATCCACATTAGAAGCTGAATTTATAGCATTCTCAACTACAGTACAAGAGTCTGTGTGGCTTTATCAATTCTTAGTGCATTTGGGAGTTATTAAAAGCGAAATTAATCCAGTGACCATCAACTATGATAGTCAAGTTGCAATCGCTTATACTAAAGACCCCAAATTTCATTATAAGACAAAGCACATAGATATCAAGTATAATTATGTGAAAGATATAGTTGCACGAGGAGAAGTGAACATGAGATATATATCTACGTGAGATATGATAGCAGACCCAATAACAAAGCCAATTTCTAGAGATGTATACATTGGGCATGTAAAGTCACTAGGACTACGTAGATGTTGAAATGTACTGATAAACATTTCTCTATGTATGTTCACTCAGTCGAATGTCATATGTTTGGATATAATGTATGATGAAGATTATACATTGTGTATCATTTGATTCACGAATAAATATGTTTGTGTATAAATATATTTTGGGATGAATCATAATTATATGAGACAGATTGTAGATTGGCCCTCTCACACGGGAAATCACCTCTAGTGTTTATGCTCGCTAGAGATGAGGCATGTTTAAAGTTTATTATCTAGGTGATAATTGAGAGCGAGAAACTTAAACCATAAATGCCGCAAAGAAATTGGTTCAACGTGATTTGTTAATCACTATATCTGTCCTATGTTGTTAGATGTGAGTTCTAAACAAGTTTTGAGTAGATAAGTGAACTCAAGTTAAACATTGAGTATGTTTGAACTATCATCTGTAAGGTATTTCTTGAATGAAAGATGTTCAAGTTAAACAAAGTAGGTAAATACCGTAGCACATGACTTGTATCATGTGTACACAACTGACCATAAAAAAGGATTAATATAAGTTGTCAGATCTCATCTTGCATTGTGTGAGACCCTTAAGGTTGAGAAGAACCTCATCATATACCCTTATGACTCTTGTTTCATTTTTGAGAATTGAATTTAAGGTTTGCTACTCTAGGTTATTGCCAAAAGATTATGCAAGATGCGATCTTATGGAATAATTCTAGGAAAGCAAATTAAATTTAATTAAAAAGAGAATTGATAACAGAGGAAAATCATTTATTTTAGATCATTGACTCGCATGAAAAGTATTCATAGATGACCATCGTTTCTTTAGTAGAGAACTTGAATACAGTCATGACTCAAGAAACTAAATGAGATCAAAGAAAAGTAAAAATGCAAGATATGACCTAGGGTATAATATACAATGTCTACTCAAGGACTCATAAGTCCCATAATCAATTTGTTAAATCGAGATATCATATACTCCTAACAGATATATGGCAATATGTTCTCGTCGTATGCTGGTTACACCGATTATTGAACAAGTATGAGTACTGCAGAGTTTGTTTTTTAATTAGATTAAAACCCATTATGTGTAGGTGGGAGATAATGAATTAAATACAACCATGAGGGGTATTAAGGTAATTTTACCTTACATAACTACTAAAGGTAATTAAAGGTGTAGCATTAAAAAAAACGAATACAAAAGATCTATCTATTTGATAAACGAAAACTTTTGAAAGAAGAAGAAAAGGAAGCAAAAGTTCTTTAACCAGTGGAACTACAACGAGAATCTAAATATGTGATTCTTTATTTATTATATGCATATGAAAC
This sequence comes from Erythroxylum ulei, assembly GCA_027564395.1. Classification (NCBI taxonomy): domain Eukaryota; kingdom Viridiplantae; phylum Streptophyta; class Magnoliopsida; order Malpighiales; family Erythroxylaceae; genus Erythroxylum; species Erythroxylum ulei. Next base: position 10,487,087 of record JANITX010000009.1, on the reverse strand, counting down.
GATATTGTTTAACATAATCTTTTTGATTGTGTTTTATCTTGATTATTTCTAACACTACACATCCATATGCTTTTGCACAGGTAACATATTGAAAGCCTTCACATAAAATTTTCCTTTGTTCTTTCAATAAAACAGAGTCCCTGTATCTATGTTTCTTCACGTTCGTAACACGTAAACTTTTGCTCCAGGTAGCTATAGAGACGATGTATGTTGCAATCCAATCTTTCGTCTATGCTCTTCCTTTGTACTCAATGATGGGGTTCCATTGGAGGTTGGAGAAATTTGGCTACTTGTACCACATTTTCATACGCTTCACATACTTTTCGTTGTTCGGGATGATGACAGTTTCCCCGACTCCTGGCCTCATCTGGCTGCTACTGTTATGGCTTTTTTCACTAGTATATGGAACTTGTTCCGTGGCTTCGTCATCCCCAGGCCTGTACGTAATTTTTTTCTTCATGTTCAACCAATTAAATTTCCCTTCCAGCTGATTCTCATTATGCAATATATCTGTAATTTTCTTTCAAGAAGTGGCATTGACGTCAAAAGTAGTGAAGAGTTTCACGAATTTCTCAACTCAATAACTACCAAAAGTTTCTAGGATGATTCGGAAAACTAAAGTTACTATCAGGGAGTATTAAGCTTGAAGTGTTCGTGTCACTGCAATTTTTGACTCTTACATCTAAACGCTGCAGTTAATACCAAGGTGGTGCAGATGGTTTTATTGGTCTAATCCAGTTACCTGGACAATTTATGGAATAGTGACATCTCAAGTTGGTGACAGTAACAATCTTCTCCAAGTCCCTGGATCAGAACCAAAGGCCAGTGACCTATTTTTGAAGGAGTACTTTGGCTATGATCACGACTTTCTACTTCCAGTAGTCCTTGTCAATTTAGGCTGGGTCATCCTCTTCTTCTTTGTCTTTGCCTTTGGCAATAAGTTCCTTATTTTTCAAAGGAGATGACTGGCATTTTCATACTGTTGTTGAATCACACAAATCATAGGTGGTATAGGTCCTAATCACAAATAGAATGGCCTAGAATGGCCTAGTTCAGTTATATGAACATTTGATTTATAATCTATATACAACAAATTAAGTTGGGAATTAAAGGGCAAAAGCATTTTGCTTCATATTTAGCACTATCTCTGAACTTCAGTATCAACCAAGTTCTGGTTTCCATTTACTACAGCCCTGCATGGGTAAGAGAATAACTGATGATCAGATGTTACTTCCATAGCAAAACAGATGAATAAGCAAAGAATTCGACAGCGCAGATACCCTTGCTCAGGTCTGCATGCTTTTGCATTGAATGTATATTTTTGTTATTTAGATCTCAACACCACTAGAACTGTAGCATACACCTTGCAATTCTTTCCTCCTTATTGAAAAGGAAATTAATGCGACACAATCTTAGGTGAAATGTTGCAACAAATTTATAAAAAGAAAACGAAGCAGCCAATCATTAAAATAGTACTTGATTGTCTTGTTTTGTTTGCTGGAAATGGAATGAGGAATGGGAAAGCCATCAGATTGAGTTGAGATGAGCATTTGTAAATTGGGGATGGAAAAGCTAATGATATGTTGTATATCATAAGAATGGTTTCTCCAAATCTCTCCTACTCTGTCTTGTCCTCTAAGGCTCTCAAAACCTGTATTCTGTAGGTGAGCCCTTACTGTCCACTCCACAAACAAAACTTCCACCCAAAGCACCCTTTCTTTAGGAAAAAGAGGATTTACCAATACTTTTCAAGACATTTCAACCAAATTTAACCATTTACTTGATGTCACCAATAATCAGAGCTAACTTATATACTTTTTTTATCAATGATACTACATTTCTTCTCACATACACCTTTTTAGTGGTGAACTGTGAACTATTTACCTAATCCCAATTGCCTATTAATTTCTGGTCTATTGTACAACCTCAACAACTATTAAAACAATATGATCAATTCATGTAACCAAAAAAAAAGGAAGCTAAAATCAGCGGAGAGACTGCAGTAGTTAGCTGAATCTGTCGTACTAACCAAGAAAATAGCTCTCTAACCGAAGGAGAAGAAGATGAATTTTTAAATAAACAGATAAAAGAGGAAAAAGAAAGTCTACACAGAAGAAAACTATTTTTGTATACTGGAATCTTAATTTTGTAAAGATGATTGATTAGGATTGTTTTCATGTTGAGTAAAGGTGGTAGGAAGGTTAGGGAGGGTTTCAAATTTGAGTCCATAATCAAGAAAGGTGAAATCCTCCTTAACTACATGATTAAAAGTTACTGGGGCAACAGGAGTCTTTGCTCATTGTGGTACTTGTTTTGTTGTAAAGTAAGCAAGGAGGTAATTCCTTTAAAGCCAGCTTTACTTTATATAACTACCTTCAACAAGAGAAAGAGGACAATCATTCCACAGAGAAAAAGAAGAGCCAAAAGAGAGGAGAGAAGACAGCAGAGAATTAAGTACCAGGAAGTAGATCAAAGTTGGTGTGGCTGTAAGGAGAAATGACAACGCAAAAACAGGTATTTGAGCAGCAGCAATCACAGATGCAAAGGGTGAAGAATTCGGGTCTTATCGGTTCCATTAATGGAAGCCCATTACAGGATGACAGGGAAGAAGAGATATCAAAATCTGCATTGGCGATGTTTCGGGCAAAGGAAGAGGAGATTGAGAAGAAGAAAATGGAAGTCAGAGACAAGGTTCAGGCTCATATAGGACGTGTGGAAGAAGAGACTAAGCGCTTGGCAGAGATTCGAGAAGTAAGTTAAAGAAACGCTGCTACTACTATGATCATAGCAGCATAAGTTGAAGAAGATAATCACGTTCTGTTTCTAACGTAATTTGTGTTTTTTTTTCTCTCTCACACGAATGAAATCTTTTAGGAGCTTGAAGCTCTGATAGATCCAATGAGGAAGGAAGTTTCATCCGTTCGTAAGAAGATCGACATCGTTAACAGGGAATTGAAGCCGCTTGGAGTCACTTGCCAGAAAAAGGTTAAATCTTTTATACCTTGCTATGTTGTTTCAGAATCATTGTCAATTCAGAGAAACTAAGAGTAAGTTTGGTTTTTTCGGTTTCAAGAAGGATGCATTTTTTCTAGTGGATGGAGCTTTAGCAAACAACAGGGTTAAGAACTTTACAGATATGAGTTCATTACAAATTCATCCAGATGTTTTATGATGATCGTGGTGTGGTTGATTTTTTGAGACACATACATTTTTTCATGTCCTTAAAAAGTTTGAAATTTATGTATTGCAGGAAAGGGAATACAGAGAAGCCCTGGAAGCTTTTAATGAGAAGAACAAAGAAAAAGCTCAACTAGTTTCCAAATTAATGGAGGTGAGAATTTTCTATTCGTATCCATCCATATTAAAGAAAACTCCCATATTATGATCAATCATGATGCATACATTCTACTTTTGCTTTCCTGCATGAATGAATTTCAGTTGGTGAGCGAAAGCGAGAGACAGCGGATGAAGAAACTGGAGGAGTTGAGCAAGAACATTGAAAGTCTTCGCTAAACCAGCTCTAATATAACAACCAACCAACAGTCAAGCTTTGTTGTGTTTGCTGCAACTAGAAATATTTTTCTTGCCGAGTTTGGGTTTCTAGCCATTTTCATATTTCAAGTGGTTCTGCATGGTCTCGCCTACTGATGATGGAACAGACACCCACCAGCGAGGTTTGGTACCAAAACAAAGTTCAAGTTCGGAGTTCGGACTCTCATTCTTGTATTAAAACTAAAACGTAAGATATGCTTTCTCATCTGTTTCTTAATTATGTATGAGTTGTCATTGCACGCTAGGCTTGAAGCTTATCCGATAACGTCAGTAGTCAGGTCGCCTCTCTACATCAGTGAACTGATTTGCCAACAGAGTTACCCCGTATAGCCAGATACAAGGGTAGCCTTCCGGTATTATTCAAATTCTTCAAGTTAATATATTTCAAGATATAATCGTTTTTAGGGTTTGGCTGCATATTGATAACAATATTAAGTTGCAATCTGAACGTACACAACCCCTTTTTTCTTGATGCCATTTAAGTTCTACCATCAAGGAGGTGTTATTCCCTATAGGTAACAGGTCCCTAATTCCTAATAAAGGAAGTCCTATTCTCTTTCAGTGGCTTCAAATCTCCTGTGCGGTTTTTCTGAGATGGTTGGATGTTGGAACGCACTGAAAAAACGGCACAGCACAGGTGATTTGAATCCCTTTTCAGTGTGCCTTACCAAAATGAAATTTAGCCTCTGCCCCTACAATTTCCCCGAAACTTTTGTTTTCATACAGCATATATTTATAAATATAGTTCCCGCATCTATTCAGTTGGCAAATCAATTCACTGCTGGAACACAAAATCTTGTATCCAAACTAGTGTCCTCGACTTCGTGTATCTCTATTTTGTCCCTTCAGGTATCAGGCTGCTGCATACTAATCACGCGATTTTCAGTAAAAACAATGAAAGAGGATTTACAAAATAGAAAGAATTCGAGGCTGAGAGAAAGAAAAGATGTAAATACGAATGCTCGAGAATTACATGTATTAAAAGTTCATCCCAGACAAAGAACAAACAGATGCATATGCAGAAGCCAAAAGCTTATAACAGTTATCGGTTAAATGTCAACTCCAGATTCCAGCTATAAAGCACAGCCATCCCTTGGACCCCTGACACAGATTTAGTTCAAAACCAATATACTCCCAATCAAATGAAAATATCTAGGTTTTACATATTTTAAGGCAAACTCGCATGAGCTTTACATGTTCTCTCTTTCACTTTCGTCGAACTCCTCACTTCTTTGGCAAGTATGAAACCAAGCTACTTATAACAGAGCAAAATCCAGCTTTGCTATAACGAAGCGAATGCAGATTGACAGACATTCAATTAAGGCTTTACATGTTCTCTAATAAACTGTTCCACCTGATCTATCTCACCCTTCAAGCCAGAAGCTTCTGCAATGGTAATTTTGTTGCTGCACTGTGCGAAAGCAAATGCTTCCCCAGGTATGCCAAGAGTGAAGTCACTTGCAATATCAGCTTCAGATAATCGACTTCTTGATGTCCGTAGTTTGTCACTGCACAATAGTACATATAACAGAAATAAAATACAATCGCACACGAATTTTTCTTTAAAAATTAACAGAGGAAGATATTTTCAAAATCAAAGAATTAGTAAACTGAATTAACAGCTAGGAAGTATCAGATAACACAATGTGAGTAGCAACTACACTGAGTGATTAAGATTGTAGTGACTGCCATAAGCCTAACTGGCTGCATAAGCGACTTTGCTCAGAGAGACATGCAATAACAAAGTTATCAATCAAATTTAGACACCATTGAAGCATAAAATTTGAAGGTTACATTTCTTTCTCCAACTGCTTTTGAATGAACTCCATGGTATGAGCCGTCACTTTGTCTGTCTTGTTGCAACAGATGAGGACTGGAATTTTCTTTTCGATAACATAGGCCTTAGTCAAAATATCATAAAGATACCTTCAAAAGCAAGACCTATAATATTAGATCTTGTAGTTTTGTATTGAAGTATATGCAAAAATGTGATCGCACACTGAATCCAGAAACTATTTTAAAGACTAGTAATTACTCTGAAACTGCACGCAAATTGGGTATGAATTCCACAGAGTCAGCCACAAACACTATTCCAGCAGCTTGAGGTAAGAACTGATCTAATTTAGGTTGAAGACGAGAATGCCCAGGAACATCAACAAGATGGACAGGCCTTATTTTGCCTTTCTATCAAAACCACAGGAGGGAGTCATTTCGATTGAATCCAATCAATTAATGAAGTAAATGAAAATAGGAAACATATGAAGTAGCAGATTTAAAAGGTCTGAGTCAAGAAATCTTCCCCGTGCATGCAAAACAGAATCAAGTTAAATTTGAGGCTTGCCAACATGTCTACCTTGGAACTCTCAGAATGAAGAATGAAAGTACCCTCATTTGGCTCCATCGAGGGAACAGCACGAAGATGTGATGAACCATCTCGAAGCTGTCAAAAGCATCAAAAAGATCATCTCAAATAATCATCCAGAAACATGCATAAACTTTTAAATAACAGCTAGGGAAAAAGGCAATAAGTAATCTGAATATCTAATTATGCTTATTGTGAGCACCCTCTTCGATCCCCAGAAAAATCTGTCACTCATCAACGGTAAATAAATTAAGAAGCACAAGTTACAGGTCATTTGAGATACTAATACTATGAGAACAGCACAGATACATCTAAACCAATGTTATATCCACAACATATTGGCTTTCAGTATTATACCCCACACAAAGCAAAAATTGCAGAAACAAGTAGTACCAAGTAAAAGCACTCTGTGATATAAATATTACTAAGCAAAAAACAGAGATGCAGGGTTTACTTGATAGTAAAGAATAGTTTTCCCGCTTCCACAAAGTCCAGTTAGAACAACGGTATTAGACTTTGTGCATTTGAGCAAACGAACTGCAAAAGATAGCATGGTGAAGAGTAAAATAAGAATCTAAGTTCAAATGGAAAAAAAAGTATATTTTACTTCCCTCAAGCAATTCTCTATGCGTTCCAGGGATAAATCCGTCAAACAGGGCATCTTCGTGATTGTCATGCAATTTTGATGTGTACAAAAGTTCTTGTTCCTTCAGATATCAATACAACAGAATAATCTAAATGCAGCTTCAAGGGCTATGAACTGTTTTATCATCAATCTAAAAATGTGAATTTTCCCTATGACAAGTATTATGTATTTAAATAAGCAGTGAGATACTTCAAACCAATGTACGTTAAGGATTGCAAGACCTTCTAAATACCAACTACTCATCACTGATTAGCTGCTCCTCTACTCCGTAAACCTCAATTGACTTGTACTCTTTTACTTCCTTATTCACCACAAACAGGTTTGTAGATCTTGGTACAGCCACAATATTTTTTGATGCAACTATAAATTCAATGAAATTTTCGAAAGTATGTGCCCTGTGTGCACACACACACACGCACAGGCATAATGCCAAGTAGCAAGCGTAAGGCACATACACCATAAAATGTAGATTAATACGCACAATCATGAGTGCATGCTTCACAATCCAAAGTTGAAAACTGTAAGACAACAAGTTAATAGCATTCACAGAAAGGGTAGAAAATTACATGTTAACAACAAAAGGGTGGTGAAAAGCGAGACAGCAATAGCAGCATAAAGTTGAGTGGGTGGTATGCGTAGCGCATATTCAATCCCTTGCTGCAGCCATCGTTGTGCCTCGTTTTTCCATTGCTCAATTCCTTCCATTGACAAATCTGCAAAATCAAAGTTTTTGAGAGCCTTGATAAATAAAAACTTTATCAAACTCCGACTACAAGTACTTTAATCTCCTTATTCAAACTAGGAGTCTTTAATGCATGTTTTAGTGTTGTAGCAACTGTCGATTCTAACACAAGTTCCCCATTTTGTATTCACGGTTAAAGTCCTGTAACTCAAAGCCACAAATACCTACAGCCTCCTCCATCTAGACCTAAATCGTCACCAAAAGGGGGAAAAAAATCCCGAACAAGTCCAAAGAGAAAATCATTAACTTGTTCACCCATCGATACCTCAATTAACAACTAATAAATAGTCCCCTTGATTTTCAAGTGTCCAAACACTCTCCGGATGCTTCAAATACAAGTTTCCAGTCTCCTCAAACGCGATTTCTGGGGTCTTCTTTCAAGGAATTGGCACTCCAATCAGCTATCGGGGAGTGCAGAAGTCAAAATTTAACGGCACCATGGAAGTTAAATGGTGGCGGGCTCTGACCACCGTCGGGACCGTCTCTTGCACCGGCGACAGGACAAATAAATGGGCTTTCTTTTGGGTCTTTGTGGCTCCAAACTGATAAATGAGTTTTGATTTTTGAATGTATATTTTCAGTCAAAATTCATAAAAAGCAGATGTCCATCATTTCCTTTCTTTCTATGGAAAGTCTTAGAAACTTACCAGAAGCTTTACAATTGAATAGTAATTAAATTTAATTTAAAATCCATAATGAAAAAAATGGCAAATTTAAAAGCTAGAAGTAATGTTATGAATACTGTACCGGGCTCAGTATCAAATTAGGCTCTGTAACGGAACTGTACCGGTACCGATCGGTACCGAGTACCGTTTCGGGATATTTTTTAAATTTATAAAATAGTCCCTAAACTTTTTAAAAATTTCAAAATAGTCCATATTGATATATTATACAGTTGTACTGTATACTTTACTAGTTTACTGTTTACATCAACCATGCTTT
>JANITX010000009.1:10433137-10445568 GCA_027564395.1 Erythroxylum ulei | reverse complement strand
ACTCAGAAGAATACCCCGTTAGGCAACGGGAGTATACTTACTGCATGCAAGGGAAAAATAGAGGTTGGGATCAGTTCACGTCTGCATTAGGATTTTCCTATTTTTGTATAGTTTATATTCTGCAATTTCTGTACAATATGTATTTGAATATTTCTGTTTTGTAATAACTTTCCCAATTGGAAATGTTTGAAAGTGTTTTGTATATGAAATGGGCCCAAACGGCCCAAAGTGGAATGGTTTATAACTGATTATGAAGTGTACTAATATTACGTTTCTCAGTGCTTGTTTCAGTAGTGGGCCTAAGTGGAGAGTGAAATTTTAATGAATTGTGTATTGGTTATTTCGCGTAACTGAAAATTTTTATGAATGAAATTGGGCCCCAATTGGCTATTGAGATTATGATGATTGTATTACTGTGATTGAAACTATTTATGAAATAAAAGTGGCGTAATTTGGAAATTGATTTCTACATATGCTTTCATTGTTTCAAAAATATATATACTGACTTGTGAATGATTGAGTGCCCTAGTATGCCACCTTTTGCGGGCACGAACTCGGATATCGCCATCGATGTCAGGTTCGGGTCTTGCGGGAGTGGGGTGCTACATCTCTTTACTGGGAACTAAAACTCCCTTGGGCTGCTTCATGCAAAGTTCTTCTTGAAGCTCTCTATAAAGGAAAGTAGTTTGTACATCAATTTGATTTTGTTTCAAATTAAAAAGAACAACAAATGCAAGTAGAACATAAATAAAGGCATGACGTATAACTGAAGAAAATACTTCATTGAAGTCAATACCTTCTTTTTAGTTAAAACCTTTGACTACAAAGCATGCCTCCCACCTTAAATCTTCTACCCTAGGAATACCATCTTATTTTTATAGATCCACTTATAACTCAAAGCATGTTTAATTTTTATAAGCTCCACTAAATCCTATGTACTATTCTTATAGAGACTCAATTTCTTTATTCATCGCCACTAACCATTTAAAAGAATCGACACAGTAAACAACTTCATAATAACAAGAATTGTCAGTATATTTGGTTGGCTTTCTAATTTGTCTCTTGGGTCTATCACGAGCAATAGAATAATCTTGTTGTGTCTCAACAAGAGTTGTGGTACTAGAACCATCATCTTGTTGTTCACTTAGATGAATATTGGACAAAAAGGAACATCAACATTTGAAGGAGAAACAGATCTTAACTCCAATTCCACCTTCTCGTTAGTACTCTTCAAATCACCTATACCAATAAAAGAAGAAACAACACAATATAGTTCCAAGAGAAAGTAAATCATTATTATGAAAAGTAACATCCCTATTAAGAATGACTCTATGAGACTCAAAATTAGAACACCATAAATGGTATCTCATATACCCAAATGCAGAATCAAGAAATATGCACTTTTTAGCTCTAGGTGTAAGCTTACCATCATTAATATGGGCATATGCAGGGCATCCAAAAATTCTCAAAATAGAATAGTCAACAAGATTACCTGACCATACTTTATCCAAAAAATCTCAAAATAGAATAGTCAACAGGATTTCCTAACCATACTTCTTCTAAAATTCTAAAGTCAAAAGAAGAGTGTGGAGATCAATTGACCAAATAACAAGCAGCAGAGATCGCCTCGACCTAAAAATCTCGTCGATGCCACAAGCCATCATTAGAGTATACACATCAAGCTCTTTTTAGAATAATCTTGTCCATGCATTCTATAATACCATTTTGTTGAGGATTTCCAATAAGTGTCTTATGCTTAGCTATACCATAATTTGAGCTAAACTAAGTGAAGTCACCGTCACAAAAATCTAACTCATTGTCTATTCTAAGCTTCTTAACCTTTTTCCTTGTTTGGTTCTCAATAAAAAAAAATTCCCTTTTAAACAAAAAGAGAGATTAATTTTTTTTGCCTCAATAGACCAAAACTTTACAAGAAAAATCATCAATAATAGACATGAAGTATCTTTTTCCTTGACAAGAAAGAACTTTAAAAGGTCCCTATATATCAAAATGTAAATACTTAAGAATTTCTTCAATATCGTGAGTTGCAATAGAGAAACTAACTCTTTTAGTTTCCCAAAAACATAATGTTCACAAAACTCCAACTCACTAATGCTTTAATCTCTGAGCAGACCCTTTTCTATCAAAAATATCATGTCTTTCTAGTTTATATGGCCCAAGTGTGTGTGTCATAATTTGATGACATTAGAATTAGGCATAGGAGAGGAAACAACTACAAAACTTGTCAAAATTTAACCTTACATGACATAAAGATTACCATAATAGTTAGCATTCAAAACAACAAGAGAACCTTTCAAAACTTTAAGAACTCCATCTTCAACAGTTTACTTGTACTCAAGAGATTCAAAGGTGCCCAAAGAAATCAAGTTCTATTTTAATTCATGAACGCAACGAACATTGGATAAAGTCCTAACAATGCCATCACGAGTCTTAATATGAATACTGCCAATGTCACTTTCCTTACACTAGGCATCATTGCCCATCAAAACAATACCACTATCAATGAGACTAGTTATTTAGCCAAAGTAATTTCTTACTTAGTTTAATTACTTTCTTATAATGGTTGACTTTATTTATTTTTGTACTTATCTTTTTTTCCTTTTTGTATATTTGTTTACTTATTTTATCTTGTATTGTTAATCTTTGTCATATTCTAAATAGATAGCAGTACATATTTTTATACATTTTGTTATAAGTATTTATTTATATCTTATATTATTATTATTATTTAGCATTATATGTATGTAACAACCTTTCTATTAGGTAGGGGCAAGGTTGTGTACTACTAGATCTCCTCATATCCTGCATTATAAAATATACACTCCCTCCTTCCATTTATAAAATATATGTTATCTTTTTAATCTAATAACAATATTACAAATTTTGGATAATAATTAAATTTTCCATCACTCCTTAAGTTCGATGTGTGGAAATTCATAACAGCTAACTTGCTCATAAGTATTTGAAATTTTTCTCTCACAAGTGCTTTTGTAAAAACATCCGATAGTTGATCTTTTATCCAAAGTTTCTTTGGTGAGATTTCTGTTGATAATACCCTCTCTATATTATAGAATAACATTCCATTTCCACCTGCTTTATTCTTTCATGAAACATTGGGTTTGTTGTAATATATAATATTGCTTGATTATCGCAAAACAATTTTGTCGGTACTTCTTGAGATGCTTGTAAATCTTTTAACATCCATCTTAGCCAAAGTATTTCACCAATTGTTTTTGGCATTTCTCTATATTCGGCTGCTGATGATCTTACTGCTGTAAATTGCTTCTTTGTTCTCTATGAAACCCATGTGATAAAATAACTTTTAGTAGATCGACGAGATATAAAATAACCACCAAAATTCGCATCATAATAAGCTAAGTTTTAACTCACTGGACATTGATAATAAGAAGCCTTGTCCATGTGTTGATTAATCTAATTTGCTTTGAAACTTTAGTACAACTCAAGGTAAGGAGTAAATGCCCGACTTGCTCATTTATATGGACCACTTAACTAATCTTCTCAATGAGTGTGGTTTATGGAGGATTTGGCGACATGATAAGTTTATTACAACGTTGATTATGTATGCTTGGATACGCGGATAGCTCCAGTTAAATGCTCCAATGCCAGCTGAATGAAAAGGGAAGCTAACCTGAAGAGGATGCATTGGTGATGCGCCATCGTTCAAGGAGGATACTGTGATGAGACGAGGTCATTCGCTCACTTGGAGTTTGGGCTTCCGCCAAATAGAACTGGAAGTGGACTCGCTGGCGGTGCACAAGATCCTCTCTTCTTTGGACACCCGCTCCCAGATGCTTAACCCAATAGTTACGGGTATTCTCGTGCTCTTAAATCGGAACTAGTTTGTTGTTCATTAACATGTTTGTCGAGAGAGCAACAGATGCGCGGACTGGCTCGCCACCCAGGTAGCCCAATCTGACCTTGGTGTCACTTATTTTGAATTTATATCTATCGGGTGTCATCGCATCCTCTTAGAGAATGTGACGGGAATCTGTTTCCCTAGACTTGTTTTGTAATCGGTTTACTCCTTTTCCCTTTATACAAAAAAAAAGTCGTTGGAACTAAAGAGTCAATTGTTGAGTTTTGACTCTTTTGTTTGTCCCATATTGGTTAGGAAAATAATTGGGGCAAGACTCTTGCGTATATAAGGAGGTTGTTATCTCCTTAATTAATGCACCAATACAAAGTCAAAGATTTGTATGACAAATTTGACTCTAGTTAAATTCCTCTTTTGAGGTGAGAGTTGGAGAGTTTGTTGTGGGTATTTTTTGTGGGTGTGTTAGTGTATTGAGGGATTAGGTGAGAGGAAAAATTGTGTGATTGTAAGGATTTTTCACATAGTAAGTTTTCTTCTTGTTACCCGTAGTTTTTTCTCCGGTTTGAGAGTTTCTACGTAAATTCTCTAGTGTTGTTATTATTTTTTTATTTTTTGATATTTTTATCTATCAAATATCTTTAGATGTGGGTTCGGAAGGTCTAAATTTCCAACATCACTAAGGCAGTTGCTGCAAATGTTTCCTCTCAAATCTCTATTCTCAATTCCCAATTTCTTGATTTTTTTTCAAATGAAAACTCTAAATTCTGATTCAATCGTAACATCCAACGCAAGGAAAGTTGAGCTATAGTATAAGTACCGTTCTGCATTTGAAATAATTGTCACGAACTGGAACTGTCCTGTAAAGATTAATGGCAAATTTGGTCAACATAGTACCAAATCCTAGGAGTTAGCCAACTGTTTCCCGTTACGAAATTCAAACTTCTGCACTTAGTTGGAATGCTATTATAAGGAGCAAGTAGGCATCTGATTTAAATATCGAATTGGTAGCCACAAATCAGTAATGTTATTATGTCAATCAGTGGGAATGAAAACTTAGAAGAAGAAAGAAGCTTTCTTCTTAAAATAGTAGACAAATCCCCAACCACGATATTTCGATCGTCAAAATTAATGTTGGGAGAGGAGCGCCATCATTCTGGACTATAAGTCTGATTATTCATATCATGCTGTTTATCTAACGAAAATAGGTATAAGGAAAGGTTATTCTGTTGAAATGTTGTAGCTTTGGAATCCTTCGTACTTATACCAACCTCAATAACAAAAGTCAAATATAAGACACGTCTAAGAAAAAAGAACATTCTTTATATCGTAAGCCCACATGTGGAAGTTGTTTGTTGGAGGACTTGGAACATACAGTTACAAACGGGAAAAAACGTACTATAGAAAGTGAAGAGAACAGAAATGGAGAAGTCGTGGAGGTGAAGATATTGGGGAAGTGGTCCTGGGCAAGAGAAAAGAAAGCCATTGAAACGAAAAAGGTGGGTTGGTCTTAAAGGTCCAGGAATAGGAGGAATGGTTAGGCGGCTAAGATAGAGGAGATGATAACCCACGCATGCCTTAGATTTGACCTGGACTTATAGCTTCACTCTCGGTCATGGGTTCTTGATGGCTTCAAATTTCTCAAGTTCTCATTTTCTTCACCCAATCATAACTTTTGAAGAGAGAGTCGATCGTGCACTTTGTAGACTGACTATTGCTTTAGTTCCTAACAAAAAACGACAAACGTACTTTGACTAGCATGACCACGGACTCACCAAAGAAGATAAATCTGAAAGATTCAGTTCATGGAAAAATACCTAACTGAACTGAAGTGTATTTTTCCATTAACAATGGCGTGAAGGAACTACCGAAGTTGTCAATTTTGATCTAGATTTCTCACCCTTAAATCAATTCAAATAGGTGAATTAGTCAGAATATATGCAAGTTCGCGAATCTAAGAACTACCTTACAGTTCAAAAAAAAATAAAGATTGGGACATGTTACACGGAAAAAGCATGTTTGAGTTTGGCAGGTCCATTGATGTTAACCTGCATCTGCAATTCTAAGGTCAATAATGGCCTACACCGGTGTTGGCAGGACGATGACATTAAATGACATCGTATGCCACGGGTTTGGACTTCAATGAAATAAATTTTAGTACAAGGAATGTGTTAAGTCGCTTTGTGCAACTTCGAGGGACCCGTAAGATACAGCCCTTATTGCTCTGTTCAAACTGAACTTAGCTGCGTCTTATCAATTTTACCTTGTATTGGTTATATGAAACAGCAGAAATAAACATCACGCAATCACAACATGAGTTTTAAATTAGGCATGCCATGTTTGATGTTTCTATTAAGGCGTGGGTCCAATCTTTTGTAGGTGCAAGCTTAGAAGGAGTAGAGGTCAATAGCTTCCTTCTTCTTTTAATTGCGTATGGGACAAAAGAATTATGTTACATTTCAAAGTTTTAAGTATTTTTTATCAAATTTAAATTCTCATTTTCCAATAAAAATTTGAAAATAAAGTCTTCTAAAGGTCAACAATTATTTTAAATTTATATTTTAATAACAATAAAAAGTATTACATTAGGTATGTTATTAATTGAATCTTAATTAGATATTGATAGTGCTAAAAAGATTATTTAAATCTTGTAATTGATCACAATTTTTGTTTCTATAAATATCAAAAACATAAAATCATTGAATTATATTATATAAAAGACTAGTAATAACTATTATCATTATATTTTAAATTACAGTTAGAATTTTATATTTATGTTTGAATTATTTATCTAATATAAATAAAAGAACCGAACCAAATGCCTCTTATTTATTTATTTTTTTATCAGAAGAATAATTAAACTAAACATTAAGAAAGGAAACTCCCGACACATCTTCTAAGAGGATAGAAGGACAATTCATGAGCAAGCAAAATTAGCTAGCCAATTCGCAGCTCTATTGATCTCTCGGTACACTATTGGCCTCTTATTTATTTTTATTTCAGTAACCGATGTCTCTTATTTAATATGTAACTAGTCTAAATATAAATGCTATGAAGGGAAGAGGATCCGAGGCCCATTAGGCATCAGTGTTTTCCCCATTATTCATTTCCGTACAAGTTAACGGTGGCCTAAACTGAAAAGACTCAGAGACAAAGATGTTCAAAGATTCAGCACTAAGAACTAATTGATAGTTTCATTTCACAATCAAATTATTTCTATTCTCATATGGTGTCCAAAGAATCTAAATATCTATATATGCCCCCTTCAAGAAGAAAGGAAAATCCTAAAATCCAAGGAGATCGAAAGAAGAAGATTAACAGAACACAGGAACAGAAAAACACAAAAAAAAAAAAAAAGAACTATGTTTTCATAGGCTCTTACAGGCATAGATCAACAAGGAGAAGTCAACTTTTTCTTGTTCTTTCTGAACTATCTTCTGCTCAAGCCACAGCCTGTTATCCATTTCACTTCTTGTCCTGAACATGAATACTGCAAATCCAGAAGCAGGATTGAAAAACCAGTCGTGTACATCCCACATCATATCCACAAGCAAACCGTCAAGAAATATGGACTGATTCCCTCTGAAATTCCACTGAAGCCTCTTCACACGAACCACCATCTTTTTATCGACATATACTGACAAAACAGGGTATTTTAGGCCTTCGTTTTCTCCACAGCATTTGATGACTATATCATGTTGAATTCCTGAATCACAAAACTGTGCCTTGGTTGCATACAAGGTGTTGCCTGAACAATGCTCTTGCCTTGAGATGAGACTTACTTTAGCAACCGGCATGCTAGTTTTGAACCTTTTTGTGATAGTTTCCTCTCCTATGTCACCCATAACAAGGCCAATCTCTGAGTCAACCATGACCAGAACATAGAAATTATCGACAGGTTCAGGTCCTCTGTCGTATTTAGCAGAAGAGAGGTCCCAGAAGACTTCAATCTTGGATTTATCGAATTCCATCACTTTGCTACCTTTCTTCTTCCTAAACAACCTCGCATTGTTGAGCTTGAAAGATGAAGAAGGGTCATTTCCAAAGTTGATGGTGAGGCCTTGTGAAGTTTGGTTCTTGCACCAAGTGACTGATACCAAGACTTGCTTTCTAGTGGAGAGGAGGATTTTATACAAGCTAGAGACTGAATTCTGGATAGACGGGATCACGGTTGGAGAGATACAATCGCTTTTTGAATAACTAGAACATGAAGAATGAGACACATCAACAGCGTTTTCAGCAAAACAAGAAACAATATCTCTCATTTTTGAAAAAGAAAAGGATCAAATCTTAGAGGTGACAGTTTGAAGTGCAGTTGTATTCTTCAATATGAACAGAGAGATAGAAGGAGGGGAGACAGAAGGGAGATCTGAAGGTATGAAGAGAAGTCTGTTTCTCTTTTGGCTTATAGTAGGAAGGAAAATGAAATAAATATGTTGGGAGAGGCCAAGAAAGAAGGGTGCTTTCTATCCCATTAGCCTCCAAGGAAATAAATGTGTAAGCAGGGAAAGAATGCACAGAGTCCATTTTGATTATAATACAATTCTTTGTATTGATAAAACATAATGAAAAAAAGAAAGACAAGAAGAATATGGGATTGACCTTACCACCAAAACAGGGGAAGGAAAAAAAAATCCCTTGGCCAGTTCATTTGGAAATGAGTATACAAACCAAAAGGAAAGAAAGCAGAATGAGCATATGTTAGTATTACTACTGGATCATGTCAAAGCAGAATGAGCATATGTTAGTATTACTCCTGGCTGCATCGGTGACATGATCATGGTTTGATTTTAATTCCATTTCTTGACTTGAGAGAATTATTTTTTTTTTTTTTTTTGAAACGCTTGAGAGAATAATTTAGAAAAAAGAAAACGGAATAAGGAAATGGGATTCCAACTGCTGGGCATTTACAGAATAATCGACTCTTGCCGTTTTAATTACTGAAAGTTGACTAATTATTGGGCTAAGAGTAATAAAGAATTTGCCTATTGTCCATTACTAACTGCATATTACTAGGTCAAAAAATTAAGACAAATTAATGTTGGTAGTTAAACCGCAAGTGGAAGGAACAAGATGGTCTGACTCTGAGTGGTTTGTGAAAGGTATAAAAGTTTTACTGTGGTGGATTTGAAATGGAGGATGATAATGATAAGAGACAAAATAAATTTTGTTGTGTAGACCCACCAACTCCTTTGATTAAACTAAGACATACTCATACTGTGACCTACAGAGCTACAGAGCTTCCTTCGTTTCCCCTTTTCCTAGTATAACTGTCTAAATGCATGAAAATGAAAAATAAATGCTGCTATAGTCATAAATAATATACTGGTGAGAGTGCTATGACATTTCACAACCTTGAATGCCAGAAATTTTGTGGCAGCAGTTGGGAAGAAGGGACATTAAGTTCAACACAAATTTCCAGCTCATCCTGCGTCCTTAAGAAAATTTTATGTTCATAATTCCATTCCAGGAATTAAGGATTAACTTGTATAAGAGAAAAACTTAATATGGTTATCCCCTAAAGCAAAAAGGCAAGGGTTTGGTTAGTGTTATGATTAGTAGTTAAAGAAACATGATTATGTTTCTTGGACTTTAACCTTAATCAATCAACATATGGAGAAAAGAAAATGCATGGTATCCGACCTACGCCAACATGATTGCTAATCGAATCAGAAAGATGAAATGGAGGGAGCGTGGTGGAATAGTTTTCAGAAGCCAGTCTTCTTAGTTGAGCATTATTAATGCCGTAGCAACCAAGAGATGGGTAATGGGTTTATGTTGTTTAGTGTGTTATGGAGACTCAGGTGGTTAGGTCCTACCTGTACTGGAAGTGCATGTTCCTCCATCATTGTCCAGTAAATTAGTTGGAGTAGACTGTATAGAGAAAAGGGTATGATTTTAATATGGAGGTCTCAAGCCAAAACCCACCAACAATATCTTAACAAAAGTGCTTCTTTCGGATTGTGACAATTCATAATCACTATAGACCGTTCTTATCATACAGATTGTAGGCCTTCAACTAGCAGACATTGCTCTGATCTTGTCAAGGAATAGTCGGTGACTGTTTTTGGTTTCAAAAGAGACGATCAATATCAGCTTGCTTGAGTTCCCTTTTCTTTCTTTCCTCTTTTCAGAGAAAGTGAAAGCGGTCATCATTCATATGGTTGCAAAATTTTCAGAACACAAATGATTTTGAGGATTGAAATAATGTTGTTTGCAATAAGATAACAGAAAAATGTAAGACTTTTTTCTCCATTTTAAGAAAAGTTAAGTTCTGGTCTTCTTAAGCCTTTGATATCAAGTTCTAAACTTCCATAATCTATTCGCCTCTGCGCATAGGCGAATAAATCTGCTGTTAAAATTCCCACAATCAAGGAAA
Organism: Erythroxylum ulei; assembly: GCA_027564395.1. Taxonomy (NCBI): domain Eukaryota; kingdom Viridiplantae; phylum Streptophyta; class Magnoliopsida; order Malpighiales; family Erythroxylaceae; genus Erythroxylum; species Erythroxylum ulei. The sequence continues at coordinate 10,435,336 of JANITX010000009.1, read as the reverse complement.
ATATTAATGGAAAAAGTTACTATAACGTTTATAATTTAAAATAAGAACACCATAAAGGAGAGACAACACCTAGAAAAGGTACCTAAAGTGTAAAGAAGCATCGTAAAAGGTCCCTAAAATATAACCCTGAAATAGAAGTGACAGACAAGATTATCCCACAAGTCCATCGTATGCTCCTCACGCTGGAAAAGATAGTTTGCTGATTAATTAGTAACCAAAATCTGATTGATATGTCATCATTAACTAATAAACATATGCGTGGCTAATCCCTTTTCTCCTTCTTTTCTAATGGTTTTCAAGGTGTAATGTAACTTTATTCCTCGTTTGGACGCCTACAATCTTGTTTAATTGCTGCCCATATTACATTAACCTGAGATAAAGTTGATACGTTCAAAAGTTGATTGTCGAAAAGCACAATAAAGCAGGAAAGATGAGATTTAAAAAAGAAAACAGAATCCCACTGGAAGAGAAATTCTTCCCTTTTGGCTTTACTTGAATCCAAGAAATTCCCACCAACCCGAATGACATTTTGGAATCTTTCCTGGCAATATAAAGAATTAGTCCATTCAAAAAAATGGATGCAGTGCAAAGCCCCATAGACTCAACTTTCTTCACATGCCCTCTCACTCAAACCTTTAAAATTGGATCCCTGTTGATTTTAATACTCTTGGCTTTTCTTAGTAGCCAGCTCAATAGTTCAGTTTTTCTTAGTCAGTGAGGCCTTTTACAGTAAAATGATAATCGTCTTGGTTGGAAAGCATAAATTATGTAATCCATGTCATTACTCGCTGGTAAGGTATAAGATAGAAGATGTCGTAATCTGTTGGGGCCAACTGTTTCTTGGAAGACAGTTAGCCCAGCAGAACCTAATCCTAAATAGAGAGATGATATTAAAAGAGTTGAAAAACAGTGGCAGATTGTTAACCAAACATCATTTGGTGTCTGCAATTGTTATCTTTAATCATTGCAAATAGAGTATGTTGTGTAATTGAGCAGTTTCAGTTGCAAGACCGTATTTTTAGGATCTATAGCTGAATGGTGTCCAACTATCAACAACAACAACACGAGGCACAGAGTTTTGACCTAGGAAATTATTCACATTTCTCAGGATGTTAGAGTTGGCACAAGATCAATGAAGATGGGGTCAGAACTGAATAACATAAATGCAGTTCTGTTTACAGGCCTAATTATGGTTTGACTGTACTGCTCAACTACAGACCACTCCCTTAAACTAAGGGATGTAATGTTTGATGAGGAAGCAAACTCAAGTTACCAACCTGAATTGCTTCCAAATCATCATTATAAGAGTTTTATAGGAAAGTAATGTGATTTATGATCCCAGAAACACACCAAACACGTGAACAAGAAGCATCAACTACTTGCAACAGTTTATAGTACAAAACCCTTGAGTAATTTTCACAAGCTGTGCTTTCCTTTTGTTTTTGTTAAACTAGTAAAATGGCATCTTAGCTACCTACTAATTGCATGTGCAATTTCATTTCTCCAAGCTACTGCTTCTTTAAAAATAGATTCATATTATTAAGTCATGAGAATAATTAAATGAAGCTAAGTCAATGATAAGATTAATTATTCCAGTATTTGTGAATCTGACATTAATGTTGTTGCTTCTAGGAAGTTGTGAAAAAGTCGGGATCTGTATAACAGAAATCAGGAACCATTGAACCGGAGTTAAAGCTTCATTACGCAGTCCTTTAAGCTATAACACAGCCAATGGAGCGGTGTACATCTCTTTTGTAATTTCAGTTATTTTTAAAAACTTCTTATGAATTAATATTACATAAAAATAAGTTCTTTATATTTTATTAAATAGATAGACACCCTTTTATTAAGAAATTGACATAATTAATAAATGAAATCATTTAAAATATGCCACATGTCAATTCTTTAAAAAAATTAATAAAGATGTATATACAATGTTATGAATACCATACCGAATTTAGTACCTGATTGAGATCTGGTACGGTATTATACTGGTGCTGGTTAATATCAAATACAGTTTCTAGTAATTTTTTAAATTTATAAAATAGTCCATGATTTTTTTTTAAATTACAAAATAGTACATTGTTATATTGTATAGTTGTACTATATATTTTTATCTCTATCTCTAAAAATCATAATAATAAATAATAATCACAATTTTAATTTAATTTATAAAATTAATTTAATAATTATTAATAA
>JANITX010000009.1:10412536-10431611 GCA_027564395.1 Erythroxylum ulei | reverse complement strand
CAAAGAAATAGCTTAGTGCCCTAATCCTTAAAGGAGATCTGAGTTGTAATCGATTACCTAAGGAAAGTTGCTACTGAGAACAAGACTAAGAAGAGGAGTCCCTTGGATCTTTGTAAGCGCTGCCTTCAGAGTATCGAAATCATCCTCCTTAATTAAGTAACAGATCGAAGATTCGAGAAAGGCAAAATTAGTTTTACCCTAAATCGTCTAAAGATGCCCTTTGTAAACGTTGTTGTTTTTAAGCTATTTTCGTGTATCAAGTGAGCCAAATGGGCTATCCACGAGGGATAGCCATCCAGATGTAATTTCTCCAATTTTTAATGAAATTATTTAATTTCTCAAAAAAAACTTTTGTAACAAAAAGTTGATCAAGTAACAACAAAAAATTTTGTCACTAAAATAACAAATAATAGTGAGCATAGTGATAGTTTGGTTATTGTCATAATATTAAGTAGACACTAACTAATTTAATTTTTTTTACAAAAGTTTTCGTCGTAACAAGTTCATAAGCTTTTAATAACAAAGCTTAGTGATAAAAGAATATTTGACAATATTAATATATTAATAGTGACAATTTAATTGTGAAGGTGCTAAATTGTCAAAATTTTCGTTGAATTAGTGATACAAAAATAAATCATTACAGTTAATCTAAACAACAGTATCAACCAATTTTTTTTGTTATAACAAACCTCTTATCTGTGACGAAATAACATTTAGGCACAAAAAAATTGTTACTAAATTACAAATGGTAGTGATCATAGTTATAATTTGGTGATTGTGAAAATATTAAGTAGACACTAATTAATTGAATTTTATTGACAAAAGTTTTCGTCACAACAAGTAAAATATTAGTTACCAACATATGTTTTGTCACAATTATAATTAATTCCCACCAAAATAGTTTTGGCGCCAAATTTCTTAGGCTTTTAGTGACAAAACTTAGTGATAAAATAAATTTTAACGTTATTAATAAATTAATAGTGACAATTTAACTGTGAAAGATACTAAATTGCCACAATTACCATTGTATTAGTGATAAAAATATAAATCATCACAGATAATTCAAAAAATAGTGTCAATCAATTTTCTTGTCACTAAAAAATATCGTATTTGTGATAAAAAATAATTAGTCACAAAAAATTATCACTAAATTACGAATAGTTGTAACTGTAGTTATAATCCGGTTATTGTGACAAAATGAGCCACTAATTTATTGAATTTTTTTTGTCAAAACAAGTAAAATATTATGTGACAATTAACCGTTTCGTAACAAAAAGAAAAAAATATTAGTGACCAAACTATGTTTTGTCGTATCAAATAGAAAATATTAGTTACTAACATATGTTTTGTCACAATTACAATTTATTTATGCCAAATACAATTTTGGCACCAAATTGTATAGGCTTTTAATGACAAAACTTAGTGATAAAAGAAAATTTGACACTATTAATATATTAATAGTGACAACTTAATTGTGAAAGATATTAAATTGTCATAATTACTATTGTATTAGTGACAAAAAAATAAATAATCACAGTTAATCCAAACAATAGTGTTAATCAATTATCTTGTCAAAAAAAACCTCATATTTGTAACGAAACAATAGTTAGTCACAAAAAAATTATCACTAAATGTCTTAACTCTTGTAGCGAAGGAATGGGTGACCAACTTAGATGAGGCAAAAAAAATACCAAGGGCATGCAATAAATGTCATCATCTCCTGGTCCACGGTCCACCGCTAAGGCAAAATGAAAGAACAAAGACACCAGTCAGAAACCTGAGCGACGAGCACAATTTTGTCTTGGCATCAAGGTGGGTGATGGTGATCTCATCTCCTTGCGTTTTCTATCACAGAAACTTTAATAATTTGGGGACGTGAAAAAAGACAAGTATAATAAATAATAAGTAGGATTCATGTGTGAAATAAGTACCTTGCACAGGAGAGCATTGAAGTGTTTAGGTTGATTGTAACATCAATGAACAACAGAACAAGTACCCTAAGCAAACCAGAAGGATCCTTCCTCTTGTTTTTCTTCTACAAATATAATTTTCATTCATCCATCTTTCTCTAAATAGATCAACAGAAGAAGTGGACCACAACAAACATAAAAGATAAACATCAAGACTGCACTCTTCTTTTCTCATGATCCGGCCCAGCAAATTCTATTGTCTTTTACAAAAATACATAGCAAATTGGATGTTGCCAAAAGGCAAACTTTATACACCAACGCAGACTATACAAAAATTTTCCGTATACATCACAATTAAAGCTAGTTTCAAAATTCCTATACGTAAATTTATACAGCAAATATACATGTTAATCAAAAGAACTCCTCGTCATCTACTGCAGATCTTGTGATGGGTATAGACCATCTTCCTAAATGAGCTGTGTAATTAATGCACCGAATAATACCCCTTCCAGTTGGTCCATCTGGAAAGTCCAAAACACTGACGCTCCCGGCATCAAGGTGAAATGATGGCATCCAGTCTTTGGTGAGATTGATGCAGTGGCTCATCAATGCTACGTGAATTGCAGGATGACCAACTACAACAACAATCTTTTCTAGGTTAGATTCATCAGACAGTTCATTTAGCAGCAACTGCCAAGCATTTCCAGACTGATCCCACAATGTTGATAGTGCTTCGTCACCGAATCTGTTTAAAATGCCAGGCTGAACTACTTCACCCTGATTGCCGTCCTGTGTATCACGGAGAAAATTATATACTCATGGCAAACAAGTTGAAAGGTGGCCTTACTCTTTCCGGCTTGCAACAAAAATATTTTGACAATACAGGAAAACTTGCCTTACTGGATTGCTGAAGGATGTCATCCACATCAAGGTCCTTCACTTGTTTCAACTCTACATATCGGGGCACACAGTCCGCACCCAAGCAATCTGCAGCCTCTTGCACCTGCAAAGTTAGCCATCTTGAATTAGGAGGGAGAAGGGACCTGGATAATTCCAGTTGTATTGCAATTCATCCAAGATAGTAAGCGCTGTAGTCCCTTTCCTCCACCTTGTTTTCTTCAGTTGATTAGCCCCGTCCTTCCACTTCAATAAGCACATAACAAAGACATTTTTGGGTAAAAGATAATTAACTTACTCGAGATATAGCCATTGCTGTCCCCACACAAGAACTTTTACAGCTGCTGACTATGGTGCTCACCTTTTGATCAAGGAGCAATTCTGCAGTTTTTTGTGACTGTCAAGTATCATAAGATAACTTTAGGTTATAGCTTTATCACCATAAGAACTCGCATTTCTATAAGGACGATGTACCTGTATTATGCCAAGCATGTTCATTGGCTCATCCCCGGCGTTAGGAACACCAGCCTGTGGAGAAGAAGTTCAGTTATGGCAAACTGAGTATAAATTCATAAACTGGATGGTTGCAAAGTATGAGAGTGAGATTAAAAAAAATATATATGGAAAACTTAGCTCCCTCATTAGGCAACATGTTTGCTTAGAAGCTTCAGCAGCAATGCTCATTTTGGATCCAGAAGATATAAATTTCCATGGGAAGTTATGAAGCTAAGTAGGCATTAAATAACTCCAAGCAATATAACAGACACATAATTAGAAATTTTTTATGATGTCCTCCATATCATTGCATTTATTCAAACCAATTCTATTATTGCAAACAAAAATTCTGATAAACCTTTTTACCAGAATGCATAACAAATTCAAGTGAACCGGTTCCTTAAGCACAAAAATGGAAACATATTAAGGAAGCTTTTGGATATGGTACAGACAAGATACAAACAGACATTGGTATGAGATGGATTCAAACCTCTACATCACCCTGTGTGGTTCCATGACAAACGAGTATGATCCGCTTACTGGTTTTTCTGCCCGCACTACTTCCAGCAGCAACAGGTGAACTGGGTGTCTGTAAAGTAGTTATTGAAGATTAAAAGCATCATAACATGGTCGTAATAAAAGCTATGGGGAAGTTTAATTAGGTTTCACCAGTCACTTATAAAACTGCCATTTATTGCAAGCATATTGCAAGCACTGATAAAGACAGGCTAATCGAGCTTACCTTCTCATTGTCTACAACTAAGTAGGACGTTTTAAAAGGAATTCAAATTAGCATTTACCATTGTGAATTGCAAAGTGCAAGAAATAAGCCTTTGATTGACAAAAACAGCATGTTATTAAACTGACAGCAGCGTGTGGGAGCTTAAAAATTTAGAAAAAGAGTTTTAAATATTCAGAAATGCCAGAACTACATTATTGTAATGTAGTTTCATATCAGACTCTAAGAGCCTAGACACAAATTTGTTCTTGCAAGAGAAGAAAACTTATTATACCCTATAAAAGCTGCTGTGCAATTTTAGTTGTTTATATAAAGAACAGAAGTTAAGTTCTAACATGTAACTGAGAACAATTTAAGTTTTATTCACATAGGAATGCACAAAAGAGCGCAATACTAGCAGGCATCCACTAATATTCTGTGTTTCTAATATGGTCTTGCTTTACAATGACATGATGCAACTAGTTGAATTGATATGTTTAGTACATAATTTAGTACAAACCCATAAATTTAAATAACTATCCTACTTCTGGCAGAAACATAATGCAGATCATGCTCACGGACACAAGTTTTGGTCATTTAAGTCAGACAGAAGCAACAAAGAAATGAAAAAGATCCATCTCACTTCTGAAAACAGATAAATAATATCATATACCTGATTTAAACGATTGAGACATATAAAAGGAGACCCACCCTCAGCTCGTGGGGTGAAATCTAGCACGCTTACACCGCAATTGCTCTGAAGCAAAATCCGGAAGTACTCTGTTCCCAATCCTAATTGGATAGGAACGCAGAGTAAATACAAATAGAACAATGTGAACTCTAAACCAAAACAAAGAAAGAAAATCGTACCAATGGCTGTTGCAACAAGAGCCTGATTAACAGCATTGTGTGCTACCACAAGAATAGACCTGCTTTCATGGGCCAAGATTTTGTTCCAGCAGTTTCTAGCTCGTGCCCACAACTCCCTCACCGGATAATGACCGTCAATGTTAAAATTGGGAGCATCTACTTGCCACTGACGATAAGTTGCACCAAATTTGGCCTTCCCCTCATGTTTCAAAAGACCCTGAAGCCCACCAATTCAGCAGTCAAAATAACATCATCCCTTGACTTAAATATATATATATAGAGAAAGAAAAGAAAAGATATTACTTGAAATGAATAAAGGTCAATTTCTCTTAAATCACTATCGGTAAGAGTCTCCTCATCGCGAGAACCCCAAATGATCTCGGCTGTTCGTCTGGATCGAATTAGAGGACTAAAACCAAAGGAAATTCAAAATCAATGAGGTCAGTAAACACTGTAAACTAAATAGTAATTAGAGCCAACCCTAAGCTAGTGAGAACGAACTGACCTACTGAAGCAGACGTCGAAGGACTCATCGATAAGCATATAGCGAGAGGTCTCGGCCTGAGACTCGCCTTTCTTAGTAAGAACAGAGAAGTCGGAGCTGCCTTGGATCCTTCCCTCTTTGTTCCACGTGCTCTGACCGTGCCGGACCAAAACCACTCTCTTCGCCGCCCGGAGGGAGGGAAACGGAGCAGGAGCAGATAGCTCCGAGCTCAGCTCTCTCTCCCCGGACGGTGGCTTCTGGGTCTCCTGAAGGCTCAGAGAGGATCGGGTAGAGTTCCGGCGACGGAGGAGGAGGATAGATCGTTGGTTGTACGGAGGGAGAGTGGCGGCAACGACGACAGCGGACATTTAGCGGTTGGTTGGTTCGTTACTTTCGGTGGTGGTGGTTAATGGTTACCGTTGTTTGTTTCTTTAGCGGTCTGCAATCTTCAAAGTGCGAGTGGCACGTAGCACTGCCAAACTAATCACATCTTCTTTGCTGTTTTACTTTTTACAGTTTACATTTACCCAATAAAAATCAAAACTGGGCTTTCACTATCCATAGCTCAGCTAAAAAGCTATATCTGAGGCTGCGCTGAGCTTGATTACACTAGATATGGTATGCGTCCACACTCCACACTATCCAGGCTTTCACTTTCAAAACCCACCCCCCCCCCCCCCCAAACGGCTGGTCCTGGCTAGTCGGGATGTCAGTTCTTTTCTTGAATTACACTTAAAATGAAAAAATAAATATTGCTTTCCCATAATGATGATGAAGCAGCTTGTACTACAGGATCCAGCTGTAACTTATTTTTACTTTAATCATTCTGTTGGTTCTATTTAGACAATGGATCCAGAAATAGCTAACGCAACGTAACACTTTTTCTCGTGCAGCTTTTATTACATCAATCCCGCGCCATTACAATTAGTAATACTACTGGGCTGGGGCTGTCTGGGCCGAAACGTGCAGCTCGGCTCATCAGCCTCAGTTCTGTGACAACCTGGGTTTGATTGGATTGAATGCCACGTTGTTATGACGTGGTTTGGCTTCCAATCCTTGACAGACTATTGCGCTGTCAACTCAAAACGTCAATTTCTGTGATTAACTTTTGTCACCGGAAACCATGTTCTTGTGAGATAAGATGTTTTGTTCAGTTTTACTCTGTCTTATTCTGTCTCATAAAATTTTAGTTATTTATTTTGTGAATCCTACGTAGATCCCATGCGGGACTTACATAAATAAACGGCTGAAATTTATTGGACACAATAAGACACCATAATATTAGACAGAAAATCTGGACTCTCCTCCAAAACCCACCACATACGATATACCCAAAGTTATGCCCTTTCTTCCATCCCTCGCAATTAATCGTAACAACCAAAACCAGGCTACCTCTATCTCCTAATTACAACACAACCATTTCATTAAAATGAAGATTTGATTGTGTCTTTTAGCAATCACTTAATTACACCATTGATTTTAATGGTAACTATAGGCTAATAAAGGATATGGAAATTATCATTACTAGCTAAGCATGCACTAATCATATTCATCAAGAATGCCTATTGCCTCTCCAAACAAGTAACTAACTTTATTTAATAATAATAGTCCCCTTAATGACCACAATTAAAATTCATTTAATATCAAAATATATTTAAAAAAAAAAAGAAAAAGACGTTGGCTTAGCTCCTCCGTCACTTCACACTCAGCTCTAAAGTCCTACTCCTAAAGACAACGACACTGTGTCTCTGTTTCTCAGTTTAAAACTTCAAGATTGTATCTTTCTCCCTCTAAAGACTCCACCTTTTACTTAACCTGCTACAAAACCCTTCAAATACATCCAAAACCCTGATCCCATTTCGCAGATCTCAACTGCATTCGCTGTGTTGTTAATGCATTTGTGGGAGAGGAGTGAACTCGATGTCCAACTCCGACCCGAAAACCCGACGCAAGCCAGGTACATGGCTACCTCCGCCGGAATCCGCCCCAATGCCGCCGTCTTCCTGGGCTAAGAGAACTGGGTTCCGGCCCAAATTCTCCGGCGAGACCAATGCCAGTAACTCAGGTCAGATTGCTCTTCCACCGAAGCCTAGAGAGCAGCAGCCCGATGCACAGCCGGACCTCGAGGCTGGTAAGGTGCCAGCTACGCCACCTCCACCACCGGCGGCGACGAATGGGACTGAAGCTACGGGGAACAAAGAGCAGAGTGTGAAGAAGAGGAGGGAGTCTGATGGTGGCGGCGCTCCGAAGAAGGAATCTGGTCGTGGAGCAAACGGGCAGGGTCCTTCAAGTGCAACCGATGCTCCAAGAAGAGGTGTTACGGGAAATGCCGAAGTAGTTGATATGTTGCCACAAATTGTGGAGGATGATGGGTTTGTGGGCAGACCTTCTCATATGAAGTATGAACTCAGAGACTCACCTGGTCTTGGTGAGTCTTCTTCTTCTTCATTCTTTTTTTTTTCTTTCGGTTACGTTTTGGTTACTTGGAATATTAAAATAAAGAGTTTGAAAGCTAAAGAAAGAAATTCTATTACTGGTTGTTTAAGCTGGTCCTTGGCTTTTGATGTTGTTTGTACCTGTGGTAAAAACGTGTCCTTTTGCAAATAATTATTGTGTTTACAGAGTTAAGATTGGGATTATGTTATGGATGGACTCGGAATTTGACTTTTTTTTATTGCTTATTATGAGGTATGTAATTGATTCTCTCTTGGGTGTGTGCTAAGGATTGTAAAACTGTTGGTTTAATTCTATGGTAGTCTTATATTTGTTTATTGGTGGTTAATGGATATCAGTGGTTGAAAAATGATATTTAGATGCGGTATTAAATTGGCTTTTGAAGCAATTTCAAATTGTTTGATGTTTCAGGGCTTTCGAGTATAATTGGGATTCTATTATTTGTTTGGATTGGCTGTTTAAATTAAGCTTTCATTACCTATTGTTATGACCAGTTAGTCTGGTGTACATAAGGTGTTATTTCTCGTTTTTGTCTGTTTAATTGATAATTTAAGTGTGCTTATGTTTGTTTGTGTAATGTCACAGTACCCATAGGGCTGTATGGATTTCAACATTACCTTTCAATATTAGGTTCGTTGATTCTCATTCCACTGGTTATAGTTCCAGCAATGGGTGGCTCTTATGTGAGTACTTGGCGAATTATTATGATTTATGTTACATGTTTTATTTACTATAATTCTTGCTTTCTTGGAGATGTTGCACCATAGTTTGATCTGATTTAATTTAGTTGGTGTAGGAGGATACCGCAATGGCTGTCTCGACCGTCCTATTTGTTTCAGGAGTGACCACACTTTTGCATACATCATTTGGATCCAGGTTGCCTTTGATACAAGGCCCTTCATTTGTTTACCTTGCACCAGCATTGGCAATAATCAACTCCCCGGAGTTTCTAGGACTAAATGGAAATGTAAGTTCTTTTTTTTCTCATATTTTGGTTAATTGAATAGGCAATTAATTGTCCTTTCCTGTTTGGCACACCACATATTAATTAGAAGTTAAACTTGCATCTTATTCCTCTTAGTTACTATACCCTAAATTAATTATTTTTTTGTGGTTAAATAAGTTACTCTATTTGACTTATTCAAACATTGGATAACATGAATTGCGGAAGGGTGCAGATAGTATTTTTAAGTCTCAAGTTCTTGTAGTTTGGTATTTCGTGGTTTAAATTAGTTGAATTGTCTGCACAAGGCAATCTCAAAATTAGTAATGTTAAATCTTTTTCACATGCTTTCCATCTTCCAAGTTTGGAGCGTAATCATAAAAAGAGAGAAAACAAGAAAGATGGACTGGATGGATGGTACTGATCTTTATTAACATGCTTTTCAGATTTGAATTGATAATTCACTATTTTATGTGAAGGTTTAAGATTACTTGACTAAATCAAGAAAGACTGAAAGTAATATTTTGAGGAAAGGTTGGAAAAGATAAAGATATACAAATGGATTAAAGCCTTTCTTCAAAAAAAAAAAGAGAGAGAGGATTAAAGCCACCATAACATTGCATCCCATGATAATTCATCGTATGTCTATAAATGAGAAGACTTTGAAAACATGAGGCAACACAGTATTCATTTAACTTGTTATTTGGCATTCTCGTATGATACATGACAAGTGAACTGTTAGTACTGGTGCTTAACATGATCAACTGGTTGCTCTTTACAGTAATTATCCTATGAGCATTAAACCAGCCACTTTAGAGCAAAATGGTTGAACTGTCTTGATTGACTGTTGAGCCCTCTAAAAACTTCTAGGATATATCATTTTGGGAGTGGTTATTTGAACTTCTTTTAGAGCATCAAGTTTGGTAATGCCATTTAATAATAATACAAAAACGGAATTTGGTTGTCTTTGAATATTATAGAATGATTATTGGTTTTAAGTTTACAAATACATGAAACTTGTTAAGCAAGTTCAACACACTAAGTATAATTTTGAATTATGAGAATTTCTTTTTCAACATAATTATAATTGTTGGAAAATCCTGTAAGAAATCATTCCCAATAGCAGAAATTCAAGCATATCATGAAGGAGCTACAAGGGGCTATCATCATAGCTTCTACTTTTCAAGCATTACTTGGATACAGCGGAATGATGTCAGTATTTGTAAGGTACCCTTTCAGCTTTTTCTATCTGAGTTTGTGTTATAAACTGTCATTTCATGAAGTTTGCAACATTTGAGTTTGGATTGTATACAGTTGAAACTAAACATATTACATTTCAGTTCCTCAACTAGAATTTTCTTGATTGTTGCAGTTTTTGATGCATAGTTGATTAATAGTATTTCTTCTTTAATATCCTTGTTTGAATATATTCACAGATGATTTTGTTGCGATAATACATACGAGGCTTAAGAATGATTGACAGAACTCAGGGCATGATCACCTACTCAATAGCTATAGTTCTGTCCACTTGATTTCAAAGGAATATTGTTACAGGAGGTTTACATATGAGATGTATCCTTACATTGTCCATGAGATGCTTCTTTATATTGCATGTGCACCCTTTTAGTCGTGCCATTTCATTGTGAGGGGGATGCAATCAAAGAAAAAGTTTACAGCTCTTTGTATCTATTTATTGTAGAATTAAGTTAGTTAAGGATTGATTAATAGCTATTCATATGTTAATTTTAAAAAATAAAAAGAAGGTTATTTGTGTTTCAGAATAGTATGAATGAGCATAGGACAGAAAAATACTATTTATCTGTAAGGGGATGGGATGGTTTTCATATCTCCTGTCAATACTAAGAACATGGATGGCTAACTCTTATTGGCTTGATGTGCAAATTACTTGGGTTTTACACGAGATGGTTTTGAAGTTAATTTGCTTTAGTCCTTAACCAAAGTACTTTGGAGAGTGCTTATTGCTATTATCTGTTTATATGGTTTCTATCCTTACAATCGTTTGTCGTTGTTGAAGCTACTGATTGTGCTATCTTGCAATAAATGACAATTTGATGGCTCAACCAAATGAGCTTGCAATTAATTAATTTTGAGATATGATGATTGAAATCCCTTCTCTTATGGTTCAGTCTGTCTTCTCTGTCTTTGTCTTGAGTTGAACCTTGTCATGCTGTTGAAAATTTGGGATTTTTTTTCCGTCTCAATGTGATTGGCTGCTGTTGTTAATACAGTACTGACCTTTTTGTCCAGTAAGAGTTTTTGGCAGCTCATGACTAAAAACTCATTTTCATGTTTACCTTTCTTTCTTTTCCAGGTTGATCAATCCTGTGGTTGTTGCATCAACTATTGCTGCTGTTGGCCTTTCTTTTTATAGTTATGGTTTCCCACTTGTTGGTAACTGCATTGAGATTGGTGCGGGTCAAATACTTTTAGTTATTATCTTTTCTCTTGTAAGTTGGATGACAGCTAAATTCAATTTTCTTCTCCTTTTAGAAATGATCTTCAATTAAATATATACATTTTTGTTTGTTTTGATATTTTATATCCATTGCCCATGTTTCTTATATCTTATATTACAAATAAAAATTCTTATATTGTCTTGATATTCTTGCAGTACCTTCGTAAGGTGTATGTTCTTGGTCATCGGGTATTCCTTATTTATGCGGTAAATTCAAGTTTTCATTTTGCCTATTCTGCCATGGCCATGCCTATATGAATACTTGTACATTGTCCTGCCTATTACTTTCTTGATTCTTATAGTGAGAATTAGAAGTTTGAGTCCTTCAACATAGAAACTATTTGGATTTTCTGAATGACTTAAAGTTCTTTACATCCTAGCAAGTAGCAACCCCTCCATCCCTTGCCCAATTCTCCTTTCTCTCTCTCACGAGGAGATAGACAAACCTGACGATGTACAAAGAAGTAGAATAGGTCAACATTGGGCGACTAGGCCTTAATATTCAGCTTTTGGTGCTATTTACATCAGTGTTGTCTTAGATGAATGATTAATTATTATAAACACGCAAAATTGATGCCAATTGTCCCACCAAAAGTTGGTGTCCTTATTTAATGCTTTCCCATTGTTTCAGTACAACGTAATATTAAATAATAACTCCTCTGATCTAGGGATCAATTTTGTATGACCATGTTTACTTTTTTCCTTTTGCCATGGGAAATGAGACTAATGAGCAGAAATATAGGAGGTCTTCTTAGGTGTGATACTGAAACTTCTTTTATCTTGTCTTAGGTCCAGTTTGCTGATTCATAATAATGTTTTTGCCTGCTGCTCTCACAGCTCATATGGTTATTTATGTATCATTATCAGGTTCCATTGGGTCTGGGGATCACGTGGGCAGCTGCCTTCCTTCTTACTGAAGCAGGAGTCTACAGTTACAAAGGTTGTGATGTAAACATTCCTGCATCAGATATTATATCTGGACACTGCAGAAAACATGTCTCCAGGATGAAGCATTGTCGAGTTGATACTTCTCATGCCTTGAGATCATCCCCATGGTTTAGGATTCCTTGCCCACTGCAATGGGGTACTCCTATCTTCAACTGGAAAATGGCTCTTGTGATGTGTGTTGCGTCCATCATCTCATCTGTGGATTCGGTTAGTTTCCAACTTATATCTATGGAGTTCTTTCTTATCGTTTAGTTATTCGTTGTCTCTTAATTTCCAAGATTTGACAATAGGAGTCTTAGGCTTGTGTGGAGGAGCAATGGTTATCCACACTTTCATCTTACCTTAGTTGAGTTTCTAATTTTTAGTAGACTACAATGACATTAAGGACTTGGGTAGTTTCCAACTTATAGTTATAACTATTAAGATCTTACTTACCATTTAGTTATCCATTGTCTCTATTAATTTTTGTGATTGACAAATATGAGTTTAGGCTTGTGTGGAAGACCAATGGTCATTTACACTTTCATCTTATCTTGGCTAAGTTTCTGATTTTTAATAGAGTACAAGTTGGAGTATTGACGTTAAGAATTTGAAGTGGTTTGAAGTCCCACAGATAGAACTGGAAGAAAAATGCGATTTTTATTTTTAATTGTGTGTTGAATTTGGACTGTTCATATAATAACAGCAGGGTCCTCTGTGACATTATGGTAGGATACGCATTTCACTTCAAAATGTGATCTGAGAAATACTTGTCTGTGGATGAAATGCTGTTCACCAGAGATTCCATCTTCATTGGTTTTCTCGAGCTTCCTCTGTTACCATTCAATAGTATCAACGATTTTGTTACAAGTACTTACTATTTATAAGTAGAGTGCTACAAGTTTACACCTTCACTATTGGAAAGTTTGTGAATCTAAGTTCTACTTGTTGAAGAATAAATAAATTGGTATCTGGCTTTTCACTATAGTTTTGAGATAAAAAAAAAAGTTAGTACTATTAGAATCAGCCTCCTGTCATTTATTTTTTTAGTTTTGTTCCATAGAACTTCTAGCAAGATTTCTAGAATGTTCTCATTATTTGCTTTTAATTTGGTGGTAGGTTGGCTCATATCATGCGACATCATTGTTGGTGGCATCAAGGCCTCCGACCCCAGGTGTTCTTAGTCGAGGTATTGGTCTTGAAGGCCTTTCGAGCATCTTGGCTGGCCTCTGGGGGACTGGAACTGGCTCCACAACTCTAACTGAGAATGTGCACACTATTGCGGTGACAAAAATTGGGAGCCGCAGAGCAATTGAAGTTGGTGCCTGTATTTTGATTCTTCTATCACTTATAGGTAAGTGTTAATGAACTGCTATTTGTAATAATTGAACCAAAAATCTCATTTTTGATAATGCAAAATGCATAACGGACATGTTATTTGTTCCTTGCCTGCTACAATGAGAACAATTGAGGTACATGGATAAATTGGATAACATGTAGGGTTGTTTCTAGATGTTTCTAAGAGAGCCAAGGAAGAGTTGGTTGATGGCTACCTGTTCTTTGTCGCATATGTATAGGAATCTCCTATTTTAAAAATGCAAATTAATTGAAATTCAAAGAATGCTTGAATATGAAAATAAAAATTGGGATATAGTGTTACTAGTTAAAGAATTGATACTATGAACATGGATGAATAAAAAAATCTAATTTTTTTTAATGCTACTTTATTTTGCCCTCACTAAGGAATGGAAATATTTTGATTTCACTGCCATATTATTTGTCAAATTTTGTTTTTGTTTCGTGAAAGAGTTGGAAGGTACTTGGAACTTTTTCATATTCATGTAATTATTTTGTCAATCTCGTAGTTTAGGCCACTATAATCAAACTCTAGATCTGTCCCTGATATGAAGGATAATAAGCTGTAGCTTTCTATGGTTTTTCGTAAGTAGGAAATGGTATTGTTTTTTTGAAAAATGAATAAATTACATTAACTATAGGCAAAGCTAATACAACGTTCCAATGAGTTCTAGTGTATAAGCCTTAATTTAATTACAGTTTGATTGTAATGTCAAAATATATAAAACATCACAATAGGCAGAACTATATCAACATTCTAAACTGATTAAAGCTTCCATCTGCGTTTCATGTCCTATGAGAGTGTGCTTTGCGTATTCTTTGCAAAAATAGCTGATCTATTCCAGTTGACAATCTTATCTACTAGTTGGTACTTCTCTTCTTCTGTGTTTGTAAACATTCTTCTATTCCTTTCCTTCCAAAGTGTGTAGACAGTAGTCGTGAAAGCAGTCTTAAGAAGTATTTCATTAGGCATACCTTGCTTGGACTTTCTAATAACCCAACTCAATGTTTGATCCCAGTCATACATGTAGTTTTCTCCTACAATCAAATGTGGTATCTTGCTTCAGATTGCTTTAGAGAATCTGCAAAGAAAAAAGAGATGATCTCTATCCTCCATTGCCATTTTGCGTGATACACAACTAGAGTCTACATTGCCATGCCATTGGCTTTTAGTCTTAAGCCTGTTTTGAATCGCTAGCCAAGTGATTAGAGAGGCTTTAGGATTCAAGGGGTTCCTCCATAGAAGATTGAACAAGGAACCTCAGATGATTTGTTTACGAGTAACTGGTGGCAAGACTTATTTGTGAATTTTCCATTCAAACTGAGAGTCCAAGTGATTTCATCGTCACTCTCTACATCACTCAATTGAGGAAAGTATTCCATTAGAGAATTAAAGCCCCTAAAGTTTCCCCTCCATTCACCATTCCATATCAGAGATGAGACTTTAAGGTTCAGTGGGATTCTATTTCTCAAGTGCAGAATATTACGGTTGTGAATTATAGGACTCGAATCTAACCAATTGTCAAACCAAAATCATGTTTTTTCTCCATTACCAATCTTATGCTTTTTCCACGGATAAACAGTGTCCCTCAACTTCATCATTTGTCTAAAGATCCAAGAGACATCTCTTGTGAAACATGCCTGCCAGAAGTTCATGCTTTTAAGGTGATACTCGTGAATCCATTTGATCCAGAGTGCTTTATGATCTGTATAGAGTCTCCAAAGCCTTTTACACATCATAGCTTTTTGCATAGTGGTTATGGAAATGATCCCAAGCCCTCCATGTTTCTTTAGAATAGTAACCTCACTCTATTTGATCTTTGCATTTTTAGCGTTTTCAGTTCCTCCTGTCCATAAGAAAACTTTCATTATTCTTTTAATCTCTTTAGTAACCTTCCTTGGCAATGCTATGTGTATTGTCCAGTGTAGACGCAAGCTGCTCTGAGCTGAGGTAATAATTATGATTCTGGCAGCATATGAGAGAAACCTTTTTTGCCAAGCATTAACTCTTGATTTTATCCTTTCGATGAGAGGCAAACAATCATTGAATTTAGGTTTGGAATAAGTGATAGGACCCTCAAGGTAGCAGAAAGGAGTTGAATTCACATTAAGCCCAGCAATTCTACTTAACTGAACTAGATTCCTCTCATCATCTGATAGATACAGGCTGCCCTTTTCAATATTATGCTTTAATCTCGACCGTTCTGCAAATATTTCCAACACTTGTATCATAATGCTTATGGACTGAGTGTCAGCTCCACATAATACTATCAGATCATCAGCATCCATAAGATGGGTGAGGTCAATTGCACGGCATTTGTAGTGGTATTGGAATCTTCCATTACAAGAGATTAGCTTGTTAATAGCCTAGACAATCCTTCCATAACAAGGGTGAATAAGTAAGGAGATAAGGGGTCTCCCTGTCTGATTTCCTTTGGATTCTTGAAAGGTTTAGTTGGAAAACCATTCACTGGCATACTTAGAGTAGGAGTTTGAATGCAAGTCATTATCCAATTCACAAATCTACGGGGCAGTTGTAATGCTTCAAGACATATTCTGATAAACTTCCAGCTACTTGTATCAAAGGCTTTGAAAAAGTCAATTTTGATTGAGCAGCTTTTGAGTTTCTTACGTGAATTATACTCCTTCGGCAGTTCTAGTAGCCGGAGGATATTGTCCCCATTGTTTCTGTCAGGAAGAAAAGCCCCTTGTGCTGAATTGTTGCTAACAGTGATTACCACCTTCAATCTTTCATGCCTGCAAATGCTGTTAAAACAATCATTTTCAGATTAATTGAATGCAAAGGTCAATAACTAACAATAGAATGGACTTCTAATGATCATAAATGGAAAATATTATTGATAGTTGCAGTTTGATGAAAGCACAAGTAGCCCTTGATTCATAGGTAACATGCTTGGCTTGAGATCACTTGATTTTGACTAATTAAGTGTTTCTATTTGAGCAGGTTTATTAACTGAATTAACATAATCTGTTCATCTTTATGATATTGGAACTTCCATATTGATGGCTAAGTTTGATGTCTTCCACCTGATGATGTGTGTGGCTTGTGCTCATGCTATTTGTTATCATTGCTTATTGTTTATTAAGAAGTTAAGCAAAAAAGAAATGCAACAGGAGTGTACATGTTTATTCATTAGTCAGTGCATCTGATACTGACTTGGGTCCTTTCTTCTTTTTTTTTGGTGGTAATGGGATTAAATGCTGATATGGCCTCTGTTTTATTCGGGAAGGAGTGAATTTGTGTCTTACTGAGGTGTGTAAGGTGACTATATCTAGCTTTTTCTTTATAAGGTTTGTGGATTAACAGAGCCAAGGACATTAGACTTACATGTACAAGCTTTGTCCAGTAACTCCACTTATCAAATGCAACTAAAGTAATAGAAGTGCACTACTTCCCAGATACTCTGGTTGTAATTTTAATCGGAATTTTGCAGCTTCGATCCTGATCTTTGAACAAATTGTTGCAACTCTTGTTTGATCAAAATTTTCTGGTTTCTTTTTCACTCTCTGATGTTTGACATGTATTTCTCCCTTACCTCTTCTCTCTCTTTTCTGAATTCATTCTTTATGGGTTTGTGGGGCGGGCTTCTGTCATAGTGTGCTTTGATTGGATAGTTGGTACCATGGTGTGAACAGTTTGCTTGTTTCTGATCCTGTTGATCACACAAAGTCCTCTAAGAGTTTCTGTTTGAATTATTTCTGGAGCAATTTGCTTTGAGGATACTATATCTAATGATAGAAGCGAACACTGTTTGGTAGACATCAACTTTATTTTCTACCTTGTGCTATTTTGTAATAGTTTTGCATGATCATGTTTCGGATATACATACAGGCAAAGTTGGAGGTTGTATAGCTTCGATTCCTGAAGTCATGGTTGCTGCACTCCTCTGTTTCATGTGGGCAATGCTAACAGCATTAGGGTTGTCGAACCTGCGGTACAGTGAGGCTGGAAGCTCTAGAAATATCATTATAGTCGGCTTGTCATTGTTCTTTTCCCTTTCAATACCGGCGTACTTTCAACAATATGGCATCTCTCCAAATACCAACTTGTCTGTTCCAAGTTACTTTCAGCCTTACGTTGTTGCTTCTCATGGACCAATCCGCAGCAAATACGGAGGGGTATGCTTTTTGTTCTTTTATTGTTTCAGCATGTTTCTTGGCTAGTTCTAAGATTAATGTAACTGAGAAGATTACTTCTGGTTACTAAACGTGGTTATTGTGTTTTAACAGTTGAACTACGTTCTCAACACATTACTATCATTGAACATGGTGATCGCATTTCTTGTGGCTGTTATCCTGGACAACACTGTACCTGGTAGCAGGCAAGAACGTGGGGTATACGAGTGGTCAGAACGTGAGGCAGCAAGGAGTGAGCCTGCTGTTACTAAGGACTACGAGTTGCCTTTGAGAGTCGGCCGAATTTTCAGATGGGTAAAATGGGTTGGCCTTTGAGTTTGAGAGACCAAATTGCATCTAATATTGGGGAAACACCAGCTGATTCTGAAAATGTGTATATTGGAGGATCTGATTATGATTGTTGTAATTTTGTATTATGGTTATGGACAATGTATGTAGTTTTCAGTTTTTGAGTCACTGAAGAAGGATTTTGTCCTTGTACTTTGATCCCACCTTCATCATATATATTTATTCCAATTTATATTATCCAACCTCCATTTTAATGTGTCAATATTATAATTCAAAATGTGATATAATGATCTTTAAGTGCAAGAATAAAATTAAAATCTCATTTTTTTAAAAGTAAAATAGATATGATTCTTACTGAACTATACCACATTATTTAAATAGATGGTGCTAAATGTCACACGCCTAATCAATTTCTCCCAGATAAATGTTATATAAATAATATGATATATTGGCATAAAAATGCGTGTTGCTAATGTAATGTAGTTTAACTCTTGCCACCTTACTGGTCGGAGAATGGAACGAGATAGAGGTTTTATATACTGGGTATGAATACCGGTCGGTACAAACTTGTTTCATTTGGTACCGATTGGTATTTATAATACCAGTCATATACCAGCCGGTACTGGAAAATTTAAAAAATATAGATCTGTTAACAAAATTTTCAAAACATTTTAAAAAATTTTACCTCTCTCCCGCCAACCCCCCTCTTTCTTTTTTTTCAAAGTTTTTAATTAGTTATTTAGTTCAATTTTTATTGTGATTTTTTAATTTTTAATTTTAAAATAAAATACAAATTTTTATTACTAATAATAATTATACATTAAATAAAACTTAAAAATAAATTTTTTATTTAAATTTATTTTAATCTTTTATATAATATTTATTAAAAAAATATTTTATTTTTTAAAATAAATAATTTTATAAACTAATATTTATTTTATATTTTTTAATTATCAAATTAAATTATATTTGAAATTTATATACTTTAAAAACATTTTAAAATTTAACTATATTTTTAAATTAAATTATCAATTAAATTAAATTAAGATATTTATAATTTTATTTATAATTAATTTTAATTAATTAAATATAATATATT
>JANITX010000009.1:10382359-10393385 GCA_027564395.1 Erythroxylum ulei | reverse complement strand
CCAATAAATGATCTAAATCAATGGGTCGAAGTCCGGGAGAAAAATGGGTCCCAATTAGTGTGGACCGGGTCCATATCAGCTTTGTGATGGGAAAGCCCGATATGGAAGCTATATAAAGGTAAGGTCTCCTGCAGTTACTTACGACGACCTTCACGAGCATCAAGTTCTCTGACCCGTTAAGAGAGTTTGTGAACTGAGGAAACTGTAGAAAGGCCTTGCCCGTGAGTTGGTGAGCATTTTTTGCTAAAGGACCCGGGAGATTCGGAGTCGTTTGGAGTTCGGAATTGGCATTGGAATCAGAGATGGAACCGAATCTAAGTATTCCGCATTACCTTCATTTTTTATCCTTTCACGGGACCCTGGGGTACGTAATAAGGTCCCCTTTACGTACTGACAATTTCTACAAATTTGTCAACGAAAAGACTTTTCTTGATGAAGTAATTTAAATATGTGAAATATCAGAATTCTTTTTAAATAATTTGTCAACCAATAATTATCACTTTTTAAGTGTATAGAACAGATTTTGGAATGTGACTTCATCACCAACACTTGTTGGAGTCTATTGAAACGCATAGTCGGGGGATTTTAGGATGTGACTAATACCCTTAAACCACATATTTTAAGTAAGTCAGTTAATAAATGATCCAATCCTCGAGCTATTTTTTTTTATTATCTTTTCGTTTACTACAACTTAAATCTGATTACAGCTTCCAAAAGCTAATGACATAGTTGTTTTATTATGTCCGCTTGTTAATTTATGCGAGAAAATTTCAATTATAGCATCATATATTACTTTTGAAACCCATAAAAATTATGTAGAAACATAGAACATAATTGCTATACGTATCTTTGGTTGACGCACATCATCATTCAACAACATGAACACGGTATAGATTACTCTGAAACCATCAACACGTCCTTGAAGACTTGGGGGATCCCCGCGTGCAACAAGGAAAACTAATTTAATTTGTCAACAGATTTCTCTCTTTTTCCTGGAACATAAAGTCTAGACTTAGTTAAGGCCTTAAAGCTACCTAATCCTAATCGGTCGTGACTCGAAAGACCGATTATTAATTGTGTATAACAGGCAATTCAACCGTATGTGATTTTAAAAGGAAGAACTGAAATGGGAAAAGTTGGTGAATAGATTTAAAACACCATCCCTAAATGGGAAGGGTATAAGGAGAATGTGAGACGAACAAGGAAATGAATGCCAAATACTATTCAAAGTCTTGACCACATTAGCCTTTCACCAACTTCGGATGGTTGTAGTTGAGCTAAAGCTCTTTAGACTTTTGGGGAAGAAAGGACCAAGTGGACCCTTTCTCTTCGAACTTTTTCATATTATGGAACACATGTTCGCACAAGCTTCCTTGTCACTTCTCGGACGTTATCCTTTTAGACAGTCAACACAATAAAGTGAGAATTAACGTTGTATTACTACATTTAATTAGATTAAAAAATAGTTAGGCCTTCTGAACAAGTATTTTAGGTAGGTTCGGTAATGCAGGTAGAAATTTTGTAACGGCTAAGTCAATGTGCCTAAAAAACAAGACTAAGAGGTGGTTTAGTGGTCTAATAATTAAAGCCGAACTTTAGACAGGAACAAGAAAAGAACTTATGGCCCAAGGTTTAACTCTCAACAAACCACGTACTGAATTCAGGCTTGCTGCTATCTTATCCATAAGCCTATTCGGCCCCGTCAATGTAATATAGCTCAAACGGTTGACACTGTTTCACTTCGATAGGCTATGAGATGATAATGCTCTCTTTTTGTTGAATAAACTCAAACTAGCCTAATAATGACTAGAATTCGAGTTAGTTTGTAAAATATAGGGTAACAGGCATCAATTTTCTATGTAATTTTATTTAAAAAAAGTATATTTTAAAATTTTCATAGAAAGTATCTTTAATTCCGAGTGATATAAAAAATTCTGTACATATAATATTTTATGTAGACAACCACAAAGATATATATGTTAAGATATTTTTTATTTTATTAGTTTAAATTTAACATTATTTATATTAAGAATATTTTAATATTTAATATTAAAGAATAAAATATACTTATTAATTATTAATAATATATCTACTAATTTAATATGATAGTAAATTAAATATTTTATTTATTATATAATAATACTAATAAATAAAATGATCATTTTCTCATTTGTGTTTACGATCCATATTTTGATAAGTAACTGATACTTTATCGATTTTTATTGTTGATAAATAAAATTATAAAATATTATTATTTTATTGATTTATCGTATTTAGATATCATTACTTATATCAAAAAGTATAATTAATTATTTAATGTGTGATGTTGGCTAGCTTTGTGGTACGTAGGTCCGTTGGACTAGTCTCAACTTGATAAGCTTGCAAAAATAAATACCAATAAGTTGAAGCGTTTTAATAGAGACAATTTGAGACTCAAGTTAGTAAAAACGAAGAGTACTAAATGTTAGAGTATTCGCATTGACTAAATATGAAATTATTAAAGAATTTATAAATGGTAAGGGTCAATTATATAAATGACAATAATTGACCCAAGCTTAATTCTTATTGGTAGACTCTATACTCTTTCAATATTAAAAATTCTAATATTGTATCAGAGCATGTTTGATCCGGATTATTAATTTTCAGGATGTCCGTTTGGATGTTCAGTCCTAGAGACCTGGTTTGGTTATCATTTCATTTATTTCAAGTAAAAACTAGATGTTCAGTCTTAGTTGTATTTGAGGGGGAGTGTTAGAGTATCCCATATTAACTAAACATGAAAATGTTAAAGGATTTATAAATGGTAAGGGTCAATTATCCAAATAACTAATTCTAATTATTTTGACAATGTATTCAGAAAAATTACTAATTATGTTTAAGAGGAGGATATAAGAACTCACATTGGGATGACTTCCTTTTATTTATAGGCAATGTATCTCTTTTTTAATGCAAAGGAGTAAAAAATAAAACCTAAACAGTGGGTCCTGGGGTTAAAAACCCACACATATCCTCAGAAAGGATATCAAGACATCTCGAAGGGGGATACTATAAATTGGTAATTCCGAAGCCGAAAGGCTCCGCAGGAGAACCCAATCAATTAGTGCAATGATTTCCTTCACAAAAAACATGGCAGAGACGAACCGTCCAAGATTTAGCTAGTAAATCATGAATAGCCTTAACTAAGGAAGTGTTATAAGCCAATCTCGAACCTAAAGATGAAAGAATGTTAATGACGACCAAGGAATCAACTCTAGTTCAACTCTCCGATAACCCATAGCCTAAGCCAGATTCAATCCTGAATAAACACCATATAACTCAGCATCCAGTGGCGAGCAAAATTCAATATTATGGACAAAACCTCCCAACCAACCACCAATGTGATCTCGAAGGAGACCCCTGACAGAGGCAATCCGATTGGACAGTCGCTTCGCTCCATCTATATTCAACTTGATCCATCTCTCGCTCGGTTTGGCCCAACCAATATGTCTGCTATGACTAGCATCATGACCAACAGTAGCTCGAGCAATAACCTTACCCGCTTTCACCACCCAAGTCACATAATCTAGAAGAATAATCTTGCTAGCAGCTGGCCAGGAAAAAGTATTTTCAAATATACTTTTATTTTGCTAAAGCCATAGGAACCAACAGGAGATCTTGAAAGGAATTGACCACCGTACCCCACTAACCTCTGCGTGATTGTACAGATTTGAGATCGGCCATGCCGAAGTGCTTGGACTAGAGAACTCCGTAAGCTCCACTTCAAAGGAAAACTGCATCCAAAAATGCCGCACTCTAGGACAATCTCTAAGAGCATGCAAGCAAGATTTAGGATGACCACAAGAGGACCAACTATCATCGTCAGTGAGATGCCTATAAACACACTGCTGATTAGTCAAGAGTTTTCCTTGAGCAACCAGTCATAAGAAAGATCTGATACGTTGCGGACCTTGCCATTTCTAAATCAAAGACCACAATCTACTAATGCCTCCATAGCCAATATTTTCAATTAGCTCATACGCAGATGTTGTTGAAAAGGATCCATTTTGGTTTGGAGCCCACACCACGCGATCTTCATCAAACTCTGGTCTCGGTGCCATAATGCTGGCAATTGTCATGCACACCACCGCCTGGAGGAGATGTTGAAATGCTTCCCAGCGTCAACCCCCCTCTATGTCCACGAATTCACTCACTTTGGCATGCAAGGTACTGTTAGGTGTTGGATTAATAGCCAAGAGAGCTAGGGGTCCCCCATCACCAACTTAGTTATCTAGCCAAAATCATATACAATTCCTGTTACCTACTCGCCACCTTGCGCCTGCAAGAACAAATTTCCACGTGGTAGATATACCTCTCCAAACCGACGAGGCGCCTCTGCTCTCCAAGACCGCTGGAATATTCTGGCTGTCAAAATGGTATTTTGCACGAAGGATCTATACTCAAAGAGCAGATGGTTTAGAGATTAACCCCCATCTAAGTTTAGAGAGCAAATCATCATTGGTAGTGCGAATCCTCCTAATACCGAGGGCCCTAGAATTCTTTGGTTTGCATACTGTCTCCCAATTCACAAGGTTAATCTTCCTTTAACCCCCTTATGAAATCGTGCACAATATTCTCAAGATCATCACAAAGCTGTCGTGGTAACCGCACTGTTTGCATG
This sequence comes from Erythroxylum ulei, assembly GCA_027564395.1. Classification (NCBI taxonomy): domain Eukaryota; kingdom Viridiplantae; phylum Streptophyta; class Magnoliopsida; order Malpighiales; family Erythroxylaceae; genus Erythroxylum; species Erythroxylum ulei. Next base: position 10,388,728 of record JANITX010000009.1, on the reverse strand, counting down.
GTATATATGGGTAGCGACGCAAGAACAGATTGCGTCAGTGTGACTCGGCTAACAAGGGATAGCAAGCACTCCAACCTACTAGTTTATGTTGAACTTTATCTAGGATATATTGGTATGTATGCCGGGTCAATCTTCATGAATTAATGGCACTCCGAGGTACTTGCCAAGATTTGCAGTGATTTGGAAACCCAACTTCTCACTCAAGGATCGAACTTGGGGCCAAGGAATGTTTTTTGAAAAATAGACTCTAGATTTGGCACTGCTGATTTTCTATTCTGATGACATACAAAAGATATCCAACACCCGGGATATTAACTGCACCTGATCTATAGAAGCCTCCGTAAACAAATTGAGATCGTCCGTAAAGAAAAGGTGGGAGATGATAGGACCTCCTCTGCTCAGCCTAAGTGGCTTCCAAGTCCCTTGTGCTACTGCAGAAGAAATAAGCTGACCCAACCTCTCCATACAAAGCACAAACAGATAGGGGGATAGCGGATCTCCTTGCCTGAGTCCTCTAGTTGGATGAAACGATTCAGATAGTGGTCATTCTAGCAAACTTTCATTGTTCATAATCAAACTAATTAATTCCATAGGTAAACCAATATCCATCAGAGTATCCAGGATAAAATCCCATCGGAGACGATCGTAGGCTTTCTCTAAATCTACTTTGAGTGCAAGAAAGCCAGATTTCTCTTTTTTCTTCCTCATTCCGTGGATGGCCTCCTGCACAATAATAATGTTATCTGTAGTTAAACGTCCAAGCACAAAACTGCACTGGTTGGGAGCTACCATAACATCAAGGATAAGTTTAAGATGATTCACTACAACCTTAGCAATAGTCTTGTATATGACATTGCAGAGGCTAATGGGTCCCACAATAGTACCCTATCTATTCTCGCCTGGACAGTTCCCCACCGCTATGTAAATTTTGGTACCATAAAACCAAGGTCATGCAAACAACAAGAATGAATACAATCCTAAAATGCCTTGCTGATAACAGGTGCTGCTTTAGAACCGCCCCGTTTAACAGAGACCTCCAATTTTGCATTAAAGTCACCACCTACTAACCATTCCTTTGCAGTATGTCCCGCTATCTGCTTTAGACCTTCCCATAGGTACTGTTAGAGATGATATTGAGGGCTGGCATATACGACAATAAAAAGGAAGTCTAAGTTAGCATATCTAATATGGGTATGAATGAATTGCCGATGCGCTACCAGTATGTTAACCTGCATGATTGATTTCTACATGATCCAAATCCCCCTACAAAACCATTAACCTCTACACTAAAAGAGTAATCAAAGCCAAGTTTGCCAATTACTACATCTGCTCGCGATCCACTGATTTGAGTTTCAACAAGCACTACCATAGATGGATTATACATATGGAGATGATTCTTTAAGATAGGCTGAAAGTCATCGCCCTCAGCCTCTTGGCAATTCCAAAGAAAAATAGACATAAGAAGAAATAGAGCAACGAGAGGGGTACTCTCTTAACATTGGGTGTTACCTGGGACCCTACAAGCTAGTCCGTCACGTTGTATCCTGGAGGTTGAGGTATCATGTCCTCAGCTAATTTGCATGGGTTGTATATGAACAATAGGTTCGAACGTGAATATTTGAGCAGACTATGACTCATTTGGTATCCTTTTGTCTGAACCTGACCGAACTCCTGATTTTCCTTTGGGTTCAGTCTGGGATTTATTTTTAGAACCAATAAAAGTAGACCCCTGTTCTTGATAAGATCTCTTAGCATCCTCCAATTGATGGCCTGGAGTTACTCTAGTTTCTGTTCTCGCGTTCAGTCCCTTCGCTTCCCCAACTGGAGCCGATCATTAATGCTGTCCAGGAAGTTATGATTGTTCAATATCGAATATCGAGATTCGCGCGCCCCATTTGCTTTCCCATTAATGTGAGAATCTCTCTGAGCCAGATCCTTGCCTTTCGGGAATCGTGTGTGCCATTATACCTGAATCTATGGCCCGTAAGTTTCTTTGGACTTATCTTTCGCCAGACTCGCATTAGCTACCGGAGCATCCCTTTCATCCAACACCGTTCCTTGGTCATCAGTGTGAGCAGCTTGTTGCATTTCTCTTAGAGCATTAATTAGTTTTGGACAAATCGCCGACTTATGTTCCACTATGTCACATTAATAGCAAATATGAGGTAGGCCCTCATATGCTACCTGAATTTCTTCGCCATCTAATTGCACACCAGCATGAAGGGAAGCACTGAAATCAACATCCACCGCCCCTCTCGCAAACCGTCCTCTCTCGACAGATTTAGTGGTATCATCAATCTTGATAGTATGGCCAACAAGGTTTCCAAGAGCCGTCAGGATCATTGGATGATACGTAGAAATAGGCAATTCAGGGAACCTAATCCACAAAACAGCTCTGGATACTTTATCTTGCGAAGGGCGGAATTGTGAGTGCCAACATTGAACTTCGAGTACATGGCCTAGGATCACACAGAGACCCTGCATTAAAGCGTTAAGGAAATCATTTTCATCCATAAAATTAGCTAGGAAATAATCGTTATCCAAATCTACCACTTTCATAGGACCAGTTCGCTTCCATAGTGATCATAATCGGGAAGTGAGCATTTTGTATCCAATCTTCCTACTAAGGAGTTTAATGACGACCGCCCTCTCCCATTGTTAAAAGCCAAAGATAACTCCAAGCCACCTCCATATTCGCCATTTATTGGTAGGATATCGCCTTCCTCAAAGTCAACTCGATCAACCTCAGGCCATGAAATCTCGGCATCCTCCGCTGCCGTTGTATTACCCATAACCGCTACACTATAGCTAGGTTTAGAGCACAAGGGTGGAGGCTCCTCCTCCCGAATTTGCGGATCTTGTTGGCCAGATGGCCATCACGGTCTGGTTTTGTTTTCGAGCTTTTGGAGGTGTCTATGGAGCATTGTCAATGAGAAAGTTTAGATTTAGTAGTAAATCATTTTGTTTTAGAAATAGGCAATGTTTCTTTAATTGATGTATAGAGAGATAATTTGCCACTAGAATTTTGAACATTTGAAGAATTAAGCTTTTTAGCAATCTCTTTAAGAAAGCCTCTTAGTATGAATATTCAAACATCTCAAATGAAGCAAATTAAGTTTGCAAAAATCTGTGTGGAGGTCAAAAGAAATGCTATATTACCTGATTATTTACCAATTCTCAAATTGAGTGAAACAGGGGAGATCGAAAAATTTGAAATTAAGGTGACATATCCATGAAAACCTCATAATTCACCAAGAAATGGATTCTTATAGGAAAACTTTTCAAATTGGATGGCAGGATGAATTATTGGGGGTTGATTCTTCCCCAGTGGATAATGATGAAGTTGTAGGAGCACAAATTGTTGCTAATGAGATTCCGGATTACTCAGCAATTGAAACCCCAGATACTAAAAGTTGGAAGCCCAATATAGCACCTAGACACACCTCTCCCAATGGTCTGGAAAATGAAATGCATCACTTCACCTCGCAATATTTAGAGCATTGTCAGACGGATTGGGCCAACATGTTGACTCTATTAGCAACTGTTGGGCAAAATGAGAATTCTAAGGTTAGGCTAGAGTATGAAGAACAGACAACAATGATAAACTCCAGTGACGATGCGGCAAGTCGGGGGACTAGGAATATCATCTCTCAAAATGCAGAGCAGAAAATAGTTTCCCCTCACAAAAGCAGTTTAGATTTGACAATAGAGGATTGTGATTCTCCACCAGCTGCAGACCAAATCCCTGACATTTCAGGAGATTTTGGTGTGCAATTAAAAACTGCAAAAAGGAAATCAGCCAGGAAGAGAAAGAAAAATCCCAAATACCAACAATAGGGGATTAAACGGCCCTCGTAAAGAAGAAAATGTATCTTGGCACGCAACGTCCAGCCAAATCTTTCTATGGAAATGAAGTACAAATGGTGTTTGTAGTTGATTATTCTTGTGGACAAATACTGTTGTACTTAAGCAGTTAGTTTGTCATATTTTCAAAATGATAATGGAAGCGAGTCAGGATGCCTATGGATTACCTCTGTTCTCATAGCCCTAATTTGGAAACACTAGCATCTTCGATGTGTAGATGGGAGAGGTCTTTTACCTCCTTTACAATCGACTTACCATGAATAAGCAACGGTGTCGTTCTTAATACGTCGTTGTTCCAATTGGTTTTGTTTGTATTGTGTAATGTGATGTCGATTTATTGTAGGAGATTAAGAAGAGTACTTCTATTCTCCTAACATTGTACTTCATCTTTAATCTATCAATCTAATTTTTTAACTTTTCAAAAAAAATAGAAACAATGTTGATTTATATCCACCTTGCCCACATTACAAAACAACAAATTACCCAAAAAAAAATGTTGGTGGAGGCCTGATATTAAATGCAGAAAATGTGGACAAATTAGGCATATGCAGAAAATTTGTAAGTCACAAAATGAAAAGGCAAAAGCAGTACATCAAGACGATGAATTATTTTGACATTAAAGCTTTGCAACTTCTAAGGCAAGGAGGAGTTTTGTTGTAAAATCCCTTAAGCTTGCAGATTCTGATGAAATAAATGGTCAAATTAACCAGATCTTAAGCAAATTTGATTATGATATTTAGTGGGCGTTTGGTTTGAGGGTTTGAGAATGAAGTAATGGAATAATTGCAAAAAATAGTGTTTGCTTTGGGGTTTTCAATTCCAAGGGAATGAATTTATTCCATTAAATTTAGGAATCTACTAAACCCTCCAAAGGGGGTGGGTATCAAGTTTTCATTTCAATCTAGTGGTTACTATTTACACCCCTCTCCCACATAAGCAATTTTTATTCTTAATTATATTATTACTATTATTATAAATTTTAAACTTATTATTATTATTATTATTATTATTATTATTATTATTGTTGTTGTTGTTGTTGTTGTTGTTGTTGTTGTTGTTGTTGTTGTCGTCATTATTATTATTATTGTTATTTGCTTATTTATGATTACTATTATAATTGTCATTATTATTATTATTGTTATTTGTATTGGTAAATTCCTTGTTAGTATTAATTGTTAAATTCCTCGTTAGTATTAATTTTATTCTTCTCATTATTGAATTTCTTAATTTAATTAATTGAATTTATTTTTATTAAACAAACACGATAATTATGAATAATAATATAACGGTGAAAAAAAGGATTTTTTTTAATTGCGCACTCTCGTGATCCCCTAATTTCAATGTTTAATTATTATTATTATCATTTATTTTTAGTGCTATTTATTTTCTGCATAACTATATGTACTTATTATTCTAATCTAAAATTATTCTAATGTTTTATAATTTTTTATATATTGATGATTATTATTATTATCATCATCATCATCATCATCATTATTATTATTTGTATAAAAGAAGAATAATACTTATTTATAAAATTTAATATTAGCAATTTGTCCATCAAATTGTTTCCTTTCACGCTTTTCTCTTTTCATTGTTTAATGCGTAGATCACGAAACTACCTTTGTCGTGTCTTTACTTTAGAGATTAGATACCTTACAGATCCGTTTCTCTTTAACCTATTTAATGTAGCAGTCATCATTTAATACAATGCAGTTTATTTTTGAAAACTCAACATTCAGATGTCTTCCTCTTCTCTACACATGTAAGCTATTTTTTTTACGTATCTCTAGCAAAATCACTTATGTTTGACTTTATCATCTTGGAGCACTGCCCTTCATTTAATGCAGCGCAACTCTTCAAGTTATTGTTTTATTAGACAACTATTGTATTTTTCAAATAATCCATTTTAGCCTCAATTATTCAGAAATTACTAATAAGTCACATCGAAATTTTTGTCCTAGCAGACAGTCCGCTAACGCCTTTATATTTTAATTTTAAAACTTTTCTCCTCTAACTTCAATCAAACAATTTCTCCCTCCAGACTTTACTTCTTTCAACTACCCTCTTCTTTTGCCTTCTTGTTTAGCCTAAACACATCGGATCCTCCATTCCAGAAAGATAAAAACAGTTAAAGTTACGTATTCTATTTCAACAAACAAAGAACAACTGTTCATATTAGTAAGTCATTCTTTTGTCCATTAATTTTTTTTCCCAATTTTTTATATTTATAATATCAAAAAAATCGTTTCTTTATATCCTGCTTATTACATTTTTTTTCAATTTTATTCACTGTCGCCTTAAATTTTTTTCTCGTCTTATTATTCTAACTATATTTACACTCCATTTTTTTTAAGGTTCCTTACTTATTCTCTGGTGCATTCTTCCATTGCGAAGGTATGATCGTAATTATTTTTTTGCAAATTTAATTTTTTGTTGTTCAGTTTGAATTGTTCCTGACTCACATGACATATTTCGGTATATTTTAAACCAAATTAAACAATA
>JANITX010000009.1:10339771-10350894 GCA_027564395.1 Erythroxylum ulei | reverse complement strand
AAACTAATATTTATTTTACATATTTTAAATTATTAAATAAAAATTTATTTGAAATTTGTATATTTTAAAAATATATTTTAAATTTAATTATATATATTAATAATTATTAAATTAAAAATTAAATTAAAATTGTGATTATTATTTATTATTATGATTTTTAGAGATATGGTTAAAAACATACAGTACAACTGTATAATATAATAATGGACTATTTTGAAAAAATTAGGGACTATTTTATAAATTTAAAAAATTACCTGAAATGGTACTCGGTATTAATCAATACCGGTATATTACCGTACCAGTACCCAATCCGATACCAAATCCGGTACGGTATTCATGATATTGGTTGAAAATGAGATAGGGTTTTATAATAGAGTTATCATAGAGTTGCGAGAGAAGGAAATGTTAAATTGGCTATTGTATTTTTTAGATTAAATTCCTGAAGAAAGTAATCTAAATACAAAGGGGTGCTGGGATTTAGAATCCAAGTAAAGTGCTACTACTTTCCTTAGATTAGGAAAGTTTTTACTTTCCTAAATACTAAAAAAAAAGAACCAAACGTGATAACATAAATTTTAAGAAAAGATTATTTTCCCAAACAAGAATCTATGCCAACCAAACAAGGCCTAAATGGTGCATAAAATAAAGGAAAGCTATGTGTTTTTACGGGGTTATAATTTAAACGCTCAATCTTCCACTACAAATTCTCTACTAGTCTATCACTTGTTCCCCAGTTCAGTCTACTATGATTTCTCTTGATATAGAACTAATAGCACATTCCTAATAATCTATTCCTCGTGATACCAACACATTAGATAAACTCCAATTTTCTGTTGAATTCTCGTTTGTCATTATTATGTATGTTAAGATTTCCAATTCGCAATAAATTCAATAATAAAAATATCACATTTTCTTCTCATATTTACTCTTTTATAATATCAGAGCTCACATTCGAACTAAATCAATTTTTCTTTGATAATATCATACCTATAATATAAATCACAATTATTAGTCCTATATACAATTCCTTCATCGCTTTAATTTTTCACCAAAAATAACATTGAAACACAATCCAATGGATGAACATGTTTCACGTACTTTATTATTCAATCAAATAACAAATTTCTTAACTACACAATTAGATTCATTTAATTGCCTATTATGTCGCAATCAGATTCAAGTAATCCTCATTACATCTAACTTATTAAGTTATGTTGATGGCACTATCTCCCCACCAGATGCTAATTCTTCATCTCTAGACTTTATTAAATGGTAGGAATTCAACATATTAATACACTACTTCCTCATTGTCTCCTTATCCAGCTCCATCGCAAGACTTGCCCTTAGATCTCACACAGCTCGTGACATATGGCTTAGGCTTGAGAAAAACTTCATGCAGTGATCAAATTTCCAACCATCTTTACTTTGAAGAAAGCTTCACAAGTTGAAGTAAGGAGACACCTCTATAACCAATTACCTTACTTTTGTCTCCACTATTGCTGATGAAGTTGTTGTCATAAGAGACTAAATTTCAGAAGAAGATCATGTCCTCTCATTCCTTAATGGCCTACCTCCAGGCTATAAATCATTTATCATAATTATGAGCATCTTGAATCTACCATCATCTTCATTGACCTTCGGGTGAAACTCCTCATCTATAAGCAACGCCTTATATCGTACCACTCACTTGCTCTATTAGGCATGACACTTACACCTATCTCCACAGACGATTGCTCCTCACATCTTTAGTGGACATGACAATAATAGAGGACGAAAAAGAAGAAGTTGCAATCCTCTCAACCCTCGTTCTTCTTTTACAGGCCATAGTCCTGCTCTTAACTCAGACAGCCTATATGGGCCTGTTATCAATTCAACCTCTTTTTAATATATCAATCTCCTCTCATAGGCTTATCCCTTATTTTAGCCCAAATCAAACTTCCAACTCTAATCCGTATCAAGACCAAACCACCAATACTTACCACTTTTATAAGTCTAGTTACCATAATAAACATTCCACTCAGTGCCAAATTTGTTGGAAGTGGGGCCACACAGCTACACACTATTATTTTCAGCACTCAAAATCCTAAAATCGTTTACTTAGACCTTCAACTTATCCTAATACTCTTCCTACAACTTTCACTATCTTAAATATATAATCTCTATTAATAATTTCTCTCTTACTTCTAGCACCATCATTAAATGGCTCTTTGACATTGGTGCCCCTACTTATACGACCCCTAACTCTCACTTTATAGACTTCGCAACTCCTTATATCAGTCCAAATCAAATGCTTATCGATAAATTGAAAATGTTCCTATTTCCTTTATTGATAATCTTACTCTTTTGACTCACACTTGTTCACTTCATCTTAACAATGTTTTAATTATTCCAAGACTAATTGCTAACCTACTCTTTATAGCAATTTTGTTAAGATAACTCTTGTCCTATTGAATTTAACCCTTTTGACTATATTGCATCTGAAAGTCAAGATACCACTAGTCGCAGGTTCCATCCACAATAATATTTATCCTATGAAGATTCCTCTCTGGTTCAACAATCATATTGCTTTCGTAGTCATCTTTACTTCACCCTACCTATGGCATCAATGACTTGGTCATCCTTGTTCAACTACTCATTCCAGTTTATGTCCTCTTTTTATATAAAATTAAATGTTTTAAATAATTGTACTTATTATCTTCAAGGCAAAAGTACTAAACTGTCATTTCCATTATCTACTCTTGTCTCTACTACACCTCTCTAACTTACTCATCGTGATATTTAGGGACCATCTCAATCACTTTTTTTTTTTTGCTATTGTTAATTTATTATTTTTATTGATGATTTCAATCACTGTATGTGATTTTTCCATTTACTTAAAAGTCTCAGCTCCTTTTCATTTCTAACACTTCAAAACAACAATTGTAAATCTCTTTTCTACCACAATTAAAATATTTCAATGTGATAGAGCTCTTGAATTCATCAGAAGCACCCTTGCTTATTATCTAACTATCCATGGTATCATCTATCATATTTCATATCCTCTCACTCCTCAATAAAATGGGCTTATTGCATAAAAAATTCGTTATATCACAAATATCGATATTACCATCTTTATTCGTGCCTCTTTTCCTAGATCTTTTTGGTATGAAGCTTTTTCAATTATTGTGTATCGTATCAATTTGTTACCCACTTTTTCTTTTATCATAAGTCCCCTCATGAACTACTTTTTCTTACAAAACCTTCCCTTTCTAACCTTCATGTTTTTCATTATACCTATTTTCCCTTTTTTGGGTCTGCTCATGTCAATAAACTTACTCCCAAATCTACACCTTGTCTTCCTTGGTTATCTTCCCAATATAAAGGCTATAGTTATTTTGAACCCTAAACCTCCACGCTTTATATTTTTCATTATGTTTGTTTTCTTGAAACTAACTTTTCATATGCCAACTAATCATTTCCTTCCTTACTCTCTTCTTTTTCCATTATCCCTTTACCTTTACCACTTTCAACTTCACCTTTCACTAAATCCCACATCCCCTCATCCCTATCTTTTAAATCCGATCCTATGATCACTCGTATGTGGGATCAATCTTGAATAGCTCAAACCTAGCCTAACTTTGTCACTTATTATACATTTACTCATCCTTTTAATACAACTGATCTCATTTCCTTTACTCCATCCAACGAATTTTTACACTAGCGTCAAACTATGCTTAATAAGTTCAATGCTCTTTATCACAATCATACTTATACCATTGTTCTTCCATCATCTAATGCAAATATTGTTGGTAGTAACTGGAATTTTCATATTAAGAGAAACCTTAATGGTAACCTTGATTGTTACATAGCTCGTCTTATTGCTAAAGGATATTATCAGGCTCTAAAGATTGATTACACTAACACTTTTAGCCCCATTATCAAATATACTACCATTTGTATTATACTTACTCTTACTCTATAACAAAATTAGTTTGTTTGTCAACTTTATGTAAATAATGGATTCATGGTCATCTTTAAGAACATGTTTTTATGATTTAACCTTCGATTTTTGCCTATCTTCATTATCCTTCTTATATTTGTTTTTTCTATAAAGATCTTTATAGTCTCAAATAAGCTCCTAGGTTTTGGTTTCTTCATTTGAGTCAGAAAACTTCTTCACCTCCATTTTACTTCATCCAAATCAGACACCTCTTTATCCATTCATACTACTTCATCTCATACTACCTTTTTTTCAGTCTATATGGAAGATATCTTAGTTACAGGTTCTTTGCCATCCTTTACTACTTCTCTTATTAAGGATCTTTACACCACCTTCTTTGTTAAGGGTTTGAGTCATATTCAACATTTCCTTTGCATCGAAGCAATCCCCATATTTAATGGTCTTCAAATCACCTAAACACAGTACAGTAGAAATATTTTTCTTTGCACAGGCCTTCACAACTCCAAACCCACCACCATACCTATTTCCCTTACCCTTCTTCTATTTAAAAACCATGTTTATTTACTTCCTGATCCTATTGATTATTGTAACACCATTGGTGCCTCGAGTGCCTTTGCCTTACTCATTCAGATATTTAATTTGTCTTAACAAAGTTTCACAATTTTTGCATTATCTTATAGATATTATTGGACTGCGGTTAAATGCATTTAAGGTATCTTTGTTCCACACCTTCTTATGGCCTTTATTTTACTTAGACCATCTTACTTTATATGTCTATTGTGTTGCTAACTAGACCAATTGCCCTAATGATCTTCACTATATATCTAGTTATTGCGTCTTCCTTGGCCCTAATCTTATTTCCTAGAGTGCTAAGAAAAAACTTATTATTGGCAGATCTAGCAATGAGGTTGAATATCATAGTATTGCTCTCGTTGCTGTAGAACTCTGTTAGATCACCTCCTTTCTCAATAAAATAAGTTGTTCATATTAAGCCCACTATGTGGTATGACAATCTTGGTGCCACCTTTTTACTATTAATCCAATCTACCATACTCGCACAAAGCATATTGAGATTGACATCCATTTTGTTCGAGACTTAGTCACTAACAAAGCTCTCTTTGTTAATCATATTTCTTCTTCTAACCAAGTGATTAATGTTATGACAAAGGCTTTGACTTCTGCTTTGGCTTCTTTTACATTTCCTTGACTTCAAGGTAAGCTCACAATTTCTCATCATTGTGAGCGTGAGGGCAATGACAACACAATTTTAAAGAATCCTAACCACCATTAGATAGACTCTAACTTATTCCTTAAGATACTAACACATTATATAAACTTCAATCTTTTATTTTGTTCTCATTAATTTACATCATTATTATGCATATTAAGGTTCCCAACTCTTCACAAATTCAATAATAAAAATATCACATTTTCTTATCGTATTTACTCTTTTAGGAATCTTATTATCTTAAGCAAGTTTTTCATATTACACAATAATTGATTAAATGTTATGACCTTCAAATCACTAATAAAATATTGGATATAAGTCAATAGTGAAAATCATATAGTCTTAAATGATATTGTCTAAATTGTAGAATGAAATATGATGTTATACCACCATTCAGCTAGTGGCAATCATTTATCCCATTCATTAAAACTCTAAAACCCATACACATTAAGTTTGTTTCCAAAGTATGATTTGCAACCTATTTTGGATAGTTGTTTAAGGAAGGTAAGTTGAGGACTGGTTCAAAAGAGACTCCCTCAAACTTAAAAAATTCCTACTAAAATAAGCTAGTGAAAATTGAATCTCTATCACTCATAATTGATTACGGCATGCCATACAGTTTGAACGCATGATCAAATACACAATTAAGCTACAATTTGAATATAAATAAGTTAAAGATATAAAATGATCATACTTGATCGGTCTATCAATTACTTCTATAATAACATATTTTCCCTAAAAAAACATGTTTTCCTTTAATAAAATCAATAATGACATACATCCAACATTGTTTTGGAATGAGTATAGGTTGAATAACCTAGGATATATAATAATTTCATATTTATTTCTCTAACAAATCTAATAATTCATTTTAGCATTCCAATATCCTTATATAATCCTTTCCAAAAGAACACTAATCGTAATCATTTAAGATTTCAAATATTTTGAAATGACCACCTATTAAGCCCATGAAAGGAGCTTAAAATCTTATAGCCAAAGCATTCCTCAGGACTTCCGTTTAAGCATTCCATGTTATTAAGTAAAAGCAGTGACTCTTTCATCTCCAATTTCTAGCTTGGTTGTTATCTCCTTCTACCCTCTATCATGTCTCCAATTATCTTTTATCTTACGTAGAAGATCAAAATTGATAATAAATATAAATAAAGAGAATAATTTATAATTACACATTTTAATTAAAGAGTGCACAATATGATACTCAAACCCTTTTATGTCCGTAATCTCAAAGTCATATCCTAACAACTTAGTTACCCAACTCTGTTGGAATGGAGTTCTCATTTTTTACTTAAGTAGAAACTTTAACCTCCTATGATCCATTCGTACCACAAATCTCCTTCCTAACAAGTCATGTGACCATTATCTAATATTCATAACTAATGTTAATAGCTCCTTCTCATATGTAGACAAGTGGATATATTTTGAATAAGGAGATTTATTAATATATGAAATAGGATATTTATCCAAAATTTACACAACACCAATTTCATCTTTGCTCACATCATTTTCAATCACAACTATCTTGCTAAAATCAGGCGATGACAAAATAAGAGCCGACACAACCACTTTTAAATTTGAAATTCTTAGGTTTCCTCTAAGCTACACAGAAATGCATTGGTTCTCAATAAATAAGTCAATGTTCTATTGATTTATTCACATCATTTGATGAACCTTGTGTAGTATCGGCTAACCTTATAAACCCTTTTGCTTACTTAATCTTTGTTAGAGTTGACCATTATTGCAATAGTATTGAACATATACAATCTCATTTTAAGATGAGAAATGGATGCAATTATTGTAAAAAGAAGGAGCATATGATGCTCGAACTCAACTATTGCAAAAGAATAAGTAAAACCAACACGCATTTCTTACCTCTAGTTTAAGTCAAGATCAAACTACCAGTAGCTCACATAGTAACCTTGACTCACGCACAAGAGACCATACAACAAATGATTTAAAATACCATGCAATCTCTTTAACCTGTTTCATCTACCTTTTTTGCTACTAGTTTATTAGGTAAAACAAACAACAATCTCTTTGGTTCATTGTTTCTACAACCCTTAATTACATGTCCAACCAAACATGTTATTTTTTGAAACTTCAACCATATTCCCAAAGTTAACTACCAATTTAATTTCTATTAGCCAATTAGTTGATCACAAGTGTTTAGTTAATTTTTCTTCTTCTAATTGTTATATATAGGATCCTCAATCGGGAAGGTGATCATTTAAAAAAGGCATAAGCAATTAATATTATTTTACTTAAACCTAAATGATCCAACGTCTCGCAATCATAAGAATAATCAGTGTTCTCTTATAATTTTTTCTTTCACTTCTTCTCTTAATAATGTTTTGATGGATAATAAAAATTGGTGCCTTCAACATTAATGCCTCAGATATCCTTATGCAAGTACACTCAAAAGACATGTTTTAATCCAGTATTCTTCCTAATCATTTAAATGTTAACTATATTTCTTTAACATTAGATTATGAAAGTTATTCTTTTGGCAAAATTACCTTTTTTTCATGGTTCCTCTAATGTAAATGCAATTTTGATTTAATACATACTAATTTACGAGTCCATCGCCATCTTTGTACAAGTTAGCATATAGATACTTTGTACTTTTCATAGATCATTACATATGATTTACTTAGGTATTTATTTTATGTGTTAAATCTGATCTTACTAGCATTATCAAAGCCTTTATCAAATATGATTTAAACATAATTTATAAAAACCACTAAAACTTTTCACTCTAATTTAGAAGAGAATTTCATTATTCTTATTTTACCAATCTGCTTTAAGAAAAAGGCATTTTGTATCAACTATCTTGTCCACAAACCCTACAGTAAAACGTAGTTATGAAAGAGAAAACCATTATATTGTTGAAATTGCTCATACTCTCTTACTTGAATCCCATGTTACATGTAGTTTTTGGTAGAAACTATCCATTCGACTGTGTTTTATAATCAATCAACAACTTATGCATGTGCTTAAACATTACACAAGTTGGTCTTGTTTATGCAAGAAACCCCCTTAGTACTCTCATCTTAAGGTCTATATAAATGAGTCTATATATGACTTATACTGCTTTGATTTGTGAAAATCCAAAACTATCTTCTTAGAAGTTACCACTTCCATTTCTAGACTTGGCAAAAAGGTCTGAGCCTGGCCCAACCCCAAACCCGACTGGTAATTGTAAAACGTATTGTTATGAATTTTGAAAATCCAAAATTGCCTTTCTAAAGGATACTACTTCCATTTCTATGCTTGGCAAAATGGTTCAGGCCCGACTTAGCCTAAGGCTCAACTTGTAATTGTAAAACGATGTCATTTATCAAAAATAATCATTTTGCCATTTTTTTAAAAAATAAAATTTAGGCTATGCCACTTCAGGCCCGGTTAAGCTCGGGTTTGGGTTTTTTGTCTCTGGCCTGGTCCGAGACAGACTATGCTCGGCCCAGCCCATTGCCATTCCTATCCACTTCTAGATTGTTTCTGTAATAGCCTACATCTCCTTTATGTAAGCTGAAGCAAAAAGTATATATGGAGAAAGCTTCGTACTAAAATATGTCACCAGATGTTAGGATTGAGATAATACAACTTCAGTAGCAGCGACTAATGCATATGGGTCGGGGCAGGTGCAGGCCTTGACAAAACAATGTTATTTTATCACTTTTAGCCCCAGCATGGCTTGTGGCTCAGTCGAGCTAAGCACCTGTTTGGTTCAGCTATTGGAATCTGCAAAAGTACTTTTTTCTACCGCAAAAGTTATTTTAAGAAAAAAGTGAGTGTTTGGCTGTAAACTTCAAAAGCACTTTTGAAGTAAAAATGGCTTTTTTAGAAGCTCAAATACAACTTTTTCAAAAGCTAAAATTTAGAACTTTTCAAATGAGCTTTTCAGAAAAGCCCCAAATTTTAGCTTTTTCGGATACACTTGTTTCCGTCACTTACGTTTATATCAGACGTTTATATCTTTATCACAAATCTTCCACAGTTCTTTTGCAAACTGATCTTCATAAGAGAAACGTAAATCATCCACAGTTCTCAAGGGACCCAACCCATCTTCACTCGGTTCATTTCAGGTACATGCCTTTTTTTGCTTTTTTGTCATTTCTTGATCTATTAGTTTCATTTTTTTTTTCTGATGTTAGTTGCTTCCATTTATCGATCGGTTGGTTTCATTTTCTGGGTCAATCGTTTATTCGCTAATGTATGATTGTATTTTGAGGAATGAGATTGTTGTATCTTCGACTATTCTTTCTACCTGTATTCCACTTTTGCTTATCACCTATGACTGATCATATTGCCTTTCTAGTTTTCTACCTACGACCGATCATACTGCTTTTCACATGATGTTTGCAGTTCATCTTTTCCTTCTTGAAATGCAATCACTAGAATTTTGTTGCCTGTTGCTTGACTGATGTACGCATGATGAGGTTACCTTCAAATCTCTGTAACAAATGAATTGTTGTGTGCCAATTGTTTGATTATATTTCCTATTGAAATAATTCCCGTCTTCACTCAACAATTGTTAGTGTTTGGGCTTTAAAATAAACCTCAAAGTTTTCTTATTCTTTCTACTATGCTGAATGAGAAAAAGAACAGAGAAAGAGAGAGAGAGAGAGAGAGAGAGAGATTTGAATGGCTATGATGGTTCATGAGATAAAGGTTCATTGTGTAGAGATATTAACCATAATTTCGGGCAAAACACTTTCACATAGCCATTAAAATCCTTCTCTCTCTCTCTCTCTATTTTTTTTCATTAAATTGTATTGTATGTATAACATGAAGATTACAAACCATCATTAGTAAACATTAATTCATTTCAGTTCTTCAAATTGATCGTAATTTTTTATTAAACACCATTTCCTTGATACAACTGAAGCTGAAGTAAGGTCACTTATTTCCTTGTACTATGAAGTGGTGAGTTTTTTATGTTTAAAATTGTTTATGACTGCTTTGCACAGTTCATCATTGGTTTTGGTGCTTACCTCACATGGTACTATTGTTCAAGTAAGAAATGCAAATTCATTATCCTAGTACTTTGGAGAAGATCCAGCTCGTTGTCCTTTTGAACAAGGTTTAGTTGCAAACTTATTATCCTTTCTTGCAACTACATTGATTCAATTGTTTTAGATATTGTTTACTCTGGTTATTTTTACAGCTCCATGGAATTAGGTTTGTTTTTTTGGTAAATGGGTTTTGATTTATTAGTTTCTTACTGATTCTTTTATTGTGTTAGAAAAAATTTAGATGCCTACGTATTACAAAATAATTGATGCTCTTCTATTCCAATTATTGATATTTCTGCTGCATTTCTACTTTGCAGTCACACAGATATTGGTTGTCTTTGTTAAGATGTTCAATAAGTCACGAGAAGAGAATGAGAGATAGGCTGACGTCGAAAAGAAGAAATTGGAGAAGGAAGCTATGAAAGAACAGGTAGCGTGTAATCTGCCCTTGAAGAAAGATGTTGCAAATTGTGACAAGGCTAAAGGCTTACAACTTCTGAAACATGTATCCTAAGCATATTCTGTCGCAGAGCTACCCAAAAAAGACTTGCACATATTTGACAGTAAGATAGCCTCTTGGATGTTTTTCATGTTCCTCCCTAGTCAGCAAGATGGTAATTTGGTCAGATGCAACCAGCAATGGTTTGGTTTGTTGCTTTTTCGTAAAACTAGCAATTTCAGGCAAGCTGAGCTCTCCTGGAGATGGCGATGGAAACACGAATTGCTGCAAGTAATGATTTAAATGTATAGGTTGTAGGTACTTTTAAAAAAAAGTTATAGATACTACACTTTAGGAAATGTGTAATAGCACCTGTTCTGTATATTGATAACATTCCTACACTATTCACGATAGTATCAGATTACGTTGACCAATCACACAATCTTGGTTGCTCTTCCAAGTGCACCTCTAGTAATGAATCTTCTT
>JANITX010000009.1:10300328-10315210 GCA_027564395.1 Erythroxylum ulei | reverse complement strand
AGAAATTAATAGCTAAAACTATTAGGCTACAAAAACAGAATTGTCACTAAAAAGTATTAGCTACCAAAAAAAAATCGTCACAAAATGTTGTTATCTACATTTACAAGAATGTCTCTAAAAACATTCACCTATAACAAACAATTAGTAGCTAAAATTATTCTGCTACAAAAAAATTGTCAGTAAAAATAATTACCTACGACTACGGTTTAGTAGGTAAAAACCTTTATCTATGAAACATATACGTCGCAAAATAATATGTATGACGTTCTCTGTTCTCATTGATTATATGTTTTACCGACGAAATTACTATTTATTCAAAACCTTTTTGCGACGATTTCAAAATAATGTCGCAGATATTATTTTGCTACCAGGATTCAACGACCATTAGGGCGACGATTGTTTTTCGTTGTAAATTAATGTTTGCGACGATTTTAATATTTAGTGATGTTTGGTTTCGTCAACAGATAGGCTAATTTGCGATGAGTTTTTAATATTTAGTGACGTTTGGTTTTGTCACCAATAAGTTTATCTGTTGTAGTGCGGCTAGATTATAAATTTTCTTGATCATTATCACAATTACCTTCAATTTTGTTATTGTTGTTATAAATACTCTGGCCTCTATTGTTCAATAAATTGTCTTCTCTTCTTTGTTCTCTCTTACATGTAGTGCCATATTTTTTGCTTCTCTCTCTACTTTGATCACCTTTGGTAGAGACTTGGGCTTGTAGGTTCATTACATTAGCTCTTTAGCTTTTTTCTTGTTCATGAGTTGCTCATGGTCTTTCAAAGTGTTGGATACCATATCAACATTGACTGAGGATAGATAATGAACTTATGTAATCATCATCATAATATGCTCAAATTTGGGCCTCAACTACTATAGGATTTTCTCCATTATAACTCGTTCTATGTACCACTATCTATATATTTTCATTTGATTTGTCAAAATAAAAAGACAACTTACACAATTAGTTACTGTCTCAACTGATTCATTTGCAAAAATTCATATTAGTATCTCGAGGTTTGAAGTTCACCTTCTTGACTTTTTTTGCACCTCTGTACGTTGTTGCAAAAGTATCCCAAGCCCATTTTAACGTGGTTGCAATTGTAATCTGCTAATAACTTCATCACTCGCTCCTTGATGAATGAAATGTAGGGCCTTTTAATCTTTTTTTATTCTTACGGTGAGCAACCTCTTGCATATTATTGCTTGCGCTATCACATTACATTTTTTTTTATGCCAAGGAAAAGACGGTGACAATTTTCACGCTCTTTTTCATTATCACTGCTTCTAATTTTGTTGCAACTTCAGTATACATGACTTCTCGCGTTGTGACGGTGAGATAAAAGTTATTAATTATACGTAATTTTTTTTGGTGTTTTATAAAAAATTATTTTTGTAATTTAAACTCGTAAATTTATCAGTTGCTTCAAAATTTATTTTCTTAGAGTAAATTTTGATTCTTCTTTTAAAAAGTCATCAATTCAATCATATATGGATACAGATTCATGAAGTATTATTCTTCTTTCCCTTAGATATAAGAAGCCTTTGAGTTCGGAATTTTGTAGATCTATACATACGTCTGTAAGGCTTTCAACATTAATATCAAAGTTTGAGGAGCACTGCTAGTTCTCGGAGTGAATGATAGATAAAGAAGGAAATGGATTAAATTATGGGTTGTAGTGGTTAGAAACTATAATTGAATGGATAGTTAAATCGGATGTTCTAGTCCTATGTTAGGTCATGCTCTTGGGTACATAATTGTGTAATAACTTGGTGTTTAGTTTATATTTGTATGTTATGTCTGTTGAAACAATTCTTACAATTGAGCTTTTTTTTTAAGTTTTTCATGAGGTGTTATACGAAGGTTTCAATTATAATAAAATACATTTAAGTCATTCATATTCAGACTAATCCTTGCTAAAATTAGGTAGGTCTTTTGTAGGAAACAAAGCTCTAATCTCAAGTTTTAAACAGCTGTATACACAAGCACAATTTAAACCTACGACTTCATTTAAATCAAGAGAACCTCTTCTCAACTTATCAGTATCTACCTGTATAACATAGAATCTTGGTAATTTCCGTTTTTTTAATGCTAGAAGGCATCAAATCAAGCCTGGAATAGTAAAAACAAATAGAAGCCCGCTTTTGAACTTTGTTTAGGTCCAAAATCCAAAACCCTTCACAAGCCACAACTCCCAACTCACAAGCCACAAACATAGTTTCTCATAATAATAAAAACGAAAAAAGCATCATATTTAAACGGTAGAAAGGAGAAAAACCCTAAAGAATAAAAGGCTGAGCGGCAAATCCCTTATGTAACCCTTCCTAAACCCCTCTTCTATCCGCCTCTCTCACTCTCTCGCTCTCTAATCTCCGTCTTCATTTCGCTAAGAAAGGCTCGACATTTCCTCCTACAGCCATGGAGTTCTGGGGTAAGACACTTTTGTTGCCGTCTTCTTTTGTCGTTTTTTTCTTTTCATTAGTGTTGCCCTTGTTCTTTCTTTGTTTTGTTGGTATCGGCTGTTTCTCTGTCTGGTTTCTGAATCTCTTTATGGTCTTTATGTCGTATGATGTTCGTGTTGACATTTGAGGCCATATTTCTTCAATTTATTTATTTGTTTTTCGTTTGCTATGTGTTCATTTTGTATTATGTGTAAGGTTTAAAGGTTATATGGACAGTGTCTACAGTTTTCTTTCACATGAATGATTCTGGGAATATAAACTGTCTACGGTCTGTGTGAGTGCTATTTGATTCATATTTGTGCTCAGTTGTTTTACGTAAATTTAGGGAAAAGTTACCGATTAAAAAGTTGAAATTTTTGTTCTTTTTGTGATTGTCCTCTGCAGTATGCTACCTTCTACCTACATTTGTATAGTTTTCCCGATAACTATGTGTGATGTTCACGTGTTTCCTTTTGTAAATCGTCAATCAAGCATGTAATTTTCATTGGTTCATGTGGACCATTTGTCTACCTAATATGGAGTTTCATGATCGTTTCTATTACCTTCTTAAACTAGCTATGGAACTGCCATTTTCTAAATGAGTGAAATTATAAGTACATGCCTTTCTATTGGATTTCTTTTTTTGTGTGTGAAAATAGTACTCTGTAATAATGTATGAGTTAGCGCATTCATTAAACCGGTCTTCTACGTACAATATGGTTTGTTTTATCTATGTAATTTTTGTGAATTCTAATTTGATGTTATACTTTTTCCTAGGTGTTGAAGTCAAGGCAGGGCAGCCTCTTAAGGTGAAACCTGACGAAGATGCTATTATTCATCTTTCTCAGGTAAAAATTGTTATAGATGTATTTATTTTTAAGTGCCATGAAAGTAATCTCTCTGATAGAGTAAGTTGAGTACTTCTTTGTGAAGTTTGATGAGAAATTTTATTTCAGGCTGCACTTGGTGAGTCCAAGAAAGATAAAGGAAATGAGCCAGTGCCCCTTTTTGTGAAGTTTGATGAAAGGAAGCTTGTACTGGGGACTCTTTCTTCTGAAAACATCCCTCAATTGTCATTTGACTTGGTTTTTGAGAAAGAGTTTGAGTTATCTCATAACTGGAAAAATGGGAGTGTCTTCTTCTGCGGTTACAAAGCTCCCGTACCTGATGAATATCCTTTCCCATTTACTTTAATATTTCCAACTTTTATGTCATTTTCGGTCTATAGTCTTTTGTTCATCACTGTATGCTATATACTTCTATTGCCATTTGCTTTTTCCTTGACTTTGGTGTCTTATCGTCGGCACAAATTTCTCTGGTGAGTCCATTGACTTTTATGTAATGCTTTGAACTTTCATACTATGGGAACTTTATATTTACTATGTTGAGGCATTAATGTATGCAGATTATGGAGATTCTGAAGACGAAGATCTCCCGTTGATTAATGCAGATAATGGTGATTGCCATTTTTCTTTCAATCTTTGTGTTTGTTGACTTTCTTATTTATTTTCTTTAGATTGTTAAATAAGCAAACTAATGATATTTAACTGGTTTTCTCTTTCTAGGAAAAATTGAGCCAAAGGCTGAGAATGCAAAGGCTGCGACAGGGAAAGCCACTGCTGGAAAGTCTGAATCTTCAGCAAAACCAAAAGTTAATCTTGTAGAGCCAAGCAAAGCTAAAGTTGAGGATGGATCAAATGAGGATGATGATTCAGACGAAGATGATTCTGATGAAGGATCAGAGAGTGATGATTCTGATGAAGAGGTAAATTGCCTATTCAATATATCTTTGTGAAAGAATAGTGATTTAAAGATATGGTGTTAAGGGAGTCATACTAAGACTTGATATAGCAGAGGTTGTCCCTACAAGTGACAGAAATTTCTGATTGTGAATTTGTGAATGGACAATGTTGCACTTATCTGACTATAGAAGTTTATTGGGTTCAATCAAATATATGAGGTTTCGTACGCAGGGTATGTCCCTTGATGATGATGATGATGATGAAGATGATGAAAGTGAAGATGAAGAGACTCCTAAGAAGGTAAACTCCAAATTATTGTGGTTGTAGGATCAGCCACTAGTTTCAATTTAAGTGATCTAGTTTAAATTTCATTTTAAAGGCTGAACAAGGCAAGAAAAGGCCCAAAGAGTCTGCAATAAAGACACCTGTGCCCTCTAAGAAGGCAAAAGCAGCTACTCCACAGAAGACAGGTAGTGCTCTCACTCTTTTTTCATTTTGTTGTGCAAGAAATTGCAGGTTGTCAGTTTAAATATTCTAACTGATATTTTATAAAATCCATTTGTTTGATTAATGACCTTCCTTGCTGTGGATCAGATGGTAAGAAAGGTGGTCATACTGCAACTCCTCACCCAGCAAAGAATGCTGGAAAGGCGACTAAGCCGCAAACCCCAAAGTCGGGTGGTCAGTTCTCCTGCAAATCTTGTGATAGGTAATTTAATTTAATGAAACGGTAAGAAGTTTTTATTGCAGGCTATATCAGTTTGATTCTAATACCGATGTGCCATCTCATGGTCAGGACATTTGGTTCAGATGGTGCTCTGCAGTCTCACACAAAGGCCAAGCATGAGGGCAAGTAAAGGGTTTACATGAGATCTGGATGAGTAATTGAAAAAGATTTTGGTAGGGCATTGCATCGAAAATGAAAGTGCCATGTGTTTAGTAGTGTCTTATGTAATTCTGACTTGATATTCACAACTCGAACAGATCTTTTGCATGCCCAGCTTAGTTCGATTCTTACATTGAAGGGCTATGTATTATTTTACTTTTACATTGTGGTGTACCTTGTGTGTTCTTTACTGGGTTGCAGTATTCAATTCAAATGACCTTTCTTTTTTGGTACAAGTGACTTGCACATTGGTATCAGCATACCTTCTAGAAAGATATCTGGGAGACCAATATTGGCAAATCCTGGATTATTAGAAAGGTTGCAGGCTAAACGTTTTAAAATGGGTTTATTGGTTCGAAAAACGAAACATGCCTACTTATGAACTTGTCCTATGACGCTGTGATTTGGCGCCCAAAGAAAACTGGAAGTATGATGTTTAAAGCGCTTAAATCTGAAACGAAAAGTTAAGCAGCTTAAAAACTTGTGATTTCTTCCCTAATTCTTCATCGCCTGGATGTCAGAACGTTGTCATTGCGTTCGAGTTTAACGACATTTTGGATAGAGATTCGTTACTGAACGAGGTTTATGATTTTAGTAGCAAGGACTATTTTTCTTGACAAAATTTGTTATTTTCTATATAGCTTACGGCTTACCCCGAAAACTTTTTTAGTTATGTTCAAATTTATGAAGCATTTTCAGCGTCTCTTAGCAACTGATTGGGAATTGAGGGCGACATTAAAAGCTGTTGGTTTGTTCTTACTATTGAAGAAAATATGCTTTTTACTATTATTGATAAAATATTCAAGAAAAAAGTCTTCCAATTGTTGCAAGTAACAAATCATAGAAGGAGAAGGCGCAGTGTGTTTCAGTTTGTAAGTTTGATCTTTAGCAATACTTCTACCTTCTGGTGCCTAATTTAATGCAATTAGTAACTACTCTTTTGCCAAGTTATCAAATGACTGGAGCCTCGTAGGATAATTTGTTGCGGAACACGAAAAGCACATCTCCGGGAAGAATATGCGGAAGAGCTCAGACGACAAAAACGAACAAGAATTAAATGAGAGAATCTTTTATGCACACACAGGACTCATGATGTGAGCATACTACAGCAATTTTTAATAGAATAACAATGTATGGTCTAACAAGGGTTGCAAAGGGGGAACTAAGTAACACAACATTGCTGCAGCCACTATCAACCTGAAACAAACACCAAACACTAAAATTACCAAATGTGCGGATGTATGAACAAAATCTGGATCCGATGCCTTTTCTCTCTGAAACCTGACAGTCCTGTAAAATCAATCATCCAACACCGCACCACAACCTGTACACAAATTTCATTGTAAGCTGAGATTAAAACAACGGCCCGGTCTTTGAGAAGCAGGGATACCTGAACCTGCAAAACTCATTAACACACGTAAGCTCTATCTAAATTTTGGAAAAATAGAAACAAAAGAAAGTAAAGGGAAAGAGAGTTCACAGAACCCGTCAAAACTGATCGTTCCCTAGGCTGAATAAGCGTTGGTCACAGAATCCTTTACTGTAATACACTCACTAAAAGCAAATTTACGAAATGCATCACATGCATGCATACATATGAATGTCCAAGTAAATATTATTAGGGAGATTTTTTGCCACAAGACCATCAATTAACTTTGGAACTTGAATAAAAGATGACGGAGAAATAACAATCCTTGTGACAATTAAAAAGCTAATGGTCATCATAAGCCTTTGAACTAATTATCAGAGACCTTTCAAAAGTTCGAATGTAAGTTTCAGCAAATTGAAGAAAAGGGAAAGACAATGAAAAGAGATGAAAGTGCAGACCCTCTTCATTGCAAATCAAATTAAATCACGTCTATACTAAAAAAGTATGGCAAAAGTTTTTAAGGTATAAGTATTTAAAAAGCTAGGGTTAACTAACATTTATACCCCTTAGCTATATTCAAATTTCAAAGACACCCACAGCTACATATCCAAACATTTTAGTAAGTTCAAAGTTTTCCTCAAAGGCTACAGCTGGTTGCATCTTTTTCACTAACAAAATTTCATTCAAAGACAAATCATTGCGGTAGCTTGCCACGTAAATCGGGTAAAAGAACTTGGTTTTAAATAAGCATTATATGTAATCTTTTCTTTTCCTTTAAGGAAAAAAGGAAAATCCAAACCAAAACCATATGGATCTTCGCTTCTTCACCCGTTTGATGAGAAATAATTATGAATAACTAAGTGCCATTTTTGAAACTGTTGTCCTGTCACTATAGACAAATGAAGGGTGTAATATTAAAATGCATTGAATTGCTAAGGACTAAATCATGAGACTGAAAGGTCAAGGGTGTCTTTGAAATCTGACTATAACTAAAAGGTGTGCATGCATTTTATCCCAAAACTATCATGCAATGAAGCATGCAGTCAAGCAGTTTGATTGTTATTAACAGATGAAAAAAAAGGAGGAAAAATTGACAACCCATATGACAGAATTGGGAACCTGCACACCTGCACAGGGGAAAATGGGCTGTAAGCTATATTTATAAAACTTTTGGTCTTTGTTTCAAAAAGGTCCTAAGTGAGCAGGGAGAGTCTGAATTCATCATCAAAGAATCAAGACTAGTAAGATACGAACCAGATTCTTAAAATGAATCAGTATCCATATTCTTCTTTCTGAGGGGGCCGCTTTTGTTGATATTGATGATACTGGTCATCGTTTTGCGCATGCCCATTATCCCCGCTGCCATTGTCATGGTTGCCACCATCAGCTTTGATAGTATCAGCATTATCGTGACACTCCTCTTTTTCCTTGTTCCATTGTGCAATTTTTGCACGTCTCTCTTCACTGCTTTCCCTGACCGGGCTCCTATTGCGCCTTCCAGGAGGAGTTCTACTTCGTCCTCTCCTGTGGCCAGGGCTTATACTCCTATGTCTCCTACTCCGACTTTCATGATGGTGCTCCCGATCATCATGTCTTCGACTGGAACCACGCCCGTGATAGTGCTCTTCATGGCTGCGATGCCTTTGTGGGCTTCTGCTTCTGCTGTGGCTGCGCCTTCTTCGATGACTCCCAAATAATTGGCGCCTCAATTCCCTAGGAATAAGGATAACAAGCAATTCATACACATAAAAAAGGCATTCCAGTAAAAATTATGGTTGTGGAAGTGAGAGACTTTACCTGCTAATCCTTTTAAGATGCATGAAGTTGCAGTACCCACCACGGTTGCAAGTGTTTTCTTCGTATTGCCTGCAGGTGGCTTCACGGAAATCAGTCACTGGAGAAAAATCAACGATAATAGGCCGGCCTGCAGTACATTTCATATCCAACTTACAATTAAGAAAGAATAACAAGCATAAAGTTGATAATGCATCACCAAGATACAGAATAAAAGGCCAGAACATACTCAAAGTTTATTGAACATAAAAGGACAAGGGAAAGGAAAGAAGAAGACAAACCAGCATAAAATCTTCCGGTGAGCGCACGGAGAGCACTGGCTGCATGCTCTTCTTCTCTAAACTGAACATACACATTACCCACCTATGCATGTACATCAAAGAGAGAGTAAACAAATCTATCCATCAAAAGTATATATAAAAAGAGATATATCATCCTGCAACTTGTAATTAGAAAGTTGAATAGGGAGGTAATTATCATAATAAACGAACCATGTGATCAGCGAGATTGTCACAGACATTCAAGCTCTCAATTTCACCATATTTGCTCAGCTCCTCGAAAAGATCTTCATAGAACTCCTGCAATTGAAATCAGAATCACTGTAACAGTGAGTGATATGATAGTCATCACGATTGTCCAACATAAATCTACCCTAATCAATCATTAATAAGCGAAAAATAGCATTTTTAACGAACAATCAAAAAACCCAAACCTAAAGTAAATAATTAAAAAAGAAAGAATAAGCAAAGAATTTGAAAAGGAAATTGAAACCTCGAAGTGTTCCTGGATCTTGCGCGGGTCTAGGGGATTTCCCTGAGCATCGACACCGGGAGTGATCATGTCGGGGCGTTGGTACATGTTTGAGAGAAGAAGTGTAGGGCTTGTACTGGGTTTGGTGTGGAGTCTGGAGCAGCGGTCTCCGTGCCTGCAAGCGCCGATCTTGAAGTAGAACGGACAGTTCACTCTGTCCTTCTCCGTTCCAAATATCGACGCAAGATGCTCCGCCATTAGATTCAGTTGTTAGTTGTTACGATATCACGACGGCGTGTAGTAAAAGAAAACGAGGGCTTCGTTGCTGTTGTTTATTTTACTAGAAAGAGCGATACAGAGGGTTAGACAAACGTGCGGTGCGTGATAAGATCTAAGACGTTGGATACTTCTCCAACCTCTTTCTGGATACTTTACTTTGCCCATGTAAAATGAATAATATAAAACCTTTTGCGTTTGCCGGGAGTCGAACCCGGGTCTATTGCTTGGAAGGCAATTATCCTAACCGTTGGACTACAAACGCGGTTCTTTGTCAAATTTGGTATATTCATGAAAACAAAAACATATATGCTTGCTACCATTGATATTATGCTTAATTACTTAAAAAATTCAAACATTTGTCAACTTTTTAATTATAACCCGAATTTTAAAAAGCAGCAATAAAATACTCAAATATTCAATATCTTTTAATTCTAGCTTGAACTTCAAAAGTTTAAAAAGTAATAATAAAATGTTCAAATATTCAAATTTTTTAAATTTTAGCTTGAACTTCAAAAAGTAGCAATAAAATACTCAAACTTTCAAATTTTTTCAATTTTAGCCCGATGCTAATGTTTCTATTAAGTTTGCTGATGTGGTTTGTTACGTATTTCAGAAACCTTAGCTATTAATATATGTCAACCAAAATTAACATAACAAATGAAGATTAATGAAATGATGTCGTTTAATCTTATAATTAAAACAACATCGTTGTTTAAAAATAACCTAAATCAAATTACGCAGCCTCGATGACCTTACGCTTTGATTTCAATTTTTCTTTGATTTTCAGTTTGTTCTCTCGACACCTTCATCCTTCGATTTTCAAATTACGCAGTCCCGATGTCCTCATACTAAGGGCATAAGAAAAATGTACTAAAAACGAAGAGCTTACTGATGCAATACGCTGTAATGTGAGAGTAGTTTGGGGCATCAGAAGAATAAACAGAAAACAAATGAGTGAGGGCATAGGGAGAATAACAAATAATGTCAAGCTAAAATTAAAGAAAATTGAAAGTTTGAATATTTTATTACCACTTTTTGAAGTTTGGGCTAGAATTTAAAAAAATTTGAAAGTTTAGGCATCTTATTGCTATGTTTTAAAGTTCGAGCTATAATTGAAAAATTGACCAAAGTTTGGGTTTTTTTAATAATTAACCCTTGATATTATTTGTCTAATGATGCTCTTTGAGTATGTACAAAAGTCACCAACTCAAGTGAATTCCGGAGGAAACGAACATCAATTAGGTTATGTTTGGTTGGACATAAGATTTTTAATGTAATGGAATAAAATGAAATGATTTATAATGAAATAGAATGTAAATGGATGTAATATTAGAAATTTGTTGTTTAGGAGAGATGGAAGTGTTTATAATGTAATATAGTAAAATGATGTTTAGAAGAAGGGTTTATAATGTAATATAGTGAAAAATTGTTTATCATTTTACATTTCATCTTAAACCCTCAAATCGGAGGTTTCTCATTTTGACTGTTTAGGATAAAATGAGATGTAATATGAAAGTCTCCTCTTCTATTTCATTTTATTCCATTCCATTAAAATCTCTCCTCGTAAAATAATATTAAATTTTATTTTATTATATTAATAAACTCCCAATCAAATATAGCCTTAAAATTGCTTCATATTTTGTCCAACACTCCTCTTTACTTCCTATGGCTAAAATCACTTATAATAAGGCACCATTGGATTTGGTCATATCAAATTACCTAGACTTTGATCTTCTTTCAATATTATTGCCTTCACTTTGTTGGCGTCTCCACAAAAGCACGAAAAAGAGGAAAAATTAATAACCCTTGATTGTCTATTATGACAATCTCATAACTAGACGTTTTTCCTAAGCCCATCGACATTTACTTTTACCGGACCCAGGAGAGCTCTAGGCCAATGAGAATTAGAGAAAGCATGATTGGTTAATGATTTTGGGAAGATAGTGAAGAGTGAAAAACATTTTGTTGGTTATGTATTATCATTATATAAACAGTTTTTTGATATCCCACTTTTAAAGATTACTCGATATCCCATATATGAGATAAATGATTTTCACTCCTTAATAACAGGCAATTGTCACAGGCGTAACACTTCATGTCAGGCATGTGACACTTACTTTTTTTAATTAAATATGATTAAAAATAATTAATTAACTATGTTTTTCTTTTTTAACAATTAAATATAATTAATTAAAATATACTAAATTTTGATGTAAAATAAAATTTTAATAAACTTTTATTTCTCAAGATTTTTAACAAACTAACCACTATTAATGATAATAGTAATCGTTCCTTCTTCTTAACCAACCATTATAATTATAATAATTATGTAGCACCCTACTCCCGCAATGACCCGAACTCGACATTGATGGTGATATCTGAGTCTATGCCCCGCGAGGGTGGTGTGCTAGAGTACTCAATTAGTTAGAAATCGATATACTTTTTTTTGGAAATAACAACACAATATATGCGGAAACCGATACTTAAATTGGGCCCACGACCATTCATAAATATTTTCAATTATCAAAATTTTCAATAGCCATTCGGGCCCTTTCATAAATACAAAACACTTGAATCATTTCAAAATACAAATTTATACAAAAAGATGCGGAATATACAATTAAATACAAAATAGGAAAAACACAAATGCAGAAGCGAACTGATCACTACCTCTATCTTTCACTTGAATGCTGTAGGTATACTCTCGTTGGCCTAACGGGATATTCTTTTGAGTCCTGAAAAATATTTGCAAATTTTGGGTGAGTTTTGCGAACTCAATGAGTGATCATCATAGATGGCTCACCTAATCAAATAACGCATAATTCACATATCTCACTTTATTTCACATTATTTCACATATTCATATTATTTCATATTCAATACACTTAATCCTTCATATTATGCATATGCAATGCACATGAAACTCACTTTCCATTTGTTATTTTGTTGTGACCGAGTGCCTGAACTGTCCCGTATCCAGTGGATACCTAGCTCATTGATAACTGTCCCATATAGGGCTTATTAAATGTTGAGCCTGAGGGTCTGAATAACTTTTGAGCTCGAGGCTCTTTTTCAGACATTGAGCTTGTAGCTCCGATCAGTGGTTACTCTGGTCACAACTGTCATTATGTTTCATGCATTTATGCCATGGAATGCATCACTCACAATTGCATATCCCATTCAAACACTTTCTCATCTCATCGGACCTTAGTCCGTCATTCCACATTAAAGTGGAGAATTCACAATTTCATTTATATACAAATGCAAATACACATTCCTAACACATTTAACAATCACATTTACATACAATTTGCACTTCAATATCTTATCCATATATCACAGTCATTGGACCTTCATTGTCTGGAATTCAACAATCAAGTCACATTCATAATTATTCATTATCACTCAATTCATAACATAAACAAACAAACAATAAAGTAAGACCATCTAGGTCTGCTCACAAGTTGCTCCCGAAGCTAATGCCTAGAAGATCCGGCAACGTCTGGAGGTTGACGTTCCAGTTGCTCCTTTATAACAAATAATGCACACAATATCACAATTTGCAAAATCATAAGTATTCAATAATGCACATGCATGAAATGAATTATGTACAATGCATGTTCATGATAATCTCGGGAAATTTCCAGCTTGAAATCGATCTCATATCAAAGCTTATCATACTTAGGTTTTTGCCTCACAAAAACCATTGAATTCACAATTCATTTCTCATTGTGTCACTACAAATTTTTCCAAGACACCCCCTTTTGGGTCTACTGTTCACATACAATCAGAAGGAGAAAATGAGGTAATTTGATCATAATCTCTACTAGAAAAATGTTCCTCTATGTCTTATCTTTCCATTGACACCAAAATCACTCAATTTGGTTCAGTATTGTGGAAGATACACCTCAAACATTTTTGGACTATTCTTAATGAAAAATATTTTACTATATACAACTTCCATCTAGAAATTTAATACTTTAGAGACTGAATCTAGATTCAGTTTCTTCGTATGATTTGTTGCCCTAGTTCTTTATTTTAGTCCAAATCAAAAATCATCTCAATTGGATCAGTAAAGCTCTAGAAATCATAAAAATACTGAAGTAAGTTTAATGGAATTACTCCAGTTCATACCCTTTAAGAGCACACTCACTATACCCGTCCCACTCTTTTCACTCAATCTTTCTGCATTCATTTTGGATAGCTATGATTCTTTGTGGATATGTAGATCAATATCTTACAAATCCAATGGTTCAGGAACCAAGTAATTTGGATGTCTAGATAAGAAGTTATGGATAAAAGAATCCAACATGTTCATATCTTTACTCACATTGTACATGTCTTGGATCAAATGTCATAACTCTCAGCAAAGATGTCAGATTGACTTCATTTTTTGACTATTGGAAAGAGGACTTCTAGATCTACAACTTTCATGAAGGCCTCGAAGGCCAATTCTATCGTCTAACTTCTGTATTGTCTCATTTTTGCATCGTCTCACTTTCCATTGTCTCACTTTCTATCGTCTTACTTCTATCGTCTCACTTTCCATCGTGTCGTTTCCATCGTCTCACTTCTATCGTCTCATTTCTATCGTGTCACTTCTATCGTCTAACTTTCCATCATCTCATTTCTATCATCTCACTTCTATTGTCTCACTTTCTATCGTCTCACTTTTGCGTCTCACTTCTTCCGTCTCACTTTTGCGTCTCACTTCTTCCGTCTCACTTTTGCGTTTCACTTCTTCCATGTCACTTTTGCGTCTCACTTTTTCGGTCTCACTTTTGCGTCCAGAACGTATCCACTTATAAGAATCATAACTTTTTACTGCGATGTCTAAATTTTTCATATAATATACCGTTGGAAAGATAAAAGAGATATCTACAACTCTTCAGAAGGCAACATTGCCAAAATCTATCTAAATTAAGTCCAGATTTCCTCCTGAAGTCAGAACACAAATTTTACACTCAACCCTCAACGTCCTACACCCAGTTCTTAACTTCATGACAACGTTTGAGATTATAAGAAATCGAATTGAATTTCAATGTCTTCATACAAAATGTAGCCTTTTATCTCTAGTTTAATTAAAAATAAGAATCATCTTGTTTGGATTACTAGAGAAAAAGTTATGGCTAACAAACCGAAGCACACTCAGTGAGTATTTTCCAGATTTTCAACGTTTCAATATTTTACGACACCCCAAACACTCATAATCTTTCAAAACACTAAATTTACACATAACCAAAATTTTCATCCCCTAACAACACAGTATTTTTGAACAAACATATAAATGCCATTTTTCATGCAGATGACAGTAACTTAGCAATTTGTTGCATGAATCCCTAACTCTAAAGGATTTATTTACTACTTACCTGCTGAAACTCCAAAATCTTCAAGCCCTAATCTCCACAAAATTTTCGTACTTCACTGATTGCAATGACCAGCTTCTGGTTTTTCTTAGGGTAGAGGACACAAATGGAAAAGTGAGTTTGGTGTAGGAAAGGGAAAACATAGAAATCTCTTAGGAAGTGTAAACTCTATGTATGGGAGGAAAATTTGAAGAAGATGATAAGGACAAAGGAACTTAGACAAGACTTAACCTGTCAACTCTCAAAGAAT
>JANITX010000009.1:10273338-10287809 GCA_027564395.1 Erythroxylum ulei | reverse complement strand
GCTTTAATTGCATGTTTTGACTTTAGGCTAGCTTTAAACCTTTTTCGTCGGTTCCAATTAAGTGAAACGACCCGAGGTTGCATCTTATACTGCAATCTTTGGAATTTAATATTTTTGACCGGTTTCCAAGGATCGATTTTAGGATCGAACAACGAGCCGTGATCAATGGAGTACATAGCCCAACTCTGTAATGAGATGGATGAGTTGAAAGGAAGGGGCAGCACCTCATCGCAGCAACCAAGGCATCCACATTCATCAAATGAATAGCGTAGTTGTAGTCATTTTGTATGAATTAAATACTTATTTTGTACAAAATAATTTTTTGTTATCAATTAAGATAATTTTTACTTTATATCATCAATCAACTTTCTGTTTTAACAAATTAAATATAGAAACAAATTAAAATATTATCAACAGATAACTAATAACTGTATAAATTGTGAATCAACTATAAGATTATCAAATAAGATTAAATGTAGGGAAGTTTTTTAAAAAAAAGTTTTAGTAAACTTACCGATAGAAAAATAAAGTTCGTTGGTAAAATCTATTAAATTTAACGATGGATAACTAATTTATGTCGGTAATGTTAGTCGTTAACTTACTGATGGAATAACTAGTTCCGTCGATTAAATTACCGACAGATAGGATAAGTGCATCAGTAATTTTTTCAACTGAAGCAATCTTTCTGTCACTAAATTTACCGATAGTACAAAGTAACCGTTGGTATATTCACTGATGGTAACGCAAAATATCTGTTGGTAAATTAGCAATGAAAAATGTGTGATTCGTCACAAATTATTACCTACGACCGTTTCTCCAACACCTTGATTCGCCGGTAAATTTCATTGCTAACTTAGCCTACTGACAGAATCTGTAGGTGTTCCGTAGGTAATGTCCATCACTAAACTCCAATTTTCTTATATTGAAGGACCTACTTTGCATCTTACTTTTTCAATTCTTATTACTTTTATAGTGGAGATGCATGTATAAATATTGATATTATGAGTGGTCGTTTTGATGTGATTGATTGCAAATATATTTTCTCTAATAAAGCTCAATTAAAATCGATAAATGAAATTAAATTATATTTTGAATATTTAGGGAGTTTTGTTAGTCCATCTACAAAGAGAGAAATTATGATAAAAAAAATGTAGCTAGTAAGACTCTTAATTTAAAATATAGATGAGTGAGAGAGATTATCTGATGAAAATGTTCTACTATTGAGAGAACTTATCATTAGATTACTTAATCAAATAGTTTCTGCGGCAATTTGTAAACATAATTAGAGCATTTTTTAATATATTGATATGAAAAAATTATTTAGAATATCAAGTACTTAATGAATTTCTTTATGTTAAATATAATATAAGGATCAACAATAGGTATTTAAGTAATCCAATTTTATTTTTAAATATTATTTATTTTAAATTTTTTTCTATTATGTATTCATAATGCTTAATAAGAAAAAAAAACATAAGATTTAATTGTATTGATTATGTTCACTGAACTGATTTTTTGATCGAAGAAGAAGAATTCATGCTTAATATTGATTATAGTAAACTTTAAAAAATGATTTATAAAGAAAATGCAAATAAGCAATAATCAGTTAACATCTTATTTTAAACATATTTAAAAATTAGAAGTTGTCTAAACATAATTTAAAATCGAGATCAAAAATATAATTTTAAGCGTTACTATTATTTTAGTTTTATATTATATTCAATTTGAATTAAAATTAGAATTATTGAATTTATTATTAATTAATTATATATTAATAAATATTGGTGTGTATTTTTAATAAAATATTTTTACTTATTTTTATAATTACTATTTTTATTCATTACATACTAACTTTATAAGAATGTGATATCAGTTGAATTTTTAAATTTTTAACATTTTTTCTTTTATCAGTTTGATGTTAGATTCAATTTTTAAAATGTTGTATATAATACTTCAAATCTCTGCTGCTGCTTGCTTGAGAGTTAGATAATTTATTTTGAAATTAACCCATTGTAGGGGATTTTATCTATTAATTAATATATGTTACTCGGTTGAAATAATTGACGCTTAAAATGTAATTCATTTTTAATTTAAATTTCGAGTCTTATCAATCCGCTCCCAAACACCAATCGGCCATCCTCTGGACCTGGGAGCTAGAACCCAACCCCATTCCACTCCTGATTAAACAAAATAGGACTCAAGCTCCACCTAACACAAGACGTAGTGGCACGGCAAGGTACTAAGTACTAACAAATTCTTTATCCTATTTGCCAAAGAGAAATCACAGATCTCAATATTGCTATCCTTCAAAATTCAAATAGTTATGGCATAGCCACGCCAGTCTTGTTGAAGTCCAAGCCTTGTTTGTTTCTAAGACCCGATAACAAATCCAAGTCCTCTTCAGTTCAGCCTAACTTCTTGAAGCTCCGTCAACATCAGTACATTACTTGGCAATCAATGTAATGGGCACTTCTGATCTTTTAACAGAACAAAACCAGCCTGAATTTCACAAGTTCCCACACAGCTACAACAACCCAGGATTTTGTTCAACTTCTCTGGAGAATCGAGCTTACACAACCACTGAAAAAACCATTCATATGTCGTGATTTAACCCATCTTCTTGAATAGGTTCAAAAGAGGATTGTCCTCAACTTGGTATCTATTTTTATATTTGTGGTTGAAGTAAACAAACAGTAACTACTCTTAGCAATGTGGCTCGAAAAGGATAGAAAGAGAACATTCCATCAAAGAGGGTTGGGTGACCCCGTGGCTTCAGAAGAAGAGGCATGAAATGTTCCCAAATAATGGGCAGTTAGGGCAACGCAGTTATGTGAGAATTGACGAGTCTGAAGCTATTATTGGAGCAATGTATGAACCAAGGCAATGCTACTTCCAAAGCCCTTCCTAAAAGACACACAACTTGAGAGGATACTTCAGCTACTAACTACATGTTACAATCTCAACACTTTAATTTTGGGTGCACTCTAGAGCCAGAAAGAGAGTGAGCACTGACATATGACATGTGAAACTTCCTTTTCCTGTTTTGGACACCCTCGTAGAAGTCTCATAAAATGCCACACTAGCATTGAAGGGATAGCAATTCAAGACTCGGGAAAGCCCTGTCATGATTTTTCGGTCATTTGGACATCTAGATTGCTGTTGAGATATTGCATGTGCCTACTGGCAGAAATATCGCTGTGTCGGCCATGGTTTTAGTGGACCAAGTTCATAAAACCAGCACATCTAATTTTGTCAAGCACACACTAAAGAAATCTACATTGCTTGTGATATAGAAACATTCGAGCAATCTAGTGTGTCAAGAATCTATCCTAACCAAGTCACAAAGTTATGTGTACCAGTATTCTCTTCTCTTATAAACCCCACATCATGTGAGAAATCTGAGCACTTTAGTACCGATGAAACAATATTAGGGTTTAAGGAAGAGTAACTTTTACGGATATTCTACAGTTTTTATAGAGTGATATGTAAATTAAGCTAGGGTATGAGTTTGGTAATCACTTATTTAAAACTAAGTTACTATTGATTTGAAAATAAAAAAATGTAAAGATAGATAATTTAATTAGTAGAAAGGTTAGAACTCTGCATGTATATATATTTTTGGTTTCTCACGAGATATCTTAAGAGGGTCCTAATTATGAAAAAATACCTTTAAGTCATCCACATTCAGATCAATCCCCACTCGAGCCAGGTATGTCCCTTGTGGAAAGCAAGGATTTGACCTCAAGTTCTAAACGGCTGTATATATAAGAACAGTTTAAACCCGCGACCTTACTTAGAGAATAATGGCTCCAAGATAGGTCTACATCAATATTGCTCCAAGCCGTCTTATCATCACAATACACACTGAAAAAAGGAAACATTAAAATAGGGCAACTCGGCCTCTTCCCTTATTCTTCTAAGTTAAAGTTTAAGAAAAAATTAGGCGTGAAATTAATTCAATAAAATAATAAATTTAAAGTTTAAAAGTTATCATAAATTTAATTAAAGATTGAATAAAATTGAGGAATTTAAAATATTATTAAAAAAGATTGTCCTTACTCATCAAATAATTTGACGTTTGATTTAAAAAGATATTATTAAATAAAATTAATTTATTTATTTTAGTTTATAAAAATTTATAAATTACAAAAATTGATCGATTGATTAACAAACTAATTGAGTTTTAATAACGAAACTTATTAAAATAAATTAAAGTAAAAAATTGAAAACACAATTAAAAATTTACTAGTTTAAAATTTTTACAGTTAAACCTATTAAGCCAGTTAATTTTTTAACCATTGATTAGCTTGGCCCCTAAAACTTATAGTATTCTTTGGGCAGCACACCATTAATACTGCAAGTTGGTAAAAAGGTTAGGTGCCATTGTTCTTCCTAAGATGATGAATTTTTTTTGGAATAACTTGGTGATTATGTGGTACTAGGTTTTTTTTTCTCCCTCTCTCTTTCATTGAATGACGACAAAATTTTGTCATCTCAGAATATAAACTAAAAATGGTGGTTGGAATTTGGAAACGTAAGAAAGTTTTACCATGTCTTCAATTGGAGGAGACATTTATTCAGGTAGAGCAAAACATTA
The DNA here is from genome assembly GCA_027564395.1 of Erythroxylum ulei. Taxonomy (NCBI): domain Eukaryota; kingdom Viridiplantae; phylum Streptophyta; class Magnoliopsida; order Malpighiales; family Erythroxylaceae; genus Erythroxylum; species Erythroxylum ulei. The sequence continues at coordinate 10,283,212 of JANITX010000009.1, read as the reverse complement.
ATGAGAATTTGATTCTGATATGTGAGCATCTGCAGCCTCATATGGGCTAGCTGTCTGCTGGTTACATTATCACTTATAACGACACCCAAATTGGATGTTATATTTTCCTTTTCTTCTTTTTGTTTCTATAGGAAAACAAAATATAATTAAACGTCGTAACTAGACCTACTGTCTACTCTCTGTCTTAATCACTACTATACACTTGAAAAGATCGAGTTAATATGCTTTTATTTTTATTTTTATCTCTGACTTGCAGGAATCGAATTGAGACAAGTGGAAGGAAATGGAAGCCTCATGCTTAATCTGTAAGTTTCACTTGAGACAAGAAAAGATGCTTCCCTCTCAAGACCTAAGGTGACCTTGACATTAGTATTTTATTATCCGTTTACCATTGTTGTTATCTATGTCAGAAATCTGTTCCTTTTTTTTAAAGAATGCCCTCCAGATTCTTTGACAACCACTAAACTGATTTAGCAATGTACATGTGCCCACTGTCTTCTGCCAACTTCTTCTTAACTCTTTTCAGAAAATCTTGCTCTGGAAGTTTCCATAATCTATGCAAGACTTTGAGGAAACTAGTTGTTTTTCGGGGCTAATAATGAGGAAGTGTCTCCTGAATAAAGAAAAGAAATGTTGGCTTCCCGAAGCTCCCGTAGAAGCTTTAATGTTTATTTACTACCTTGGTTATATCTCTGCTTAACTGTTTCACCAGTGCAGATGATTAAATTAATCCCCGTATCACTAATTGGTTCATGTGCAAAGAAGTTATTTTCAGGGAAGAGAATGACACTTGAAGCAGAAGGCACCAAAGCTGGAGTACCTTGTAAGTTTGTTCTAGGCTTCCAATGACAAAAAGCGGGACCAAAAGTTGCTATGGAAATAGGTGAAAACATGTCTCCGGATTGGATGGAGCTTTTCAAGATCATGATTCAATTTCAGCACTCACAAATGATTGCAGCGAGGCATCGAAAGTAAGAATTAAGTATGCTGTTGTGATGCCTACCTTGTAAAGTAGTTTTGGCAACAAAGATTAGAAAAGGATTAACTGTGATGATGCATATTTGTTTGAATTTAAGTTCCATCAAGGTTTTTAATATATTGGAGACTCCACTACAGTTTAAACCTGAATAAAAGAAAAGGATTCGTAACCTTCTTTACCAATAAACCATATGCTAATACCACAGGAGTTTTGAGAAGCCATCAGTAGACTTAGTAACTTTGTATCGTATGGAGCCCAAGGGGCCAACGACATCTGATATTTATTTCTGTAGTGGCTCCGGTGTCACTTGGTACACGAATCGCCTCGCGCGGGATCTTAGGTGAAGAGATCTTTTTATTTTCAAAGGAAAGGAACTCGAACTTTCAGAAGTCGTCGGATGCAAAGAAAAGTAATACAGGCAAAAAAGTCAAAAGAGCAAAGGTACAGCCTAAACGTGTAACATACGAAATGGGAAAAATGAACTTTCATTACAAATGCAACATTTCAATCTATCGATTTATTCCCCCAACAGACTTGGGCAATTTTAACAATAGAAGACGGAAAAATAATACAGAATTTCATCATCACAGGTGATCTACTCCCACGAAACTAACACTCTTGTTCTCTAAGACCATACGCTGTTTCTGCTTTTCCTTTTCTTGTCCTAGACTCTCCTCTTGTTTTTGCACAATAACAGCGTTTTCTTCTTGCAAATTTTCACTAAATTAAGCATCTTCGCATCAAGTTTCTTTTTGGCAATCAACTTGTGCCCTAAATTACCTATTTTAACAAACGGGAATGCTAGAGATTACAATTGAATTTGCTTCTGCAGGGTTCCAACTTTCTGCTGTTGTTTGAAAACTGAGAAATACAATCAAGACATTATTAAGAACTGGGAATGATGGTCCCAACATAACCAATTCCGGTGATGAAGAAGGTGATAGTCTGAAGAAAAAGGTAGACGAAGTAGTTGTTCTTGCCATGAACAAAATCATAGCATCCACAAAAGAATAGGAATGCTGCGAAATAAAGCTCCAAAGGATTGAGCCTGTTAATGAGCAGCAGAAACAAAACAAGAATCTTAGAATCTAAACATAAAATATCAAACAACTAGAACATCCAAAACAGAAATGTTTAGTAGGCAGTAGTTGAATGTTTCCAATACTGAAATTTCTAATATATTTCAATGTCATGTATGGATTAGGGAGAGTAGGATTCTTGTCTCCTTGCAACTGATATCAGCAACAAATCCACTTAATAATAGCTCTGACTCCTTTTGTATTTGCTAATAATAAACTGAAAGATTCTCAACCCACTATAACCAAGATGATTGGGTCTGTCTTCGGTTCCAAGTCGTAACTAGCTATGATTTGTGAATTTGGTGTACTGCACCAAACTCTAGTTTAACGGAAGAAATTTCTCGAGGTATGAATTCTGGAGTGAACTTCCTCTCTTATTGAGCCACTATTTTTAGATAAATCGATTAACGTGTGTATTCAACGATGAATAAAGGTTGACTACTGATAGGATCAAAGGCGGTGCAAGAAATTTTACCTGTCAGTGAAAGTGAATCTACGCTTCTTAGGGACTTTGACATTTGTCTTGTTCTTGGCAGCATCTGCATTCTTCTGAAGTGTGTTTCCAAGTTTTTCAGTGACAACCCATTCATTGGCTCGTCCTGCTTCCAGTAGGCCAATGAACGTTGCCTTAGTTCGGTGCAAAGACATCACATTCTCGAATAGAATCCAGTAAAACAGTAAGTGAATTGACCTGTAAGTTCAGGGGCATCTTTGTAAATAAACTTGCCTGATACAAAAAGAAGTGGCAGCAAAGAAAAAAGATAAACAGGAACACACCTTGGAGTTCCTACAGAGTTTAAGATGGTAATAATGGAAGGAATATACACAGCTCCCCAAATTGGAACAGATACTTCAGGAACCAGAATGGTCAATGGAAGTACAACGCAGTAGAAGAAAAAGGTGACCATATGTGCTATGATCTTGCGAACGAAGAAAAAGCTGTAGATCACATACACCTTCTTCCAGAATTTCACTTTCTGAAATGTTCAAAATAAATCGGTCAAATTCAGATATCTTGAACTTAATATGGACAAACGGCAATATCTGAAACATTTAACTTGTAATTTTAATGGGCTATTGGATGCACTAACCTTATTTCTTACAATCTCCATAACCATTTTCCTGAAAAGATTAGCAGGACCACAGGACCACCTATGCTGCTGAAACCGGAAAGCTTTGAAAGTACTAGGAAGTTCACTTTTCACCTACCAGAATAAAGAAAAATAAAATAATAATGGTAAGTCAATTAGCAATGGAAAAATAAGCTGTCCCTATGATAAATTTTGCTAATTTCAGAAACATCTAGGGTTGACAAACGTATAATAGAAACTATTGGCAACAGAGACAGGGTCTGCAGAATAAAACTACCGTTCTTCATGTGCATAAGGTCAGGAGCATTAGTAATTAGGTACCTGAAGGTCACCAAGGTAAAGAAATTTCCAGCCCCTAAGACTTGCTCGGACAGCAAGGTCCATGTCCTCTACCGTAGTTCTGTCTTTCCACCCACCGGCCTCATTAATGGCAGCAATCCTCCATACACCAGCAGTCCCTATATTAAAACAATATCAAAGAGTTGTGACAATAATGTTCTGAAACTATCATGGCTGTGACTCTGACATGCCAAGTCTATAGCAGCATTACGGCGATAATTATTTGTTTTTAACCAATGTTTTCATTGTAAATGATAGAATAATCTAATTTAATAAGTCACTGTCACTAACATTCAACTAGCTATTAAGTTTGATTTGAACTGTTCAAGTTCAGATAAAAAAGTAAAATAATAAAGTAAAGCAAACTTGGATACTATACCATTGAAACCGAAGAAGGCATGAGTAGCTGAGCCAACTTCTTGCTCCACGGTGAAGTGGTAATCTAACGACATCTCTTGCATTCTTGTCAGCAAGCACTCGTCTGCGTTCACTGCAATTTTCATCACCAAAACCGTATCATTATTATCACCAAAACCGTATCTTGTGAATTAAACCGTACCATGACGGGATATGCTAAATCAATGACGTTTTAACTTCGGTTTTGAACTTTTTTTCATTATAATTTCGGGGAGAGATAAAAATTTCCAAAGTAAAAAATCTTTTTGTGTATAGCTACAAATTAACCAAGTGTCGGCATTCGGCAATCAAAGCTCCGGTCCCACCAGCAAAGCTTTACCAGTTAAAAGGCCAAAAGCAGCACGTGACATGGAAGGGGAACTGAACTCCGAAATCACGCTTTACCCTCCACAGTACATCCACCTTACTGTTACCTTTATTTCGCGGTGAGGTGAAACCCCAAAAAGATGACGGCCACGTGATCCGTACAAACGAACGCTTGGATAACGAGACCCCAGAAATTACATTTCTTTGTTTTTTTTTACATGAAAAAGACAAAACTATCTCGGATGATTAGCAAAGTTTCGCGCTAATAATCCAAGGAAAATGGTCTGTCGGTTGACAAAAAGTCAGGTCATTTACGCCATTTCCATCAACTATGACATAGATAAAACAAAAAGAAAATTAACCTAAATTTCATTCTGTTAGTTAATTGAAAGACCAGTGAGATGGTACTACTCCTAATGTTGATTTTGGCACGTGGGCTCCATTACTCCGTGATGTACGGCTACTAAGCTACACCAAGTTTGTGATGAGGGGTGGTTGAACTGTTGAAGTGAACATGAAACGGTTCCCACTTTCCACCCCATGAATGATAGGTTTGGGTTTCAGATGGACCCCTGCGACGTCCCTCATGCACCAGCTCACCGTAAAAACCCTCTATTAACATAGATATATACCTGTATATTTACGCAGTCCAATTACACCACCGACACTCCCTAAATAGAGAACGACTCTTACAGAATTATTGGGTTTAACTTTAGTAAGGGTAAAGTTTTACGTTAAATAAATTTGGAAGGGTAATAAGAGAATTTAGTGGCAAAAGCAATTGGACTCACCAAATCTCCAACGAGCCTGAACAAGGGCGATGTCAGGGTTGTGGACCAAGAAAGGAATGGCGCGCCTGAGGAAGTCAGGTTCAGGCTGGAAATCGGCATCAAAGATGCAAACAAACTCGCAGTGCTTCACGTAGCTTCTCTTCAGCCCTTCTTTTAAAGCACCAGCTTTGTAACCAACTCTGTTCTCTCTGATTTGGTACCTTATGTTCACTCCTTTACTTGCCCACCTCTGGCATTCCAGCTCCACCATTTGCTACAAACGTATCATTTCATTCAAGAAAATAGTTCAAAATCAGGAATTTGGCTTCTCTGCTGATGTGAAATTGTATTTTGGATTTCTTGTGAATTATGACACTGACATAAATCCAAATACACCAGAAACCCACCAAGCCCAGAAAAGTAGTCAATTTGGAATCTTTTACTTGAAAATGAGACATAGAACAGATAAATCATAAGGCATTCATAAAATGCCAAAGGAAGTAGAAAATGCATCACGAAGCAAAGGAAATTCCAGCATTAGTTTTTTGGTTTTTGTTTTCAGTACCTTGACGGCAGGGTCAGTTGAATCATCAAGGACTTGGATTACAAGACGATCCGCTGGCCAAGAAAGATTAGAAGCTGCACCGATAGAGAGCTTGTAAACCTGTTTTAGAAAGAAACAACCATTAAAAGCCAGAGCAAACAAAAGAGAGAAAGAAGAACAAGCATGCAACTTTGGACTAATCTCCACAACCCATAAATAAAATACCAAGAGAAAAGAAGCGACTAAAAGCAGAAAAAAGAACAGTCGAAGCCAAAAACTAGAAAAGAGAGCGACAGAGACCTCTCTCTCATTGAACATTGGGATTTGAATAAGAACCACCGGGAAGTTCGAGCTACCGGATTCCAAATCTTCTTGCAAGGCTTCCCATTTGTAACGCTTGTCGGGCTTTTTCCAGAAGAGCTTTACGAGGATAATCACAACGCCCATGTAAAGTCTCTCCATGAAGAGCATGAGCGCCATGGCTAAGCACACGTAGACCCCAAGTTTCAGGACGGGAACAATCAAAGGAGCTTTGACAAGGTCCCAGATGAGTGCTATATGACCTACAAGGTCGTCTCTTGACAGCTGAAATGTCTCAGGAATTATGATTTTCGGTGATACTTCAGCCATCTCTGTTTCTCTCTATCGCACAAGAACAGAGGAAAACAGAGGAATATAAGGGGAATGTATAAAAGCTAATCCAGAAGAAAAACAAGAACGCAACCCGCACAATAGTAATGTTCCCGTTATGTGCTTTTGGAACAATAACAATGCGGACAAAATGGAGTTGTCTTTCTTTAAGATTTCTTGTTATGTTGGAATAGACCCCAAAAAAAAAAGAGAGAGTTGGATAACAATAGTAAAAGCAAAATTCAATTCTCTCCCTCTCTTGAAAACCTCTTCTTCCACCGTCGCAAAGCCTCCTCTCTTGCTCGTAAATACGAAGCAGAGAGGGAATGGAAATGAGGCCGAGACAGAGAGAGAGAGAGATGGAGGATGTGCAGGTTTTTTTGTGAGAGACAAGGGCAGTAGATATAGACAGAGGGGAAGGAAAGAGTGGTTTAATATTGTCAGTCCTGACCCCGTTGGCGTTTGGAATTTAATCCCTTCTGTTTTTAACCTTCGCTAATTCAGTCAAGTCCTAAAAACTTTACCAGTGGTTAATCTGACTTCAAATTATATTATATATATGTGGGGTTGCGAAAGAGCAAGGTTTCAGTAGTTTTAATGGAAAAGAAAAAATCCGTGCGGATTACAAGGCTTAGCATCTAACTAATTTTGACAATAAATGTATTTAATTACAGTTACCATATTAGAATATGAGAAATCACTCGTTTTGAGCAGAAAAGAGTTGGTGAATGTGTGGGGAAAACAAGTTATTATGAAATGTGATCAGTGATGACATGTTACTGAGAGGTGGTGGGGTGATGGCTGCAGCAGCTTTTGAAGCCCCTCTACTTGTAATGTCTGCACCGACTGATTCCCATAAAAGGTGGCGGTGGTTATACATGCAAACAACTATTACACAACTTAATTTGGTAGTAATTTAATTTAATTTTAAATTACTAATTTGCAAATTTATTGAATATTAATAATTATAAATTAATATAAAAATTAAAAGTTGTCCAATTTTATAAAAAAGGACAAAACTGTACCAAAAAACATAATGTAAATTATAATATGAATAACAACAATGGTAATATTAAAAATTTCATTAGCACACAATATTCAAGATATAAACAACATCGACTGCTTCTTTTTCGTTTTGTAGTCATTCTAACTCTTGAGCCATTTTTACCCATGTGGACATAATTAACGTGTAAGTTAAATCAATCAAAGCATTCGGTATCTTCACTGATGATGGATAACCAGCTAAACTATAGGATGTACCTTCATTTTCTTTACTAATTGATTGTTTCTTAAATCATGTTCGGCTTGTACTTCCTTTGGGTGGAGAACATTTTCTCGGTTGATTTCCTTTGTTTTTATTATCTTTTTTCTGCATGTTGATAAATTAAGTACGACAAATTTTATGTTAAGTTAAATGACAATTTTTATTTTTTGTTGCTAAATTTAAATTTAATATTTTTATGTCGTTAGATCATGAATTTCAATATATAAATTTAATTTCTTATCTAAATTTGATATTTATCGTAATAAAAAATGATTTCCCCTTTTTCTCTTTATTTATTTTATAACAAAACCATCTCTTGATTATTTTCCAATTTTTTTATTTATGTTTAACTTCAACATCTAAATATTTTAATTAGTTTTTGTCTCTTATTATCTTTTTAAACGTTCCCTCTAAGATGCTTTTCTCCTTATCTTTTCTCATTCCCTACTTTCTATTTATATTATCACTTATAGCGAAGCCTCTCTTGCCTTATTTTTTGTTTCTATCACTTTAAATAAGACTACAAGCTCGAGAAACCAATAGTAAAAATCATCTTTAGTAAACTATTCACTTCATAAAAAAACATTCTCTTTTTGTATATGTTTATTTATTCTCTGCAACTAATTATTTGGTTGTATTTTTATAACATGATAATTTAAAGACATTGTTTATTTTATGTATATTCATCTAATTAATTGATATATAAGATAAAGTCTATGAGATAGTAAGTTATGATGATAATATCATTATGAGATTTATATTATATTTATGTATTATCACTAAATTATTCAAAATTATTATTCTATTGAGAGTAGACATTTTTAATATAGAAAGACTAACATATGCTATATGACTTCCTTTGAAATGTAATCGATCTCATAAATTAAAATATAGAGATATTTAAATAAATATACGAATGTTTATTACAGAATAAGTTAAGTTGAATAACCCGATATGAGATTTTTATTTGAAGTATTACTTAAATATCTATGAGAATTCTTATTATTGATGATTGTATAAGTAATCATTTGACTTGAGATCTTCAAAATATCTCATATAGGGATTGTTATATTTTAATACTACTTATAACCTATTCTAGATTATTGTAGCTTAATTGGTAGTTATTTGATATAGCATAAACTATATAAAGATAGTTAAGTTACCAATATAAGATTCATCATCTTAAAGTAATTAAGGAAAATATTTTATTATTATCGATTTATATTGATTCAGAATATCTTGGCTAAGGTAGAGTGATAATTTTAAAATAGTTTTTAATTTAATAGAATTAATTTGCTAATGGTGTAGATTAATATAATTGGACTCAAATAGAGTATACATTAAATTTATTCTCTATGTCTAATAGAAATATTGTATGATAAAAGATTTAATTATATTAAAAATTTATGTACATAAAATTAGTCAAAATCACTTTGATATTCTTAATATTTGCGTGTTAATGATGTTTTGCTAATTGTTAATCTTAATTTATAGATATAAATTATTTTATTAGAGAATTAAAGATAAATTAAATTAGTTTAACAAATTAATTGGTCACACATCAAGAATGGGTAATGAGAGAATATGTAATGTAATCAAGTTGGACTTGAGTACAAAGTTTGAGAAACTTTAGAATTAAATATGAGATAATTAATAAATAAAGGCTAATATGAGATATTAAATTTTACTTAAGGCCAATTAGTATTTAGTAAAAATTAATTAAAGAATGATGAAAATAGTAAAATATCAAAATTTTATTATAAATAGATACTGACTCTAAATGAACTAATACTTCTTACTTATTCATATTTATACGATTTGTAGAGTTTTCTCAATCAACTCGTATGGATATTATTAAAAACCGAACACTTATATAATTATTGTGAATAATCAATTTTAAAATTTGATTCCAGTAGAGCGGCAAAGAATGGATCGAGCTTCACAACAAGTTAAAAAGTTATGATTTAACACTACAAGAAAACTCACGTTCTCCGACGGAATATTCCGTCGGAGGAATCAACATTTCCGTCGGAAACTATATTTACCGACGGAAAGCAACGAAAGAAGAAACTGTCGTCAACAAGGTTGTCGCTGTTACTTACCGATGGAGTAAGCCCGTCGGTGTATTATCAATAACAAACCGACGGAAAATTATCCGTTGTTGTTATATTGCGACGGACATTGATTAAAATTTTCGTCGGTGAAATGCAGATATCACCGACGGAATAAGTCTGTCGATATATTTTAGGGACAGAACCACCGTCGGTACGTTCAGAGCGATAAAAAAAGTAAGTGTAAACTTTAATGACCGAAATATAATCCGTCGGAAAGTTTAATGCTTTACCGACAGTAATTGCATTTAAATGAAAATCATCGTTAATCAAATTACGGTTCTCATTTTTACTCTAATTGACTACTTGATTGTTGTGTAGCTTTGATCGAGACCTATCATTAG
>JANITX010000009.1:10257286-10271156 GCA_027564395.1 Erythroxylum ulei | reverse complement strand
TATTTTCTTCTTCTTTTATTATTATTATTATTGTTATTATTAATTTTTTTAATTATTATTATTATTATTATACATAATTAATTTTATTAATATTATTTTTATTATCATTATTATACATAATTAATTTTCTTATTATTATTATGATTATTAAATGTATAGTGTCTCAATAACACTGTACAATGAAGCAAATAATGGTATTAAAAATCAACATAACTTTTTTATCAATAGATATTGCGGTGCATTAGTATGGAATGTTTGACTTAACATTTAAAAACAAAACTGCAGAAACGAGTGATAGCCCATGACATTCATCTATATGTTGTGAAGGAGAACAAATAAAATAACAAACACTATACTGGTATGGGCTGATTACAGCAACTAGTATCTTCAGTTTCCGAGTAAGAAGCCTCCATGGTTTGTTCATCAAATCCTTGGGTTCAACAGTATCATCATCGTTCCCACCAAAGCTGCCATCATTTGGCCATATAGCATTTCCATACCCATATGTCCCCCCTTGTTTCAAACAGCCATCGATTATGATCAAAATCTCCAGTCTGGCTCCTCATCAGCACTAACTTCGTTGATTTCATTAGTGACAAATTAAATGGATGGGTGAAGCAATCGAATGGGGTTATATCTTATTCTTGGAAGTGTTAGATGGGTCCCTCTTACATGGAGGGACACCATCTTTGAAGCCATCTTTGGTAGGCATGCGGTGCCTCCCAATGATGAATGGAAGTTGAAGCCGCCAGCTACCTGCTGCTTTTGTTGAAAAGAAGAACTTCAACAATTATGGCTCAACAATTGCGGCAGACAGCTGCAAGCACGCGATAGAGTGCCTATATAAGGCACTCTCCGCTTTAAAGACATAGACATAGAAACCAGAGCATATCAAATGTTCTGAAGTTAGAGAATTTATTCCTAAAGGGTTGGTGAGTGACAAAATAGTGAGGTTAGTATTTTTAGGTTGGGAAACACCTTGTGAGCCACTATTTTGGTTTTATCTCTGTATACCTACTATTTATCATAGTGGAAGAAATATTCTGAGTTTTGTCCGTGGACGTAGCCCAAAGTTAAGGGTGAATCACGTTAAATATTCTGTGTCCATTTTGCTCCTTTTATTTTTCCTTTTCACAAAATACACCCGCTGCGCCCAACAACACCAACTACACTTGTGCCTATGAAGCTCTAGCAATGCTAATGCCCTCAAGCACTGGCTATTGTTGGTAATAAGAAGCCAATCAAGTTCTTAAAATGAACAATTGTGTTATTCTATTATTTATTACAGGGGCTAAAAGCTCAAATGTAATATCATACTATAAACAATATGCTCATGAGGTCCCCCATGTCAATCACAAGGAGAAGAAAATCAAGAAGCTGGAGGAATCATAACTATTTTCTTTTATTTTGGTTATCCTATCCTATTCTTGATTCAAGTACATCTCTTGCAATCTTGGGCATGATATTAGGACTTGTATCAACGTTACTTTTCAAAGAAATTAAACAGCAACTGCCCTAATCACCTCTACAAGTTGAGAGCATATAAGCAAGTGCCTATGTTTTGCGGGCTTTAGATGTGGATCCTATTCTATCATCAATGATTCCAAAGCATCTTTTTCTTTTAATAAGCCCTTTAAAGCCGCTCAACTGCTCAACTAGCACACGTATGGAGCACTTTCGTTTCACTCTCAAATATTTCTAGAGTGGCTTTCCAGGCTCGAGTTGCAGATTTATCTTTGGTTTGACTCTTTCCAGTATGTCGGGGGTTCAATATATATTCTGCAGCTTGAATAGATGGGAAATAGTGCATTTCTTCTATTCTTAATCAGTCATTTCAACTGATTCAACACACTGTGATCAGTTGCTTAACTCTCAATGCTTCAAGAGCTTACTCAACAGCAATGACAGATTTTTTGATAACAGCAATCAACCTTATAACTTCAACAATAAATCAGCTTTGTTCCAAGAGATCGTCACCTAGAATGGCAGATTCAACAGTTAGAACATTCTCTCTTATATTATTCTTTATTTTCCACTCTTCACTATCAGTTGACTTCTTAAGTCCATGCCTCATTTGAAAGCTCTCAAAAGAAACAAATAAGAAGGTGAAAACTTAGCAATAATGGTATCGGAAATTTCTTTCAGGTTTTGAATGTAAAGACATGAAGTGTTATGACTTACCTCAATTGCCTTAGCACACAAGATGATAGGCCATTCGAGTTCAGCAATTTCTTTCATCGTTATAAGGATTCAGTGTGACATGCATGGAGACCAAAATATGTTAGAGAATTTTGACGATGCATTGGATCCTAGAGGATTTACAGCCATCACCTAAACTTGAGATGATCTGAAGAACATTTGTTGGACGAACTTTAGCAATGCATCGCACGGTACACACTCAAGCCTTGATTTTCATCATTACTACTACTATCTGTTAGTTATATAGTTTACCTTGTTCAAACTTCTTGTCCTCATCCTGTACATGATATATTTTGGTTTATGTTAAACTCTTCTTTATCTTGTAAAGAGCTAATTAGATAGATTCAAACTAGTGGTTTAGTGCTATTAAGATGTTCTTGTACTTATATATATACATTTCACTATTGCAATACAATGTGTAGGATTCTTGTCTTTCTGCAATCACATGGTATTAGAGCTATGAATACCTCTGAAACATAGAACCAGCTTGTCATGGCAAATCAGTCTTCTCCCATCCCCACCAATATCCATCATGTCTTCTCTGTAAAATTGACCATCAAAAACTATTTATCCTGAAAAACTCAATTCTCTCAACTGTTAAACTACTAAAAACTTAATAGGTTCATTGATAGATCTTGTCCAGCACCACCTAAAACTATTCCTTCCTCACCAATCCCTCTCAATAAGTTTCGAATCCTGCCTATGAATAGTGGTTTATTAAAGATCAGATGCTTCTTTCATGGCTTCTATCTTCTCTCACTGAGGAAGTTTTTCCCTATATCATCGGTCTTGATTCCTCTTTGCTATTTGGCAAGCCTTAGCTCACATATTTGGAGCAGTCTCTCAAAATAGGCAACTACAACTCAACATTGAGTTACAAGAACTCAAGAAAAATGATTTATCTATTTCCCAATATCTTCACAAAGCCAAAAGTCTCTCTGACCAATTGAGTCTTGCGAGAAGAACACTCACAACAGTAGAGTTCAATGCTATTGTCTACCGTAACATAGTGAATATCATGGCATCATCACCACCCTCAACAAAATAGAAATTTAAGACAAAAACAAAATTTAGGCTTCACATGCACCTCCACTTGCAAAGAAGTTGACCTCGAGTTCTTGTCGGCATAACCTAACTCACAATCATGTAAATAAAGTGAAAGATCCACAACATTAAATGTAGAAGAAATGTTACCCATCTATGATGGTAGCTCAAAAACATAGGCATTGCCATTAATTTTCTTTTTAATCTTGAATGGACCATATTTCTTCCGTTGAAGCTTATGACTGCCCTTAAAAATTCTATTCTTACTCAAGAACACCATGACTCCATCTCCATCATCAAACAATTGTACCCTCCTTTGTGGATTAACATAGGCTTTATACCTTGCATTTGCTTTCTCAATTTTTTTTTCTTCACCTCCACTAGCATTTCTTGACCCTCTTTAGCTAACTTCTCAACACCAAAAGAAAAATTAGAAGATTTTTCCGATTTCACTAGATCAAGAACATGATTTGGTTCCTTAGTATAAACACCTAAAAATGGAGAACGACTAAAGCCACTATGAACATCATTTTTGTAGGCAAATTTAGCTTGTACAATCAGAAAATCCCAACTCTTTGCTTGTCATGACATATACATCTTACCAAATTTCTCAAAGTTCGATTTACGACCTCTGTCTGGCTATCGGTTTGTGGTTGAGCTATGCTACTAAATTTAAGAGTAGAATCAAATAATCCCCACAAATTTTTTCCAAAAGTGACTCAAAAATTTAGTGTCATGGTCAAAAGTAATTGATTTAGGAATACCATGAAGTCTCACCACTTCTCTGAAAAAGAGCTTTGCAATTACAGTAGCATATGCTGCCTTTTTACAAGGTAGAAAATGTGTCATTTTTGAAAATCAATCAACCATTACAAAGATATAATCAATACCTCTTTATATTCTTGACAATCCTAACACAAAGTCCATATATAAATCTTCCCAAATAACATTAGGAATCGGCAATGACATGTAAAAACCAGCATTGGAAGCAAGTCCCTTGTAAGTCTGGCAAGTTGTACACCTTTCTATAATCGAAATAATATCCTTTCTCATCTTTGACCAATAGTACCTCTTCTTTACTTCTTCAAGAGTTTTGTCTATGCCAAGATGACCAGTTAAGCCTCCACCATGTAATTCTCTAATCACCTTCTCTCTAAGTGACGTCCTTGGAAGACAAAGTTGGTTTCCTTTCATCAAAAATCCATCCTGCACATAAAATAATCATGGGTTTTTTTTTCTAAACATAAATTCCATATTTCCTTAAAGTCTCCATCATTCATGTATAATTCTTTTAAATATTCAAGACCCTCCACTTTTATACTCAAGGTTTTAATCATGGCAACTCTTCTACTTGACGCATTAGCCACAATATTTTTATTTCCAGAATTATAAACCAGTTTGTATGGAAATTTATCAACAAAAGCTGACCACCTAACATGCATCTTTATTTTCAATTGCTTCTGACTTCCCAAATACTTTAAGGCTTGATGGTCTTTATATAAAATAAATTCTTTCCCAATCAAATAATGTTCCTAAATCTTCAAGGCTCTCACAATAGCATAAAATTCTTTATCATATGTAGCTCATTTTTGTCTTGCATCACATAACTTCTCACTAAAGAAAGCAATTGGCCTCTTTTCCTGAGACAATACAACTCCTATCCCCAACTCCACTAGCACCGCATTCCACTTTAAGTATTTTATCAAATTGGGTAGAGTTAAAACAGTTGTTGTGCACAACTTCTCTTTGATAAGTGCAAAACTTTGCTCTTGTTCTTCTCCCCATTTGAACCTTCCCTTCTTTAAGTACTCAGTAATAGGAGCCATAATGCTGTTGAAATTTATGATAAAACACTTGTAAAATGTTGCAAGTCTGTGGAAGCTTCTTACATCCCCAACATTTTTAGGTACAAGTCATTCCCTAATAGCTTCTCATCATCAACTTTCACGCCATCCTTCCCTACGACAAAACCGAGGAACAACAAACTTTCAGCCATGAAAATACACTTTTTTAAGTTGACATATAATTTATTTTCCCTCAATACTTCAAACACGCTTCTCAACTGATCAAAGTGATCTTATTTTGACTTGCTATAAATAAGGATGTCATCAAAAGATACAACCACAAACTTGCCTATAAAAGCCTGAGAACTTATTAAACTCATGAAAGTGCTAGGGGCATTGGTTAACCCAAAAGGCATCACCAACCACTTAAATAATCCATATCTAGTTTTGAAAGCAATCTTCCACTTATCTCTTGACCTAATTCGAATTTGGTGATAACCACTTCTAAGATCAATTTTAGAAAAATAATTACTGCCCTATTAAATTGATCCAACATATCATCCAACCTTGGTATAGGAAATTTATACCCGATAGTAATTTTATTGACACTCAACTATCCACACATATCCTCCAACTACCGTCTTTCTTGGGCGTTAGTAAAGCAGGAACAACATATAGACTTGGGCTCTCTTTAATATACCCCTTTCTAATAAACTCCTCCACTTTCTCCCTTAAAATCTCATTCTTCTTTCAACTCATTCAGTAATGAGGTAGGTTAGGCAAACTATCCCCAGGAACTAAGTCAATTTGTGTTAGATATCTCTCATAGGAGGTAACTCATTGGGTAATTCATCAAGCATTATCTCTGTAACTTCCTCTATAATGGTTTATACCTCTAAGGGAATTTTGCTTTCTTCCTTCTCACTCTCTTCTTCCTTTTTTACTATCAATAAGTGTAGCTCCCTTGTTTCTTTCATTTCATTCACAAAGCTTCCTTTGTTATTCTTTACTTCTAACAATGAATTCTTTCCCCCATTTGGCTTTGATTTCTTTTTGCCACCTATAGGTACCAAATTATACCTTACTCCATCTTTCAAAAATCGAAACATATTCTCCCAACCAGAGTGAGATGCATCAACATCATATTGTCATGGTCTTTCTAACAAAATTTGGCATGCATCCATATTTACATCTTAATAATGTTCATCCGAGTATTTAACGATAGAGAATGGTACCTTACATTTTTCTGTGACACGAATATCACCCACATTTGTGATCCATGCAATAATGGAAGGGTCTGGATGATGTTCAATTGGTAGCTTCAATTTCTATACTGTTAATTTGCTGATGATGTTCTTTTGACTTCCTCCATCAATGATCAGTTCATAAAGATGACCTTCTACCATGCATCTAGTGCGAAACAATTTATGTCTTTACACATTTTCATGTTCTTTCCTGGAAATCATCAACCGCCTAATGACACCCACAAAAGCATCTTCTTCATACAAGTTATCATCTTCATCTCCATCAGGTCTGCATTCTTCTTCCTTATATGCTTCTTCAGTTTGCTTTATCGTATTAATAAATTTTCTTCTTGAACACTCATTAGAATGATGACTAGGTTCTCCACATTTAAAACACTTGAAAGAAGTATGTTTCACAGGAATTGAGGTGGTTTGCTTGCTTGAATTTTCACTACTATAATTATTTCCCTTCATGTCGGCACCTCGCGTATGAGTGGAGTTTATAACTTCCTTTCCCTTTTCACTCGTTGGCCTTTCGTTGTTCCATGTTTTTCTTTTCTCTCTTGATTTTTGATTAATCAACATCTCAGATCTTATAGCTAAATTCCTTACACCATGACCATTCAAAGCCATCTAAATACCAATATTTTCTCTAATTGTTGGTTCCAAGCCTCTCAAGCCTGTTGTGGTTCACTTTCTGCCAAATTATTGCGAGTTGCCAATTTTAAAAATTCTGTTGTATATTCATGGATGCTCTTGCTTCCCTGTACGTAGTTTTGATAAGCATCGAATAAATACTGCTCATAATCTGGAGGTAAGAATCTTCTTCGTAATAGTTGTTTCATCCTTTCCCAAGAAGACACAAGAGCTCGCCCTCCTCTTCTCCTATTGTCTTTCAGTTGAGTCCACCATACTGAAACTCCTCCCTTGAGCCTATAAGCAACCAGTTTTACCTTCTTTGTGTGGTCAAAGAACCCATCTACTTCTTCTAACCAATCTAGGAAGCCCTCTATATCAAGGTCACCACTAAAGGATGGAATATCTACCTTCAATTTGTATTCATGGTCACCTCCTTTTTGCCAACGACGATCCTCTCTTTGTATAATTTCTTCGTCATCAATGGAGTCTTCAGTTCTCATGGTAGGCTGGAATTCGAGGTCATTGTGCAGGGGCAACTTCTCTGGCAACTTGATCCCCAATTCTTTGGTTATTGTCACCTTGCAATAAAGTTTGCAACTGCCTACTGATTGAAATCAATTGATGTTCGATGTTGTGAATAGACGTCCCGTGTTCTTCGAGCTTTCTCCAAACATTGGGTAATCCCTAATCATTGTCATTAGGATCATTGGCCATTTTTAGATTGAACAAGTTTCATGAGATTCAAGGTTTTGATAACACTTGACGTAGCACGAAAGTGAAATTAACAACACAATTCCAAAACCCATAATTGAAACTGATTGAAAGAGCCAAGTTTTATAGAATGAAAAATATCGAATAAAAGTCCCCAATAAACATCACCAAAATCGAGTATTTATAGTCCTAAACATGTCCCAAAAATCAGGAAATAAAATAATTATTCTACCAGCTCAAAAGTCCTAAAAAAATAGAAATCTAATACAACGACAAAATCTCAACTTCACGTTACTGCAACACCGCTGGCAAAGAACTCTGTTATTTTGATGCCCCTTCAATGTCCTGGTGAGTTTGCCAAAATGTTTGAGTTATGCTTCCTTTAATATTGAAATTATATAATCTAAAACAACATCACCCAATTAGACAAGACCATGATTGCACTCTAATATAATTGTCTGGCAAATATCGTGCAACTTGTTTGAAATTTTGTATACCAAAATAAAAAAGAAAAATATATGGTGAAAAAATTGAAAATTATATAAATTTGGTTATCACACTATTAATAACTATATGTTCCATATCTCAAAGGCTCTTCTTTTGTGAATCTTCAGGACCATTCAAGGATATCATAAAGCAAAGAAGAAGAAACATACCGATTTATTACTACTACCACAACTATGCTACTTGTTCAATTATTTTTAATAGAAATATGTGCCTTTCTTAAAAGAGAGAAATAAATAAGCTTTTGGGTGTGAATTGTTTTCCTTTTGAAACAATAAAATTGGTGATATTGTCCTCGATTTTTCTAATAAAATCAATATAAAAAAAGTTCTACGTTAAGGGTGCTTGGTTGATGAGTTTGCGAAGGGGTTAATGGATAAGAAATAAAAAGTGAGTTATTATTTGTTGATTATTATTATAGGAGTAATAGTTTGATCTCACTGTTGGGAATTCTACATACCCTTCCTTTAGTAGATAAAAAAAACTCATTCCTTAATAGTGGTTTTTTTAAAAAGTTTTTAATACTAATTAATTAAATACAATTAATTACAATATAATTAATTAAAACATAATTAAATTTTTAATTAAAATAAATAAATAAATAAAATATAATTAATTACAATATTTTTATTATTAATTAATTACATTATAATTAATTAATTAGTTATAATATAATTAATTAAAATATAATTCATACATTGATTAATATATTGTAATTAATTAGTTACAATATTTTAATTAATTAATATATTTTAATTAAGTAATTACAATATAATAAATCAATTTATAATTAATAAATTAATTAAAATATAATAAATTTTTATTTCTTAATATTTTTTATAAATCAACTATTATCAATAATAATGATAATTATTGCTAATAATAATTAATGCTTTGATATAAACTTTTAATTTATTGAGAACGGAGAAGCGAAGCAATTCTTCTTTTTGTTTTTTAAGTTTGAGGTATATCTACTGTTTTTGATGGACGTGTATAGAAAAAATACACGGTATTAATTACCTTACGAAAACGAGGCTACAGATGATCTTCCCTGGTCGTTATACGTAGATATCAAATTTAAGGAATCGCGAGTAGGATCTAAAGGATCAGCAGAGCTGATAAAATTAGGGAGTGGGAAGGTTTGAGAAATTATTTATTATAACACTAATCACTCCGCAGTTCATGACATCTCGTAGTCATTTACAATTGACTGCAACCGACAGAACAGAAAGCCTTGCTCCAAAGTTGACGGCCCGTAACTGAGTGCAGGTTTTCTGTCTAATATTATAGTGTTTTATTGTATTCAATAAATTTCAGTTGTTTATTTATATGGGTCTTGTATGAGATTCATGTGAGACCCATAAAATAAATGACTGAAATTTTATAATACAAAATAAGACAGAATAAAACTGGACAAAAGATCTGGTCCCTGCAACTTCCCTTGCCGTGTTTTATTGACTTAATATCACGCGTCTTTTCGATTTGGAATCTTTATCCATTTTGTACCATAGGCGTACACTTTCAATAAGTACTCCTTACCCTACTAAAATTTTATAGTAAATGAGATGCACCATTGGACTAAAAACTTTCGACTTGTTTATTTTTTTTCATCATCTTCATGTTTGATAAATAAAACAATCGTGAAAATGATCATTTATCTGCTACAAGATCAAAAACTAACTATTCCACTTTACATGCGTTCTACTTTCTTTGTTTCATATGCAAAAGCAAATCCCTGTAAACATTAAGAAACCAAACAATTGCATTAACCTAAGCGTCGTTGTTGATCTTTTGTTTGGACTTCAGAGAAAGGGACGAAAGACTTGTCGTCGGCACCGGAAGCCGAGATTTGCGTAGTTTAAAGGTGGGAAGGTGAGGCTAATCATGTTAATAATGTGGCCAAAAAGACATGGTGACCTACTCAAATTCAAGTGTGGCCAGTGGAGCCGGTAACTCATATACAACCCCTCCTCTACGTGTCATTTATCTCCTTTCTTTTTCCTCCACCACTTCTTTTCCTTGTTCTGCTTTTCCATTGCATCAAACCATTGGTTTCTTCATCACGTAATTATTTATAAATCTGAAAAAATAAAACTTCTATAGTTACAATTGGTAAAGATGGATTTGATTCTGAAGTCCTGTCAGTCGGTGGGCTTCAAAAATAAACAACTAGAGGGATGTGAGCTGTAATGTTTCTTGTACTACACAAAACGTGAAGCATATGTATACTAAGTATTGATATCAAGTATTAGCTTCTTAGGAAGTCTATTGTAAGCTCTCCATCTGTCTATATGACCTTTCCTTTTCGACGCCAAGTCATGTGACACTTATCTAAAAACTGACACTAGCTATTGTATTGTTTATGTTAATTTCCTGTATTTCTTTGATTATGTCCCTTCAAATGCTATGGATCCTACCACTTATATGACCAAAACTATTAACCCTAATGAGTTGTGGTTACCGAATACTGTTATGATGCAGACGCACTAACGCAATTATGGTTTTGTCTCATTCCACGCAAAGAACTTCAAGTCCACATGAGATTTACAAAGATTTGTGAACCAACATTTCCCACACTGTATTGAAAACCTTCAAACTCGACTCGGTTAATTACAAGGTTGACAAACCTTAATGAGCATAATGTTATCAATTATTCATACTTTAGAAAGGGATTTCTTTTCTTTCAGTAGTTCCCATAAAACCTAATATCTATGTTAATAAGACAATCTAACATAAGTTTCGTATTATTATATTTTATTATTACATAGGGAAAATGTAAATATGCAATAAGTTCTCTTATAGTTATCAAGATTTAAAACCTATTAATGATGATTTCTCCTATCAAACTTTATGTTATCGTATTCCCAAATTGATCTGTCACATGAGAAAAGAAGACTGATTCTTAATTAGTCATCCTCGCATTGTTTTTCCTTTTTAATTTTCTAGTTAAGCCACAAGTAGAAAACTGCACTTGATACCATCCTGCTTTTATTTAAGCTAAAATGATTGGGATATTCTACCTAAATAGCTTCTTTTTCATGTTAAGTTAATGTCAGTGTCTTAAGGAAAAAGTTCACCAACTCTTTGAATATCTGTCAGAACGTTTTCATTTATAATATGGATATATAGAACTTCACAAGTTTTCACTAAGAAACCTTCTAACTGTAGTTTGTTCTGAGCTATACCCTGCCAAGCTACAAATGGGAAAACCTCTAACTGAACTATATCAAATATTGAAAGAACAAAGAAGAAAAGAATGCATCTATGTGCATATATTATAAATGCTATGTCGGTGATTAAGTATATTGACCTTTGAGAACATTAAAAAACTTGGCAATGACGCAGCTTTTGATCCAACTATATTTCATATGAGAGAGCAGGTATAACCTAGTAGACTCTAATTCTTCCTTTTGTAAATTGTGCATATCTCCATTTCACTTCTTCTTTTATTAGTTCTTATCCTCCTCCTTTTGGCCGTTGGAGATCTTGTGAAACATCAGCATCAATTTGGTTCATCAACCCGCAAAAGAGAATCAATTTACGTCACGGGAACTCTACAAGTACCATTTGACTCTCGGTTTTGATTTAATTGTTTAGAAAATCTATGCAAAGAAAGGGCAGAATGGTTATGGAAGTTGAGATGTACCTAGATATCTTTCTGTTTATGTTTCAAATCGGATGCCTTGAGATTAAACAAACAGTAATCCTAAAACTTGTTGAATATTTACAAAATTGGAATGATCAATAATGAGTAGGATTTGATATTTGACTTTTAATATTTAATAGGGTTGAATGAAATAGTTTTAATATTATTGATGTACTACTTAATGTTGAGAAACCACTGATATCAACTTTATTTATGGCACTATAAATTGTTATGAATAGGGATTAACTCCATATTCATTAGAAAATATTGTGTGCATGGAAATATAAAAAAATGATTTAATAGATAACACTTCCATAAAATTTAAATTATTAATTATTAATTTAATACTATAATTTACGATACTGGTTTTTAAAAAAAATTGGAAGCAATATTAATTAATATATATCATTCATCTATATATTTTATATTTTAAATTAATTTTTAATTGAAATATTACATAAAAAATGTATAATCATTTTTAGGCACTTCTCGCTTTACACAATCAACCTAGAATTCAGAAATATTCGATTGAAAAATTATAACCAATCATTAATAGAATCGACCCTAATTTTTGGGGCAATCATTAACCCATTAAAACATATAAAACTTTAGAAATTAGGACAACTATCAAAATTTAGGTTATGCTGATTCTCATAATTAACAGATGACTTTATAAATTTAGAAGATGCCATATGCATATATCCCCTCCTCACAATGCTATCCATCTAATGTTGGCCCTTACCTTTACTATTCTTTGCTTGTGCGTTTAGTTTTTGTTTTTAGTTTAGTTTTGTTCAGTTTTTAAAAATTATGAAAATCTTAAAAAGTAATTTTTTCTATTTCTATATTTTTTCATAATCTAAATTACTATCAACTAAATATATATTTAATTGTTTAATATTAAATAAGAATTATTATAATTTCAATTTTACTTAATAATTTTATTTCATCTTTATAATTAAATTAAATAATTATTAATAAACATAATTATATTTCAAATATCTTCAAAATATATAAATTTCAAATAAAATTTGATTTAATAATTAAAATATAATTGAAATAATATATTAATTTTTAAATAAAATTTAAATGTCAAGTTATTTATAATAAATATAATATAAGAGATTAAAATACATTTATTTGATTAAAAACAATTTATCTTTAATTTTATCTAATATGTAATTATTATCGATAATAAAAATATAACTACATTAATATTATCAATCAAACAAGTTTTTATTTTTATTTTAAAAAACATAAACTAAAAGTAAAAATTGAAAACTGAAAATTACAACAAAAAATATACGTAGAATCAAACCGGCTCATAAATTTTTTCTTAAAATATGAAATTAGAGAAATAAATAATTGATGAACTAAGAGAAGTGACAGAAATCGTCGTCCGTTGGCAAATTAGCATCAAAACCACGAGACTAAAACTGGGAGTCAAAACATAAAATAGTTTTTGAGATGTGACCATCAGTATCAGCATTACCTACTTGACATAGATGTTCTACTGAATTATATATTATAAGAAGTAGACGTCAACGATTTTGGATATGATTGCACAAGTGAGATATTCCAAGTGAAGCTAAGTGTTATATTAGATACCTTAAGTAGAAATTCGATATTGAGGTTATTAGAACTAATGCAAAAAGAAGCATAGAATAGGGGGTTTGGTTTATCCCATCCCAAATTGAGGATTAAGAGATTGTTAACTTTATTAAGAGATTGAAAACAGATCTGAACTTCGAGTTCGAATAGGAAGAATGATACATGGTGAATGAAATAAGAAGTATATGTGAAGTCAATAAAGATGATTAAGTAAAGAGATTGCTAGCAAAGTACAATTGATGGCATAAGTTATACATCCTAGTAGGACCACACCGAAAGATCCCTTACTGACTAAGAATGTCAAAACAAACAAGTAAATGTTTGAATTGATGGTTTTAACAATCAAGAATATGTTTAAGGCATATACTTTGAAGTTTATAGGACCATGAGATCCAAGTATAGTTCTTTTTAACCTTAAGCACAAAAATCACAGTCCTAGTGAGTTCAGTTAAATACTGTATGAGGAGTTAGATGATAGAAAGAGTCAT
>JANITX010000009.1:10218913-10247305 GCA_027564395.1 Erythroxylum ulei | reverse complement strand
AAAATTTTCTTTTTATTTATTCATTCTAATTTCCTCATTTTCATGTCACTTGACACTTCAAAATTTCAAGGAAATTTTGGGGTCCAACATGTAAGGTTAAATACAATAATGATGGCACTATAGATAGATACAAGGCTCGATTAGTAGCAAAACGTTTTCATTAGATAGAAGGGAATGATTATTATGATAGTTTTTCACCTATTGCTAAAGTAGTGACAGTCAGAACATTCTTGCTATAGCATCAGCAAAGGCATGGCATTTGCATCAATTAGATATCAATAATGCATTTTTACATGGCTAATTAGATGAAGAGATTTATATAAAGTCCCCACAGGCTTATACAAAAGCATTTAATGGAAAAGTTTGCAGATTAAGAAAATCATTGTATGGACTTAAACAGGCATCGAGAAGGTGTAATCGAGAGTTTTCTCAACGTCTTCATTAGTTTGGCTTTAAATATTCTGCTCATGACAATTGTTTATATGTCAAAGGAATAAGTCAAACTCTCTTAACTCTAATTGTCTATGTAGACGATATTGTTCTTACAGGTGCTTCAAAAGATGATATTTCTACTGTCTAATAATTTCTTCATCAATAATTCACTATTAAGGATTTAGGCTCATCAAAATACTTCCTTGCTTTGGAGATTGCTCGGCCATCTAAAGGAATAATATTAATTAGAGCAAATATATTCATGATATTTTGGAAGATGTTGGTCTAGCAAGTGCAAAGACTAAACAAACTCCTCTTCTAAAGTCATACAAATTTTATGTTGAAAATGCTCTGTTACTTGCATATTCAACGTCATATCAAAGTTTGGTTGGTCGTTTATTATATTTGGGATTTACTCAGCCTGATATTACGCATGCAATACAACAATTGAGCCAATATGTTCAGTCTCCTACTATTCTTCACTTAAAAGTTTCTTTACATGTTTTAAAGCATCCGAAAGGATGTCCTTCGAAAGGATGATTTTATCCTTCATCATCTTCTTTTAATATTACCCCATATTATGATGTTGATTGGGCAACTTGTCCAATTATATGATGTTCTCTTGCAAGTTATTGTGTTTTCCTTAGTTTCTCTTTGATTTCTTGGAAAACAAAGAAACAACCTACAATATCAAAATCTTTGACAAAAGCTAAATATTGCAGCATGGGAGCAACAATTTGTGAATTACCGTGGATTACTTATCTGTTGCAGGATTTTGATATTTCTACTAAATTACCTATCTCTTTATATTGTGAAAATCAATCAGCTTTATATATAAATCAATCAGCTTTATATATTATTTTTAATCCATTTTTTCATGAACGGATGAAGTGTTTAGAAATTGATTGTCATATTGTTTGGGACAAATACAAAGTTGGTCTCTTAAATTGTCAGTATATTTCTTATAAACAACAGTTAGCTTATATGTTTACAAAATCTTTGGATGGTTCTATGTTTCACAATTTTCTTTCCAAGTTGGGTTTGTGTGATTGGCACCAACCTCAAACTTAAGGGAGGATGTTACAGATACTGAAGATTGATGAAATATTGTCGCGTATGAAGCAAAAGTTGAAATAGTAGAAACAAAGTAGTAGTGTTAGTTTTTGCAGTTTATAGTTATTTTCTTCAGTTACAGAGTAGGCTTCCTTGTAATTTAATTTAATATGGAGACTAAGTATGTAATACAAGTAATTATTTCTAATTGTTGTATATAAACAAAATGATCATGAATAACAATAAAGAAGTGAGATTGCTTTTCTTCATGGCACAACAATAATTACGAAACCTTTTTGTATAATTTCTCAAAAGCAAGATTACTTTAAATTCTATAAAATAATTAGCAATACATCATAGGAAAGCATGGATTATAATTTGTACCTTCTTTCGAAGCTTATTTTTTTGTCAAATCCCTCGAACAGTTTATAAAACCAGCTCATCTTAGCCACTGTAGTTACACAAGTGTCTGACCTTTAACGATATTCATAAAACGAGTTAAAAGAACTCTATAACTATTACAAAGAGGGTTAGGCAAGGAGTACTAGCTACCTTACAGCTTAAGTCTATTTATACTAAATTTAGGATGTTTTAGTAATTTAATTTAAATTTCAATTAAACTTTAATTAGATTTATAAATAATTCTACTAGTTATGCCCAAGATCTAATATCTTATATTGATCTTTATTTATTAAATATTTCATATTTAATCTTACAATCAAGTTCAACTTAAATAAAATATATTTTCTCTCTTCAATTCATTTGTTGTGTGTGACCTATTAGATTCTCATATATATTGGTAATAGATATAAATTATAACCCTAAATCATATTTAGTATTAGATAAATTAAATTTCTTTAATTTATCTTTAATTATCTAATTCAAAAATTTTATCTATAGATCAAGATTGATATCTAGCAACATATCATAACTACCCAAATATTTAAGAATGTTAAAATGGTTTTGACTAACCTTTCTATTTTTTCTATAATTTAATCCTTTTATCATAAAATATTCTGATTAGGCATACAACATGAAATTAATGTCTAATCTATTTTAAGTCCAATCATATTAGTTCTCCAGCATTAGCTATTGATTCAATTAATGAAATTTGTAAACTATCTTACAAAGCATCATTTCATGTTGGCCAAGGTTTTTATGAATCAATACTAATTGAGAACGATGAAACAAAAATATTCTCCCTAATTATTTTAGGGTGATGAATCATATATTTATCACTCAACTACCTCCATATAGTTCATGTTATATCTAATGACTACTGACTAAGCTATCTTTGACTAGAACAGGTCATAAGTAGTATCAAAACATAATAATCTCTATACAAGATAACGTTGAAGACCTCAAGTCAGAGAATCATTTATACAATCATCAAAATAAGAATTTTCAAAGATACAAATAATGTTCCAAATGGATTTCTCATATGGGGTCAGTTTAGTGAACTTGTTCTCTAACAAACACCCGCGCGTTTCTTTAAGTATCTTCATACTTTAGTTTATGAGATTAGCTAAAATATAACTTATGCTAGTCTTTTTATGTTCTATTAATGTCCAATTTAATAGAACAATAACTATGAATAATTTAAGGATAATACATAAATAAATACAATATGAATCTTATAATTATAATTTCATCATAATTTTATTTGCAATTTAATATTATCTTATGAACTTTATCATATACATCTAAATATGTACAAGATAAAGCATGTCATCAAATTATTTTGTCACTAAACTACAACCAACCAATTGGTTGTAGAAAAAAGAGTCAAAGAACAAGTGGTTGTGTTTCAAGTTATAGAGGCATAGACAACAACTCCTATTTTCCAAAGAATCAAAGGATATCTAATCCTTTGTTCATAATTTTTCTTTTATAACAAGTTAAATGTAATTGCTTACTTTTGGTAGGACTTCACACTAAGAACTTTATGATTATGAGTTTTCAAAAATTGATAATAAGATCTGACATTAAAACGCTTCAAAGTATGATGTGTCTATATCAATCATCTTTGAAGTGCTAGGATAATAATTCAGAAAATTATCTTTGTTACTTTAAAGGATTCAAAAGTGTTGAATCCACCGTTTCCACAAGTTATTAGATATGAAAATTTCCAGTTTGATTAGGGCAATAACTTCTATTATTGACCTAATCAACATATGATTTTATAGTGGTTATAAAGGATGTTGGTTATTATATCAGAAGAAGTTCCTTGTTAATAAAAATTTTCATTGTTTCTTTTACTCTATTTTTTAATTTAAATTTTATATTAATGGCTAACTATCTGAAAATAAGATAGAATGGGTTTAACTATCTAAAAACTCTTACATTTTAAGAAATTAAAATATACATATTTAATCTATAAAGACTCATCATTAATGAAAAATTTTCAACTTCATATACAATTTTATTGTTTTAATAAATTTAAAGCCCAAGCCACCTTTTCCCTTCAGTGTGCAAACGTTGCCTCCTTTCTTTTCAACTTTTGATAATTATATTTTATCAATGATAGGCAAAAAAAATCTTCATTTTTCTTTCAAAGTATTTAACAATCAACATTGAAATACTTATATGTGAATTCTAATAGATATGAAGGCCATTAAGTAACTAATAGAATCAATTACAACATGTTTGCAAATAAAAGCTATTTATTGTTTCAATTATCAAATCTCTGATCTACCTTTTCTACCAGAGGATAATAATTGTTATTAGTAAGTTTGATGTATAAAGTTAAGATTCCCAAATACTTCGTGGTCAACTACCCTTCTTGGAAACCCATAAAGTGG
This sequence comes from Erythroxylum ulei, assembly GCA_027564395.1. NCBI lineage: Eukaryota > Viridiplantae > Streptophyta > Magnoliopsida > Malpighiales > Erythroxylaceae > Erythroxylum > Erythroxylum ulei. Next base: position 10,243,019 of record JANITX010000009.1, on the reverse strand, counting down.
ATTAGTCTTTGAGCTTGAAAAACCCGAAGGGGTAGCAGTTTCGCGAACTTTCCAATTCATTTCTAGCAAATAAAAAAATCAGAAAAATTAAGAGAACAAAAAATAAATTAACACTGAAATTTGGTGACGCGGTTCGGCACACTTTGCGTACATCTGTGGGGCTCTCACCCAACTTGATAACTTTCACTGAAGTATAATAGATTTACCCAAGGCTTTACTGAGCCGACACCACTCAACTCTTGACACTATCTCTCAACCTCACTTCCCGTTAAAGAATTTCACACCCAATAGTACGACCGCCTCGTACTAACCTCAACTATGAATTTACTCAATCAATCTTTTAACGAAAGAACAATAATCGAATAACTCAAATAATTAGAATAATAAAGAACGAAAACTAAATACACTTGAGATAGACAAGAACTTCTCAATGAGTTCCGCTTCTCTGAAATGGATCTAAAAATTATTGACAAAAATTGGCAGAATCACACAATACTCTAAACTACCTTGTGGCTTAAAAGTGAAGAAGAGTACTGTTGATACTTTGTCTTGAAAAAGGCAACTCCAAAACTCCAATTTAAGAACACAAAGCAGAATCTGAAAGGCTTATATATAAAAACACTTCAGAGAGAAACAATAGCTTTAACAGGCAGAATGATCGTGGAAAGGAGTTTGGCTTCCCATCCCATAACACCTAATCTCACGTGTCGATTTCTTCTCGTATTCCGATGTCATCATAAAATTAAAGGAGATATAGTTTGCAATCCTTTCGTAGATATTTGCATTAACCCAACAATCAACCAATTATCTATGTTTTTCCAGTATATAATTAACGCCTACTGCACAGCTGTGTTTTTCTTCTCTATCTGAAATCCACAAAATCATGTAAGCATTGTTTTTCTCGTTATCTGGACAACCCCTCTTAGGTAAATGGTTGATGTCACCGTCGAAGCTCACCGAACACCCACGCTCTTGACTCAACTCCTTTAGTGAACTCCAATCCATACAAAGCTAGGTTTGCAATGTTCAAGGACTGATTAAACTTTGTTCAGAGAATGGACTAGATCAATCTTTTCGTGTACTATACCATGGTCCTGTAGAAGTTTCAAAATAGGTAGACCTATTCACCAAAAATCAATGAATGCGTAGTCGCACAATAAACTTCCAGCCATCCACACAAACTTCACACATATGTGATTTATCACACACTCTATTAAGATAGACTTCAATTCAAGATAAGATAATTTCTCAACTAGAAGATTATCCAAATAGCTTTTGAATCCAAGTCATTATCTAATTAATATCTTATATGCCTAATTAATAAATAATGCTAAATCTATTTTCTTAGATATATAACATATATCCTAATAAAGCTAAACATTAATTATCACCTAAATGAAGTGAATCACACGTTAATACAATGTTTAATAATGAGATATAGATGCACATGAAGGGGGATTGAATTGTGATAAACTTTTCGTTAATCCCCTTTTTTGAAAAATTCGTTTGTTCAAAGAACTTCGTTCTTAAAACAATCAAAAACAAGGTTGTAAAGTATTTTCAAAAACTTTGTATAACAACAAAATCTAAAAATATGAATTGAGAGAGATTGAGAGTTGAGAGGTTTCGACACAACAATTTTATACTGGTTCACCCCAAACTGTGGGCTACGTCCAGTCCTCAGATGTCCTTCTGAGATTTCACTATTTCTCAAACGTTACAAGTATTCTTTGTATCTGAGCCTCTTCAGGTCTCTACAAACAGTATTCTTTCACTCTTAGCCTCTGCAGGCTATCTGCACTACTTTCACTCTGAAAGTTGTTTCGAGCTTTGTTACAGAAATAGTAGCTCTAATTTGTTCGCACAATATTTCTCAAGTATTGCTAAGCTTTTTAATCTCGCTCTGACAAAAAAGTGTATCTCTCTTTGACACGACTCGTATTTATAACCTTCGTCTTCAACTGCTTCTTGAAAACTGCTTCTTGATCTTTCAAGAATCGGTTATTCAATTGAGTTCTGTAACCAACTCAAGCTGATGTGTCTTCTTGATTCTTCCATCTGCTTTCCGCTTTCGCGTCTAGCGTCCGCTTTTTCTTCCATCTGCTTTTATTTGCGTCTGCTTTTGCTTAGCTTCCGTCTACTTTGGCTTCCGTCTACTTTTGTTTCCGCCTGCTTTTGCTTAGCTTCCGTCTACTTTTGCTTAGCTTCCGTCTGCTTTTGTTTTCGTCTGCTTTTGCTTAGCTTCCATCTGTTTTTGCTTCCGTCTGCTTTTGCTTAGCTTCCGTCTGCTTTTATCTCCGTCTGCTTTTGCTTTATTTATTTTTTTCATCAAAATCATTAATCGTAAAGTCATTTTGACTTAACACTAAATGTAGGTAAAACTCTTATTAGAATTGGCTATCAACCTTAAGTAATATTTTAAGTCTTTCAAAGCTTCAATAATATTAACTCAAGAGGAAGAAGAAATTTTAAATACCACAGCAGTCGGACATTGTTATATTTAAATAATATCTCAAATCTTTTGCTAAAGTTATTTCTCTTATCCAATGAATAAGCTAGGTAATGCTTGTAGTACCATATTAGACCTTTTGCTAAAGGTTTTAGCAATTCTTTCTTCTCATATTACAGATACCGCAAAACTTAAAGTTAGCTTGAGAATCAAACTTTTGCTACTTTTATAGAAGAAATCTAGTGAATGGTTGAGTATTAACCATTAATCATGTAGTTGGAGCTGAATTTCACACAAATCTGTTGATATATAAACATTAAATAGAAAATGTTAAAGAATAAAATGTCAAAGAACAGGTAGTTATGTTTTCAAGTCACAGGGGCATAGAAATAACTCCTATTTGTTAAAGACCTGAAGAATATCTAGTTCTTATTTTATAAGTTTCTTTTTATAACAAACTAAAGTATAAAGCTTACTTTTTGTAAGTGGTGATTAGACCAAAGTACTTCACACTAAGAGACTCCTAAAATTGTAAGCTTTAAAAAGGGACTTCACAATAAGAGACCCTAGGATTTTAAGCTTTAAAAAGCTGACAACATAATTCATTCCTAAGGCACTTTAAGGTATGGAGTGTCTATATAATCTAATTGTTCTTTGAATTGTTAGGTTAATAATTCATAAAATTATCTTTATTACTTGTAAGCAAACGAGAGTGTTGCGTCGATAACTTTCACTAGTAGTTAGCGGAGATTTTAGATAAACATAAGATTCATATAGCGTACATATAGGAGACAAAGTGGATGAGGGTAAAGTGAAAGAGAAAATAGGTTCAAACTTTAGTATTCATGGCATTCAAGGCAATAATTAAAGGGAACATTATAAACTATTATAACAATTGTTGCATATAAGATGATGCAATATCTCTTAAGCTCATAAATGAAAGTTTGTAAGGATGCTTCTAGTGATTTTGAGATGCCTATTATTATTCGCCAAGGAGACAAACTTAATTTAGGTATATATTTTTCACTTTTGTTACTTGTTGGAAATTAATCATCATTTGTTTGTTTATAAGGTTATTTTTGTTGTCTTATAGTTGCTTAATGGGGCCAATTCAGAAATGGTGTTCCAGAATTACAAAGATTTGCAATTCAAATTCTGAGTCAGTGTGTGAGTCAACAGAGCATGAAAGGAATTGTGAAAAGAATATATTGGAACGTAAAAGATTGAATGACTTGATCTTTGTTTGATATAATTTAAAGTTTCGAGAAATGTATGTTATTATTATTATTATTAAGTTGAATATAATTTCTTATAATTTTATAATAATTTAAGTTTATTTGTATACTAAGATTCTTAATAAAAACAAGTAATTATGTTTTAGATATGTTTTTGAAAACATAGCCAAATATTTTTAACTATGTTTTGTAAAATATAGTCAATTTTTTAATATATGTTTTAACAAAATATTATACCATGTTAATGATAATTATTTGTGGCATTTTTAATTTATATTATTATATATAACATTTAGATTTTTATTGTTAATTTATTAAACAAAAAAATTGATAATTTGAAGCATTGTATATGAAAAGTACAATACCATTAAAGTACATCAACAAAAAGAATATTCTTCATATATGAGATTTTAATTACAACCTTGACAATTCTATAGACAAAATAATAAATACAAAGACCAGTTTACATAGGACAATTACTCTTTAGTCTCATGAACCTATCAAGAAATAAGAAATGCTACTCTTTGGATCTTGAATAATACGATCAAGGCATATTACTCTCTGTTTCTTCAAGAATGAGGGCTTTAGTTGGCTTTCCAAACAAATCAGTGTGCTCTTGGAAAGGAGACTTTGTGAAGCATGTTTCCCTTTAGAAATCGAGTGTCGAAAATTCATATGTTTTCATAATACACTCAAAAGTGGTCTGCAACCACAAGTTCCATCAGAAAACAAATAGCAGAGAAGGACTTATGGTTACTCAAAATTCAGAGCCTCAAGATATAATGAAATAAAACATAGAATAACCTTTCTTAATTATGTAAGTCACGTTATCAAGATTATACCAAAATGCAACCAAAATCAACAACTTAACATGAGAGCATACTAATCAAATGTGATACCACTACAAATCTGACTTTCACAATGAACATAAGGTAATATTCTTTTGGATTATGCCGAGGAAATTCAAAATGTCAAGGAAGGTAATACCAGCTAATTTGGACAGACGCATATCACCCAATAAAAATCCATACAAGCATGGATTCATCAACCCTCACCACATTTAATCCACCATGTGATTACAAAGAACCTTATAAGTCATGCAATTATTACACATTGCATCATATTATCATTCACAGTTTAGAGTATTTGATCTAACTGCAAGTGCACCATGAGATAATAATGTCACCATATGATGCATCTGGCTCAAATAACTAAATAACTAATAGCATCTAAATGTTTGAAAAAATAAAACAGAAGCTAGCAATTCCTTCTCTTCTTTGTTTTAAAATTTTTGCTAGTTTTCATAAAATAAGAATATCTTTTGTACATTACACTAGTATAGTCATAAATTAAAAGAAAACATGCTAATTGCAAGATTGCTATTTTAATAACCAATATTTCCTACTTATAATAAACAAAAAGCAAAAACTAGTGGTAGAAGTAAATATTTACTACGAATAGCAATGCCGCATTTCTTCCAAGCTCGTCCCCATTTTCAATGACATCTTGAAGTGCATCTGGAAGAACCTTCCATAATTCCCCAACAAATTATGAACCTTTTCGACGACTATTCTGCAGAATATAATTTGTCAAATACAGAAAACAAGCCTTTACTCACATGGAGAGCCATGGAATTGTCTATCTCATTTTTCCACAACATGTTTTGCTTTGTTCATATGGAATATATGTAACTTCAGTTAAATCAAAATCCACCAATAACGAAAGAATTCCCAAATCTAGTGTAAGCGCAGTAAACTGAGTAATAACTTAATCAAACACACCCTAAATTTCACAACAATTTTCATTGATCTCTCAACTTCACTAAAACTCTAAGTTTCATAAAGAATTTTCATTAATCGCCCAAAAAAACCCTAATTTTCATAGGAGAAATCAATTCGTACAAAAATTAACAATCGCAACTTCAAGAAATAAGAAATCATTCAAGAAAACAAAAGAATCAAACCTCGAAGGGAGGCTTTTCTCGAAAAAGGAAGCAAATAGGGTTAATAATGGTAAAGCAGGAATACTTGAGAGGTCCAGTTTCTCATCAAATTTCACATCTTCCTTAAGAAATCAAGCTTTAAAATGAACTCACGATGAAAAATGAGATAAGCTTATAGGCCAAAAAAAATAAAGAAACACTCATTCAAACAAAACTCAAGACGACAGCTATAGGCCAAAAAAAATAAAGAAACACTCATTCAAACAAAACTCAAGACGACAGCTTTACAACTCTATAGACAACAAAGAGATCCACAAAACAAAACCCTGATGCATTTCATCAGCCTAAGTTTAGATATAAAAAAAAGTAACAAAAAAGCATGTACAAACATAAGCTCTCTACATTATGGATTGAGAGCTACCTTTCGTTTTCATGGAGGAAGAGAAAAGAAGAAAGTAGAGGAAGAGACATGGGTGTGGCGCTTTCATGGAGGAAGAGGAAAGAAAGAGCAATTGAGAGATGAGTGCTTTAGGATTTTAGAGCTTTTCATTTTAAGCGCCAATCTCACTTTCATTCCCTCCTTATTTGGCACATTTAGCCTCAAAAATTGTAATATTTTGGACCATTTAGCAACGACTTTTAAAAATCTTCACTAAAGGATCTACTTTTAGCGACAAAAACGTTGCTAAAGGGTCCACTTTTAGTAACGATTTCAAAATTCGTCGCAAAGTGTTGACTTTTTAAAGACGATTTTTAAAAATCATCGCCAAATCGTCCTCATTTGATTTAACAACGATTTTAAAAATGTAACAAATTGTCTACCTTGTTGTAGTATTTAGCGACGATTTTTAAAATCATAGCTAAAAGATTAACTTTTAGTAACTATTTTTTTAAATTCGTAGCTAAATGTCGATATTTGGTGACGATTTTCAAAATCATCACAAAAAGTAAACCTTTTAGTGACTATTTTCCAAAACGTCACCAAAAGTTATCCTTTTGGCAACGATTTTAAAAATCATCACCAAATATCAATCTTTAGCTACAATTTTAAAATCGTAGCAAGAAAAAACGTAGCATTTTTCCTACTTTGTTGTAATGACAAACTCTTGTTATGATACTTATGGAGTCATAAAATTTTATTATTCTTTCTATTTAATATTTTGATGTAATTATACTTTATCATAGGATGAAATTGCAACATTTTAAGTATTTTATATTATCCTTTTTCATATTTGTATGATGATTAAACGTTCTTTTTTATATTAATTATGGTCATTATTTATATACGAAATATATGAAAAGTGATATTAATAAAAATAATAAATTATTGTTATTTCAAAATTTTATTATTATGATTTTAGAGAAATGATTATATAATATACTGAGGAATTAATTTGTAATTTAAAAACTATTTTATAATTTTAAAAATTATTTGAAACATTATCTATATTGATCGGTTTGTAATTTAAAAACTATTTTATAATTTTAAAAATTATTCAAAACAATATCCATATTAATCGATATTAGTACAATATCGTACTAGAATTAAATCTAATACCAATACGGATACAATATTGATGATATTGGATTAGACATTATTGTTGAATTGATTTGACCTTGATAATTAATGACATACATATGTACGAAAATCAAAAGATCATCATAAAAAGCAAGACAAGTACGTCGACGTAGTCGATCATAAAAGGAAAGAAAATGCACAAGTTTGCCATTTTTTCAAAAAGCAACAGTCATATACTGCTTCTTCTTCTTTCAAATGATTTTCTAACAAAATCTATCCCTTTATTCGTCTTTATTCTCGTCGGCAACACTTCTCAAATGCGATTTCTGACCCATGGTAGGGGGCTAGTACCGATCGGAGGTCTTTAGAGTCTTTATTAATGTTTTTAAAAAAAGAAGATTGTTAAATAAAAATTTATCGATTTATTTCATTTTTAAAAAACTAATTAGTTTATGAAAAAAATTATTAATTAATAAATTGATCAATTTTTTATAACAAAAATTATTAAACTAGATTAAACTGAAGAATTAAAAATTGAATGAAAAAGTTAACTGATTTAATATTTTCATTGTTCAACCGATCGAACCGGTTCAATTTTAAAAACATTGGTATAAGTTAATTAGGACAACAATTTTTGGTGTTTCCTAATTTGTAATTACTTCTAACTAAATTGCAATCAGTTTATCGTTCATAGATAATTACGTTGTTACATTTAATGCTTAAGTTTTCTTTGCCATATATGGACTATCCTGTCCATCCATGTCTTATATTTTTGGTATATATATGCGATACATTCAAAACTAAAGCTATGTTTGAACTATATTGCTGTTCTCTTGCACCAAAGTTTGACTTGTGGTATTGACATACAAAAAACTTCTAACTTGTATGAATTGGATAAATTACCAGTTGCAATTATTATTAAAAAAGATTTTAAAAAGTAATTGTGGGCACAATAGAGTTGTGAATTGTCACAAGTGTTGTTATTTACTTGGAGTCGTATATATTCGTCAGAAAATTTCTTATTATACAATACAAAATAACCTTTACTTTTTCCTAAACCTATATGTGTATACACATATATATTGTGTATATATCTATATGTGTGTGTGTGTATACACACACATATATATACTGTTCCCATCCTTTATTTACTTAAGGTTTTTGGTTATACAGGTGTAGTTATGTACTCCATATGAACGAGCATATCACGGAATATGTGTGCTACAGAGTTAGGTAGTGGAGGCCACTAGTATCCTTTGATTTTTATATGTGGCTTCGCTTCATTTACCATCTTCTTATATATGTATTCGGCTGCACTACAGGGTATTAAAAGATACAGATATGGATATGCAAGAGAAGAATGGGAATGCTACCGAAAATGTTCTAAAGGAACATGAGCGAAAGCTTGACGCTGGAGCTATTTTTGTGCTCCAATCCAAAGGTACTTACCCTACGTAAACCGACCAATGTCTTTATAGCCTCAAAGTGAAACAGCATGCATACATTGTTCGAGCAGGTACATTTATCGACTGATTGTTTTCTTCTTCAACTGTGCCTCCCTAAAATCTCTATCTCATTTTTCTTCTTGAGTTCCTCTTTATTATACGATCCCGCTGGCTGAAAACTCGAACAACCTGCTTTCTGATATGCAAACTCATTTGGTGCGATAATCTTTTTGTATTGTTTTAGTGGTTATAGTTCTATGAATTTGGATACGACATTGGTTAAAAAAAAAATGTAGACCATATTACTCAACAAGTAGACTCTGTTCCCCAAGGATGAAACGTGCCAGATTGGTTGGTAAGGAGTAGCTCATTAACACCTACAATAAGAAGGGCGGGCATTACATGTATATGATTTTGGTGAAAGCTTAGGTAATGCATATATATATAACACCAAAACTACGTTAGTTTAATGACCGAAATCGAACATCTACGAGGGCTGCCATGTAGTGTGGCAGCTCTACTCCAAGCAATATGCTTGATTCTTGCTAGAGGGATACCACTGAGTCATATGGTCTCTTCCAATGAAGACAGGTCGTTTTAGGTCATACTTTAAATATTACTATGGGACAACCAATTAAAAGGTGAAATGATAGCCTTAGTTTGGATATAATTTATTGATAAAAGTTTTTTCCTTATATTTCCTTATCAAATGGTGTCAATAGTCAATACTGGAAAATTACGGGACATGCAAAGCAAAAAGATGAAAGATGACAATTTACTTGCATGTTATGTTATATGTGTATGTACATGTGCATGAGATGAAGAACAGTATACGTTAAATGTATATAGGATCATGGGTGCACTGTGGATACCACCTAACAACATCGATAGTTGGCCCAGCTCTTATGAGTCTACCATACGCTTTCAAATTCCTTGGATGGGCCGCCGGTATTTGCTTTCTGGTCATCGGAGCTCTGATCACTTTCTATTCTTACAACTTGTTGTCTATGCTTCTTGAACATCATGCTCAATTGGGTCGTCGCCAGCTTCGCTTTAGAGACCTGGCTAGTCAAATATTGGGTACTTACCACTTCATGGTTCTCGATCAATTCTCATTTAGATTCAGCACCTAAATACTAAATTATTATAATAATCATGGAGGAAAAAACAGCAAAGGACACTATAATGTGAGGCATATTAATGGAGATCATTTCTTGCATTATCATCTAAAGTTTATAGGAGATGGGGTACAAAACTGATTAAGAGAACAACTTTATGCATGGTTATATCCACTTTTAAAGACAAAATCGAATATAACTATACGAGGTTAGAATAAAATCTTTATTCAATTTATCCAAAAGGTTTTATTCAAATAGCATCATTCGATACTCTCTTATATATACATATATATATATATAATTGCATCCGTAAGCTCAGACATATTCAGCATTTTACAAGAAAATCTGATTGTGTGGTAGGGCCAAGAACGGGAAGGCTTCTTGTTGGTCCAATACAGTTCATGGTCTGTTATGGTGCTGTTATTTCTTGCACTCTTCTTGGAGGGCAATGCATGAAGGTCAGACTTCACTCTACCAAACATTTTCGTTCATGGCATGTACATTTTGATTCAAGAACATAAACAAATGTAAGATCTTAACCTTCTGCGTTGTCGGTCATCAGACAGTTTACATTCTTTCAAGGCCAAGTGGAAGCATAAAACTTTATGAGTTTGTGATCATATTTGGGTGTCTAATGTTGATACTGGCTCAAATTCCATCGTTTCACTCCCTCAGGCACATCAACTTCATATCTTTGCTTCTTTGCTTGGCTTATAGTGCCTGTGCTACCGCCGGTTCCATTGTTATTGGTAATCTAGTAAAGCGTGCTTAACATGATCCGCGACTAAATTTATAGATTAGGTAAGTTTATTTCAGGAACGGCTTGGATTCTGTTGCAGGACATTCATGCAAGGAGCCAAAGGACTACTCTGTAACCGGAAACAGTCAAGATCGTGTTTTTGGTGTCTTTAATGCTACTGCCATAATTGCAACAGCATATGGCAATGGGATTATCCCAGAAATTCAGGTCTGATTTGATCTACTAACCTTTGATTATTGGCCTCGACCTTAATTTGTTGCTACAGATTATTAAAAAGAAAAAGAAAAAGTTTTACAGATTGGCATATTTTGCTTACAGGCAACTGTAGCACCACCTGTGAAAGGGAAGATGTTCAGAGGACTTTGTATGTGCTATATCGTACTTGCGATAACGTTTTTAAGCGTTTCCATATCTGGCTACTGGGCATTCGGCAACATAAGTGAAGGCCTTATCCTCAGCAACTTTGTAAAAGATGGGGTAATCTTGGTACCTAAATGGATTATCTTGTTGCCCAACATCTTCACTATTTTACAACTCTTAACAATTGCTGCGGTAAGAACATCTCCTTTTTTCTGGCTGATGCATTAACAATAACATTGATGTGCACAGAGCAAAGTAAATGGTTTCCAGCCCACAGATTTACTTGCAGCCTACAAATGTTGTGCTGGAGCAAGGTTTTGGGGACCCAACAAGTCCACAGTTCTCTGCTCGTAATGTTATTCCAAGGGTTCTCACAAGGTCGTTGTCCGTTGTTATATCAACTACAATAGCAGCAATGTTTCCATTCTTCGGCGACATCAATTCGTTGATTGGCGCATTTGGCTTCGTGCCCCTAGACATTATACTTCCAGTTGTTTTTTACAACTTGACGTTCAAGAAATCAAAGAGCAGCCTGATTTTCTGGTTGAATGTCATTATAGCCGTCACTTTCACAGCAGTAGGGGTACTAGCGGCAATTGCAGCAGTTAGGCAAATCAGTCTTGATGCCCAAACCTATCAATTGTTCGCTAATGTTTGATTGTCTTATAAGGAATTGGACTGTTATTACTGGAAGCTATTCTATAGATTCATAAATGGTAGTGTCTTTGGATATATATTTATACCACATATAAACAAACCCGCTAAATAAACTCGTATCGATGCTGAATATTATAAACCTGTTGTAGGAAAATAACAAACATGATAGGTTTATAAGATCCAAAAGCACATCTTTTTGCTGCATTGCATTTCATCATCAGAATAACAAGGATGGTTCACAGTGACCTGTTTTCCCCCTTCTATTTGCTGACATCTCCACAAAACATCTCCAACCCAAGCTTATGAAATTCTTCTATTTTTTAATTTAGCAAGCTCTACCAAGAACATGACACTTCATATAACATCTCCAATTACGTCGGTATTGTCAAGCATGAGTAATAGGAACACTGGAAAACAGAAATTGTGAACTAGTAGCATTTTCATGACAAGGCATTTGAGCACCAATATCCGGAGACATTCTTTGACATAAAATGGGCTGCGAGGACTGCAACGCATTTTTGCTAACCTCTTTTTGATAATCAGGACTGAGATTTTGGTTTATAGCGGTTGCATTGGCTGCTTCTCCATTCAATGGTTCTGAAAGCACAGAAGTTGGTGTGGTGCAACTTTCTTCAAGTTTTGTTGTTGTAACAGTTCGTGTGGGAAATTTTGCTGTGGTAGGTAAACTAGTAGCTGTAGAAGACTCATTTGACTGCCTCATTTTCAGCTCCCTACTAATGTTCTGCTTAAAACTGGCGACAATGAGCTGATGAATCAGAGAGAAACCAGACGTGAGTCAAGCCGCAAGTATAAGCTAGCTGATAGACTGATAATTCACATTGGATATTAATATATATATATATATATATGTATGTATATATATGGACACATCTTTTGGTCATTTCAAGGATTCAGAACACAATTCATGTAATGGAAAGAGTTAAATCCTGTGAAAGTTAAGGAAGCCTGAACGTTTTGGGATGTTATTTGTACATATATAAATGGAGAATATACCTGAATTGGGCCACCAGCCACTAAACAGGCCGCAACAGAGCCACCAAAAACCCGACCATCAGAGCTAGCCAGTGAGACACCTAACATGCCAATTTTGGACTTTGAACCACTCGATTCACTAAATGTAAAAGTTCCGGACAGAGACAGAATCTCGAAACGTCCCTGAAACGAGGGAAAGAGTGACAGGGTTCAATCATCGTCACCAATTAGGCTAGGCTCACATAGAAAACAACGTACAGGGAACCACAAAACTATGGTTTAAAGTAATAACATATTTTGTTCAATTTTATAATGTTTTATCGTGTCTAGTAAATCTTAACTATTTATTTATGAGAGTTTTGTGTGGGTTCAATATAAATAAATGTAGAGCCCGCATAAATAAATGACTAAGATTTATTAGACACAATAAAATACCATAAAAATTGGACAAAGAATCTGAACTTTAGTTTAAACCACTTTTTGTTGCCGTTTATTTATGTAGAACCCACGTAAAATCCGCATAAATAAATAACTAAGATTTACTGGACACAATAAAACACCATAAAATTTAGACAGAAATTCTAAACTCTAGTCTAAACCACTTTTTGTTGCCTACAAAATATTTGCATGCAATGCCTTCAAGATATCCTGTCAGATTGCCGTAAAAAGAACAAAAGGAAAAGTTTAAATCAGGATGAGTCACACCTCGCATCTTAAAATTCCACCTGAAGATTCAGGTTGCCGTAAGATAACGGATGAGATGGCACCAGTGGCAGACAGAACACAGATTGCTCGACGACCCAATTGAGAAAAAGTCCTTAAATTTTGGAAAACGTCCTGCAAAAAAATGAAGATGAAAAGCTAAATTGCAAGAAGAAAGTATTAAGGAATGAATGATATGCCAAACCAGAGCAAAAGCAATGAATGATCAAATGTCTGCATACTTCAGTATTATTCTATCTGGACTATATCATTCATACCTCTCCTGTATCTACAGTTAATACATGAGGAATGAAGTTTCCTCCAGCTGTTTCCACTGCAGCACCACCTTCAGAAAAGAAATGTTTCACATCGTAAGAATCTGACAGTTAAGATTTTTCATCATAATGAATATGTCTTAAACAGTAACATTTAGCTAATTGAAGTGGATTAACACTTTTCCGGTGACAACTAATACAGTAGTTTAATTTAGTGTCCTTTTTTAATTACTTAATTCAAAGAATTAGCGTACATCCTCCCAACACTATCAATTGCAAATACAAAACCAGTTACCCACATCAATTCCACTTACAAATAATCAATCAGCAACAACATAAGACGTATATGTTTAACTTTTTACAGATAGTAATAAATATGTTATATGTAGACATAAATATGTGCGTTAACTCAAAACTCACCAAGAGCAGCCAAGAGCTGCAGTTTACCGGAACCACGAGGCCTTCCTCTGCCACGTTTCACCCCTGGGACGGTTGTAGTTGAGGAAAAGGCCGGAGAAGGAAGCGACCCCATGCACACTCTTTTGCTGCCATCGCCGCCTGTGCTTTTTCTGTCCTTTCTTGGCCTCCCTCTCTCTCTTTTCACCACCGTTTCATTATTAACATCAACGAAAGATGATGATCCTATTCTTGACTCCCCTCCGCCACCACCACCACCTACTTCAACCACCACAATGCTCGTCTCTCCGCCGACGCTAACTGTCTCCTCCTGCACCTGCATCACGTGAGACGGAGTGGCTGAGGCTGAGACAGGGTTTTCCTCTTCCATGCTATTCCTTCAAAACTGTCCCCTACAAAACCAAAGTTAACACACTTCAGCGGCAACCGCAAGTATATAAATATACCTACGTGCCTGTCGGTGTGTCCAGTCCACAGAGGTACAAGGAGAGAGAGGGTTGGTAGGACTTGGAGGGTTTCGCAACCGTGAGTATGAACAAGCGTAGCTGTGCCCAAATCTTACGGTGGTCTTAGTTTCCCTCCCGTCTTAGCCTTACAAGTATTATCAATTATGCGGAGCCGAAGCGTTTACTTTATACATTTGTCCTTGCGTTTTCCAGAAAAGCCCCTTCCGGACACGTGGTTGTAACGGTTTTATAGTCAATTAACGGTTTTATAGGATTATATTTCCATAGGTGTTTTATTAAAAAATTGTACTATTTGGTAAATATCTTATTAATAAATTGACAGGTTTTTACCAAAACAGTAACAAAAGCTTTATAGGGCCATGAATGTTATATACTGTACAATCTTAATAAATTTGATGTAGACTGTTGTCGTTGCTAGCATAAGATCATACGAGTAAATTAATTTAATTAGAACCAAAATACTAAAGGAATGACATTAATTTTCATACTTGATTGATTCTAGTGTTCCCATTTAATTCTGTTGAAATACTATTTCAATAAATTACTCTGATTAGAAAATCTACTTATATAAAAAGAGCAAAAACAGATCATTTAAATTAAAGGAGATACAAATTTCACCGCTCAGAAAGTGTTTAGGATCTCATCATTATCACCAATGAAGCGAGATCTGGAAAAGTTCGATAATACGCAACCTTATCCTTACATAATAAAAATACTGTTTTCAATGGACCCATATGTAAATGAGACAATTTAAGAAAGATGCAAGATACAAAAATAATTCATTAAAAGCATAAAATAAATGAAAATACAAGTAAAAGTTAAAAAAACAATAATAATAAAAATAATAATAATATCACTAAACTATTAAAAAGAATAAAAATAACGAAGAAAACGTAAATAATCCTATAACTTGATAAATAAATGAATAACTAATCGAAATAAATAAATAAATAATAAGAAGTGTTTAGGATCTATTGACAGAAAACAATGGAATAGATAAAAATTTCACCCTTCCTACGTAAAACTTGTTCTGGATGAACGATTTGGACTTAGACGCTTAGGGATCAACTATAACAAACAGAGGTTGTGACAGAATTAACAATTTAATCATAAGAGGACGTGATTTCTCATTCCAGTAAGCCCAATCCAACTGGTGATTTCAGTCTCCTGGTCAAGTCTTCCAACATGGAGCTAGATCACTCAAAACTCACGTTGGATTGATAGTAACGAAAATGATACCAGCACCCAATTTGTTATAGCAAAATTGTTACAGAACCTATTTCAAACGCAACTCAGATTTCAATTGAGGCTATACTCAAATGGCTTTGCCTGGTAAATCTTAACAGATAAAAGTTGCTGCGTCAAAAGTTTAAACTTTAATACAGTCATTAGTACCATCTTCAATAGACATACAAGTCGACTCTTCCATCTTTATAGCTGAAAGATCATGTGAGACAAAACGAACTTTAAGTTCTCGTAGTCAACAAAAGACACTTTTCATATATTCATTCTGGTATTTCCCAATAGTTACATGACACTTCTCCATGTCTTAAGTTTCAACACATAAGCGTACCCCTCCCTCGGTTACGAACTCGCAATTACAAGATCAGAGTTAAATAATGCCACCTTTTAAAAAAAAACAGGGTTAAGACTGCTCGAAAAGCTATATATTTGGGGAACCTGCTTTTTGCATGGATTTGTATATGTACACCAGCAGCTTCTGCTGAGGAATCCGGCTTGTTAGATCTCCCTGATTTTGCTGAGCTATATAGTGCGTTAGAGTGCAATTCATTTTCCCGGTCATTAGCCCAATTGTAGTTCCACCAGCACAAACACCACAAGCAACCATGCACCAAGACCATATCCAAAATTGTGGCCTGCAGTTTACTGCCAAAAGGGACCATAGCATACTATCCGTAAACTAAGTTACCCTTTTCCTTTCCCTCTTCGAAGTATTGTGCCAAGCCAACTGGTAAATTCCCCTCAGAAACGACTTCAAGTTCTCACTAACGTCTTGATGTCCAGTGACCAAACCTTCCAACCCAAGTGGTCTACGTAAAGAGCATTTTCAGCTCTTCAATTCGAGCACTTCGAACTTCTTGATCAGTCAAGGCACCAGAGATCATCCGCTGCTTCCGTGCTTGAACTGCTTCCATTCTTTCCTCAACTGTCCCCTGCCATTTAGTTAAATCCTTAAGTGTACAAAGTTAAATTACATAAACATGTAGAACATGTAAGAATCTGCATGCAAGTTAAAGCAGCAGAATGTCTATAACTTGAGAAGAAACCCTCTTATTCCTATTAATAATGTAAAATAGTGAGATTTTGCTCTCTTGGTAGAAATAGAATTGCTGAATTAAGTTAGCTGATCAATGGTCATGAAAAGAATCAATAAGTTGAAGTTGCATGAATTCCAAGTTCAGTGGAGAAAACAGACCTTAACAATGAATCGCTTGATTGTCACTGGTTTGGTTTGTCCAATGCGATGTATTCGCATGACAGCTTGTTCCTCCACGGCTGGATTCCACCATGGGTCCTAAGAAAAATGCTTGACATCAGTATAATAGTCAAAGTAACCAAGTTACAAACCCCCAAACAATGAACTCTAGAAAAGGGAAAGCAGACACTCAATGTGCTATTAACTTTGAGAACCTAGAAAGTCAATCCTGAATTACATCCACACAAAAAAAAGATTATGTCCTCGCAGAAATCTTCCTTCAACCTCTAAACAACAAACAATTTTGCCTCCTTAACTTAAGGCCATAATATGATCCAAGGTATAGGAGCTCAAAATAAAGTTATGAATAGACATACAAAAGACAAGTCACAAGAGAAAAGAATGACCAGATTACAAGTTAAAGATGATAACTTTATATTGAACACACCATGATAAAGGCATTGGATGCTGCTGTAAGATTTATCCCAACCCCTCCAGCCTTCAACGACATCAGCAAAACCTAAAGTGGATTTAAACCAATAATATTCTCAGACCAAAAGTGTTATATGAAAAGGTGGCTTCATATTGATCATCAAGGTAAAAAAAAGAGCAGACAACAGAAGAAGGTTAACAGACCATAACACTATTATCTTCTGAAAATTGTTTTATTACTCGTTCACGCTGCTGTTGGTTTAAAGTCCCATCAAGGCGAAGAAATGAAATGTTTGTCCTGGCCAAAATGGAAATTTTGTTATTTCAGGAAGAGAACAACCTAAAGATCTGCTTCAAAAGAAATCTTGAACATCAGAAGATGATATCAACCACAATGAGGAAACATGCGAAAGATCAGATATCAACCACAACCTGCATAAAGCTAATACCCATATCAACTTGTACAGAACAGGCATATAGAACTCATGATTATTAAGTTCTGCAACACTATGAAACAAGGTCAATATGCTTCACATCTCTACGTCCACAGAAGAAAATAATTCAAAGTAGCAGAAAGAACTACTACAAGAAGCTCATCCAACAAAACACATACCTCTACAAAATTTTCAGCAGTTGCAAAATTGTTACCTAGAAAGAGGGATTTGTAAGAGGTCCAGAAAGGCCGTCCACTGACTAAAAACAATACTCTTAGAGCCTGAAGAACAAAGAGTTTCAAGTTCTTTCAATAGAACTACTATTTTGGCTGATTCAACCCAGTTTTTCTTAACATCAATCCTGAATCTACTGCCAGTTGGTGCCGTAATAAGCTCTTGTTTACTAACCATTTTCCTGCAACAGAAGAATAGCTGAATATGGATAAGTGAATTCTGTTCCCAGTTCTTGTATCAGAAACCATCAGTTAGGAAGAGCTTATTGTATAGTCCAGAATGATATTGAGCAAAAATCATGGAATCAACTGAAAGTGTTCTGTTGCAAAAGCTTCAAACAATGCATTCTTCAGCCTATAATAGTAATTTGCAGTCAATGGATTGATTCCAAGATCTCATACAAAAGCTTTTTCGAGCTTGAATTCTTAGACTTCCTTAAATAGAAATTTTTAAGCAAAGAGGTGAGGGCATCAAAAAATGCATTCCATTGATTTAGAACAAAGCTCTCAAAACTTGAACAACTTTTTCAAGAGATCCATAACTTCAAATATGTAACCTTTTTTTAATAATCAAGATCATTCTGGAATCTTATGTCAGTTCTAGCTGCTATAAGCTCTTACCTAATGCACTTCTTATAAAAAGTAAAATATAGAAACCATAAATTGCAAAACACTTTAAGGAGAACAATCTGTATTCCAATGGAAAAATACAGGATAATTCTTAAATATACCTACAAACAGGACATAAACCAGATGCAGGACTTTTCCAACTTGCCAACAGACATTCTCGACATATGCGGTGAGCGCAGGGTGTCAATATTGCATCCTCAAAAGCTTCAAGACATATAGGACACTCTCCCTGTTCCCCCTTGCGCAGCTCTTCCACAACTTCTTGAACATATGCCAGTGAAGGCACACAGTTGGCTTCCCCATCCAGTGCATTTTCGCCCATTTTGAGGAAACGTTTGGCTAGCTTATCCAAATCAGAATATTCCCGGGTATCTCCTCGACTGGATACATCAAATAAAACCAATCACGTAGTGAATCCCATTAAATGAAAATGTGAAGAAATCATACACTTGCACAAGTCCAAAAGGTATCTATTAAGCAGCCCCACAATACCCATAAAGTCTTACTAGAAAAAGAGCAGATAAAGACTAGAAAAAAGGAATAAAGTATCAGTAAAAGAAACACATAGGATTTAACAAAATCTATAGCTCTTATGTTTCGACAAGGGCACAATAGCAGAATAAAGCCTGCAAAAAATTTCTCAATACCATCAAACCCAAAACAATATGACAGAGGTAGAAGGGAAAGGTAAATAGCCAGCATACATCTAAACAGAATACTTTCATAAACAGCAACATTTTTATTCCCATTGAAAATCATTCCAATAGACCAGCACATTGAAAAAACAAAGAAGTTGACAAGTCTAAACCTCATCACAAGAAATGGATGATCACAACATTGACGAAGACGTAGAAGCAACTCCAAAATTGATGCATAATTATGAAGAACACGCCCTTGCTCAACAAACTGATCAAACTTCACCTGAAAATGTATATGTTGTGTAGAAGGAATGAGATGAGGAAAAATATTAATATGACTGCATGAAACACATGACAAAAGCCATACAGACCTTTAATCGTTTAAACAAAGCTTCGTAGAAATCTCTTTCAGTGTCTGTTAGTTCGCAATAAATCATTTGAATATCAGCTGGAGGAAGAACTAGAATTGGCCTGCAGATAGAAAGGATTTAAGAAACAATTTACAAGAGACTAAGACACTGTACTCTGCTCTTAACCAATATATTCACCTTCCTTCCTTGTCTGTGCTAGACTTTGTTCTCCTCAACATAATAGGTTTTAAAATGGACTGAACCAACTTTAAGCCTCTTTCATCACCCTCCTCAAATGGTTTCTGGACAAGTTTGTTCCACCTATTTAATGTAAAAAGATCCAGTACATATCAGAAAAATATATTGGGTCTCAGAAATACTAATTGTGAGACAAACAAAGGATTTGAATAACATAGTTAACCAACCCCAAAATGTTTGCAGTTCAAAGCTTTGATATCCACTGCAAGAACTAATTTAATCTTTGCAGGCCTCCTTCCAGTCCCACTACTGAATATAATATGATCTAAAGTTATGAAAACCATTTAACTCTAAATCTTATGGTTCCACTTTGCTTAAAAATAAAATATTCTAACAAATACATTCAACTAAATATATTATAATTTCCGCACACCCTAACTTTAAATAGTAGTCTCAGAAGGCTATCCCAGAATGTACAATTACCCAATATAACTTTAAATAAGAATTTAAGCAATGGGCATTTAAATCATGGGCCACTATTGAGAATTAACTATGATCCTTCCTACAATTTCTGCAACCAATGAAGAAAAAATAAGATGGCAACATTTACTCTAGCAGAAAGAAGGACAAGATTTACCATGCCCAACTTTGCCAAGGTTCAACTTTCAAAAATCGAAGAAGGCTGTAGATGTCCTCCAGGTTGTTCTGACACAAAGAAATGCAACATCAAAATGTCACATGTTATAGATATAATCAAGCTTTCCGTATGTATGTATAATGGAAACTTCCACTGCACAATGTAAATAGACATCAAGAACTCAAGAGGATGGACATCAAATCCAAAGCTAATAAATAACTCACTATTTCTTTTTCTGGAGAAAGGGAGTAGGAAAGTCTGATACACTACCTGGATTGGGGTGCCAGTAAGACACCAGCGAAGACGTGCAACTAGAGAAGCAGCAGCAATAGAAATTTGACTTTTTGAGGATTTTATGGTATGTGCCTCATCAAGAATCACCCTAAACCATTGGACAGAATATAGTCCCCTATTCTCTTCAGCATCCTGTGAAGGAATTAACAAAATTCAAGCAAGAGCCATATTCCTTGAAAGCATACAAATATGTTGACAAAAATACAGGAGAATAAGTAGAACATACTGTAATACCTCCGTTGAAAACTCTGAGGTTAACACTCCATATGTAGTTATCACCACATCATACTGAGCCAAAAGTTTAGCATCCTTAACTCTACTTTGACCATAATGAAGACAAAGAGACAACGAACCAGGTTCTGCGTGAGTTTCTATCTCTGCCTGTGCCAAAAAATAACTAAAGACTTTAATGGAGAGATGGCAATACATTAACTCCTCAATCATAAAGCAATATCAATTTAATACATTTAATTGCAATAAGTATCATGCAGGGTATGCATTAAATACCATCAATTATTACCTTCCACTGGCTGAGTAAAGTCATAGGACATACAACCAGGTTCCCACCATTTAGCAGGATCTTCTTTTGCTCTTCCAATTTATTAGAAGCCACCAAATTTTCTTCTTTGTTCATCGGATTTAGACACTGTTCTGGAAGATTGGTAACTTGAGTGCTCTTACTTGAAAGCTGACATGTAGATGGATTAGTTGATGACCCACCCCTTTCGGTATGAGTAAGTAAAAGAGCTATGGTCATAATGGTCTTTCCAAGTCCCATAGCATCTGCCAAAATCTTCAAAAATATGACACGATAAGTATATATAAGCAGTAAACATAATCTGATGTTCGACATTCAAAGAAGGCAGGAGAAACATACTCCTCCTCTGGCCATTTTAAGTGTGCTTGGGAATTCTGTGGTGGCATCACCGGAAAAGGCATTCAGATACACAACAAACTTCCTCCTGTGAAACCAAATAACTCATTAATAGTCATTACAGCAATTGAAGTTCTGTACAAAAAGGAGATATCAAACATACTCCTCCCCTAATTGATAAGCCTCCCAACATGGATGAAGGGTCGATGCATTGTCAATGCATTTTCCCTTCTCCAATTGAATCATCCAATGTAAAGCTTGCTTTTGGTAAGGTCGAAGTTCACACTGAAGTGTGCTAGGAGGGTCCATTTCCTAATCACAAAAAATTCCATGTTAGATGCTCGTTCAAGTTCCACTCTTACAATAGCATCTTTCATCCTTAGCATTACCTCTAACTCAGAGGTGCATCCAACCCCAACAATATTTTCGAGATCAGCATCTGTGATGGGTTCCCCATTTTCAACTTCATCTCCATCTCCACGTCCAGACTGATCTCTCAACTTGCTAGCAAGTGATGTAGAAAGACCAGAACATTCCTATGTAGTTGAATAATTCTTACTAAGTTAAGTGAAGATTGGGCAACAAACTTGTGAAATACAAATGACTATTTTACTACCTTAGAGTTTAAAGGCCGCTTCCTTGTGTTCAAATCAGCAGGTGTAAATTCTGCCTGGTCATGATAAAGAATTCATTATCCACATTTGGACAATAATATCCTTGTACACACAATCAAGTCCATCACATAGCAAATTGAAGGCTTCAGACTTCAAAGGAATGATAAAAATTGAGCAAACAGAAGATTTCACCTTCTGAGATGGAGGCAAGCCAATCAAACGGAACAAGTTTGGAAGAGGATGAAGGACCGTTTCTGCAGAGGTACTGCTGGCTGCCTTAAGTGAGAAATGCTGGGGCTTGTTGAACATGGCACTATTTAGATAAACACTAAAACAGAAAGGGGGGGAAAAAGTGAAAATCCATCTGTAAATTTAATATCAAGTCTTGACATAGCAGTCTTACTGCTCCATCAAAAGATTCATCACCAATTTTGCAAAAGCACAGACAAGGTGTAATGATACCTTACTGACAATACAATAGTATCCGTTATGCCCAACACATCAGGAGCTGCCTTACAACACCCAAAAACATTAACTTTCTTGTCTCTCACTAGAGGCAGAAGACACCGAGACCATTCATTAGGTATTCGACCAATCTGTCACAACCCATCAAAAGCACAACACAGAATACACCAGTCAAACATATGAATAACTTCAATTGAAAGATGCAAACAAAGGCCTTAACTCTCCAGACAATGCTAAACCAAATGATTGATCCTTATAAAGTTTTCACTCCATAAACATCATCATTGTCATCAAAACAACAATTACTGGCAAAAACGACAAATTTATGCCGCTTGTTCAGGTACCTCTCCACTCTCTTTGGTGGAAAATCTCACAATCTCCGAACATGCCGCTGTTGCCGCAAACTTTCCTCTGTGAAAAGCCTTTCTGGACGCTGGTGATCTCAAACTTTCACTCTTCTGGACAAATGTAAATATCACTTCATCTCCGGGCTTCACTTTCCTCCCTTTACACGTAGACAATCCTGACACTTCACTGCTACCCACATACCACCACTCACTCCCTAGAGTACTAAATGCCCTCGCATTGACAACATCTACGCTATAATTCACATGGCAATTTTCTTCCTCTTTATTCACTCGCTTCGGTTTCGGATAAGGTAGTAATTCTAGACATACTTTGGGGGTCCCTGGTGTCTGGAGTTCCTGTTTGAATGTGGAATTCCCCCGATTCTTCTCCGCTCCATCCACTCGTTCTGACTTTTGGGTAACAGCATTAGGGTTTGGGGCTGAGATTCTGTGGGTTTGGGATTGGGGTATGTGTTTTGTACTAAAATGAGGAGTGTCGAAGATGATGTTGATGGCAGCAGTAGGATTGCTGTTTGAGAGATGGAGAGCTCTGATTATGTCCATGTCGGAGAAGCCCGGCCCCACCACGGACCGCACTGTGGATAGAAGATCGTCGGTGACCTTGTTCCCCATGTATAGTGGCTTAGATACACGGTAACCCTAATTGCTTAATCACAGAGACTGGGACTGAGAAACTAAAGAAAACAAAACGGCGGGGCGGTGGAGTACAGAGGAAGAAGAAGATCAAGAAGAAGAAAAAAGGCGCGTTTGATATATAAGGGAAATAAAAATTTCTCATATTTCCCGCCACTAATTCAATCGGAGGGAAAAAGCAAACACTGATATTATTACCTTTTTGGTTACCTTCTTTTTCTTCTCCTTTTGTTTTTAGCGGCGGCGGTGAATTAGTCAGCCACTTTTAAAAAAAAAAAGGTGTTATTTTATCAAAAATAATTTTTTAATAATAATAATAATAATAAAGTTAGAGAGCTAAGAGTACCGAGACTTTTACTGATGTATTGTCGTTCCTATTTATTTTTGCTAATTTAGGAGAATTATAATTTTATAACTTTTTAAAGTATATTAAATTTATAATTAAGTTTAAAAGTTAAATTAAATTAATTGAATTTTTGAATATTTTTTAAAATTTAGAAATCACAAAAATTTTAAAAATTAAGTAAAAT
>JANITX010000009.1:10202300-10218813 GCA_027564395.1 Erythroxylum ulei | reverse complement strand
AGCCAAATTTTTCATATTTTCTTTTATATTTCAATTTTATGAAATTAATTCTAATTTTTATACCAATTTAATTATTTTTATTTTATTTTATATCTATTGAACCAATTATCATTTTCAAATTAACTAAAGTTCTGGAACTAATTTAATATTATTTCTTTATTTATAAAATTTTGAAAGTAAATTTTAGGAATGACTTAAAATTTAATATTTAAATAATTAAATATATAAATTTGAAAATACTAAATAAATAAATATTTAAATTTATACTGTACTCAAACAAAAAAGTTTTTGATGAAACTTATAAATTTTTCTTTAAAAATTATATAAAATAAATATATTTATAGACTGCCACCGCCTAACGGTGCTCCTGTCCGCCCACCGCTACGTCGAACTGGTAAACCCCTAACTTTGCGTTGGACTTGGATCAGTCTTAACTAAAATAATTTTATATTTCTAAGTATTTTTAGACCTGCTAATTAAAATTGGCGTTACCAATGCCTTTGAAGTTCTTCAAAAACTCGGAGATACTAAATAATAATGATAAACAAGAGAATTTACTATAGTAATTAGCATACAAATGCGTCAACGATGTCCTTGTGTGTCCATTGAGGCTGTAATCTGACTATTTCCTCTGAACTCTGAAGGGCTCCGTACCTACTGCTGCTACTCCTGCTGAAAGTTCTTTCAAAGTGAGTTGAGTTCAATTTTCATTTTCCAACCAAGAAAATTCGTAATTCCTTTCCTTTATTTTTCATGTGACTTCTCTCTGGAATTTAATAGAACTTATTTTAGATATATGTTATTCTCATCATTTATAGCTTCGTTTTAGTTATTTTTACCCTTTTGTTTTCTGATAATGGTTGTAGTCTCCTTTCCGACAATCTTGTTTTTACATTTGTGATAAATTTCAATCTAATCCAGATTTGAGATCTAGAAGATCTTTGTGTAATATTCTAAATTCTGTTTCAGATTTGAAATCTTACCGTTGCGGTTGAAGTGAAAGAAAAATGGTGTTCTTTAAAGCCTTTTCTCTGCTTTCTTCCAGACTTCGTTCGCGCGCTACTGTAAGTTGTTCTCCCCAATAAAGAATGCATGCAACACGCGTGCACAATTCGTAATCAATATACAAATAATCATATACAAGTAGCTTCCGCGAAACATCTAATGATCTTTGTTACATATAAATAAATGAAATTTTCAGGTACAACGATCTAATCTCAGCAATTCTGTGAGATGGCTTCAAATGCAGAGCTCTTCTGATCTTGTAATCACCTTTTCTATTTTTTAATGCTCTAAATTAATTTTCTGATGATAATCCATTGGCTTTTTCTCCTTATATTTTATTTTATTACCTTCATTGTCTATATGTATATTCTTAAATAAAAGCATGAAGTTGTACCGATACTTGCTCTTTTATGTTTCATGAGAATCAAACCTTTGTTGTTCTTACTTGAGATGATTTCTATCTCGCTGACGCTTTGTTGATTAGGAGTATTAAAAGTCATATTCCTCTGTACTGTTTGATTGTTTCCTGAAACTTCATCTATTGTTTGTTATTATTACTTTTTCTTCTCCATGTCATAGGACCTTCATTCTCACTTGAGGGAATTGATCCCAGAGCAACAGGTACAAATTACTTGCCTTCTTGTATTTACTTGAATCATGCATGAAACTTAGGCCCTTCAATAAACAATGTTTGGCTAATCGGCCCTGGTAAAGTTTTCTCCTGTGACTTTAACTTAATTTCAATGTAAGCGAAGTACTTAAGTTGTGTTTTTAATTGCTAGAAAAGTAACTGATTTCTTGCTTTTTTACCTTGTTGCAGGAGCGCCTGAAAAAACTGAAGACAGATTATGGAAAAGTTCAATTGGGAAATATTACTGTTGACATGGTATGCATATTTTCTCTTTTCCATATGGCCATATTATATCTTAACAGAAATATTACTTTCAGTTCAATGCTGCGGATAACAAAGAATTTAAAAGGATTATCAACCAGTTACGATATCGTCTTACTTTTAGTTGGGTTTTATTCATGATAAAATTGGTAAGGTACTAGGTGGAATGAGAGGAATGACAGGATTGCTATGGGAGACCTCACTACTTGATCCAGATGAGGTATGATAACCTTTAATTTTGATTTGAATAATTATGAACTTACAAATTTGTATTTCTCTACAAAACCAAACTGTTGTTTGCCATCTGTCAGGGAATTCGCTTCAGGGGACTTTCTATTCCTGAATGCCAACAAGTGTTACCAGCTGCAAAACCTGGTGGCGAACCTTTACCAGAAGGTCTTCTTTGGCTTCTTTTGACAGGAAAGGTGAGCATAATTAGGTAACTAAGTTCCACAGGTCATTGTCTTTTTCTCTTTTGCACTTTGGGTTCCTTGGCTGCATTTAACTAATTATGTTTCCTTCTTTGAGAAGTAGGTACCTAGCAAAGAACAAGTTGATACTTTGTCGAAGGAATTACGAAATCGTGCCACTGTTAAAGGTTTGTGCCTCTGGGTTCTTCTTTACACCCTGATTTTACTGGATGCATTCAACTTCTTTACTTGTCTCTAGATCTTGTTATGAACGAAAAGCCTTCCTTGGGTATTCAACTTTGGGTTCCTATGTCCTTTCATATTGTGAGATAATTTCATTTGCTCTGCTGAATTTGAATGATCAGCAATGTAACCACACTTCAGTCTCTTACTTTTGGTTGCAGATTATGTGTACAAGACCATTGATGCTCTACCTGTCTCCACTCATCCAATGACTCAGTTTGCAACTGGTGTTATGGCCCTTCAGGTTGATATACGCTCTCCTTGATTATAAGCTTCATGACATCATAGTTTTGATATGATAAAGTGAGTGTGGTTGAGAAAACTGGTTGAGACTTTATGAGTTCTTTCTCGTGATTTTCTTAGGATCTGACAAAGTCAGGTTTTTCCACTTGTTTTTTTGTGAAAAATGTTATAACTAAGCTGATTACATGATAGACATATGAAAAGGTATTAGTGGGTTTAGTTCAAAATGTTTGTATGTGGATGTTAACTTGACAACTTTGTTTCTGCACTTTTACCTTCCAGGTTGAAAGTGAATTTCAAAAGGCATATGATAATGGGATTCACAAATCAAAGTAAGTTCTCATTTTTGTGATGCTTTGGCTGTAGTTTAACCTTTCAATCGTTGTGGCGGCATAATAATATGATAACACTTTTAGGTACTGGGAGCCTACCTATGAAGATTCTCTTAATCTAATTGCTCGTGTCCCACTGATTGCTTCATATGTTTATCGAAGGTTAGTCAGCATGTTATGATTTCTTCAATGTTGCACATTAATTAACGTAGCTAGAGAAGTTTGAGCTGTTGAGTTTTTTCAAAATACTGATGGCAGCACTATCTCCAAAAAAAACCCTGGATTCACTTGCTACAGTTTTAAATCTTAGGATAAAAAGACCTTGTACTAATTAGATAAGAGGAGAGGATATTAAGAGTAAAGAAAATGAAACCTAAGAAGCTAAAACAAATGTGTAGCAGTGAATCGTTCAATGTCATAAATTTTATTGCTTCAATGACAGCACACCTCTTTAAGGCTCTACCTGACTGGCTAAGGCAGATTTTAGATGTCAATTTCTGTAACATCCTTTACTTATAGCATGATTGATAGGACATTTGTTGGAGAAACCCAACTCAGACAAAGCAATCTTCTTGTGGTTGATACCTACTTTTATGGTATTGCTGCTTTAATGAATCTTCATATGATTCTATTAGATTAAGAAAGTTGTCTACATCATATTCCGTACATCATATTCTGTAAGCAGAATTGTATCAGCTCAATATCCACATTGTGGCTACCTGTCTTTAGGTGGAATTCTGTATAAGATTGTCAGGAAGTTGATAAAATTGCTCTTTGGAACTAAGCCAATAAAATTGCTCTTTGGAACTAAGCCTTATGGTATAATGTTGAACTCCTTTTTGTAAAAATCTTGGTTGACATATTTGAAATTTGTACCTGGTGATGTTCTTGTGAAATTTCTGAAATTCCTTGTGTTTTTAGCTACTTTGATACCTAAATGGTGCTTTTGCATGGCGATGACTGTTCTTACATATTCCTTTCATTTTCTCTGTTGTATTCATTCATGATGTCAAATGTAACTGTATTTTCTCATCTATGCACTTATTTCTAGCTTTTGGCATCTTTGTTGATTTAGGATATACAAAGATGGGAAATTCATTTCAGTTGATCACACTCTCGATTATGGTGCAAATTTCTCTCACATGTTGGGATTTGATAATCCTCAGATGCAAGAGCTTATGAGACTATATGTCACCATCCACAGGTAGAATACATTATCTTCTTCTCAAAAATAGGTAATAAAACTGAATGTTAGGCTTGATATTTACAGTTTGTCTTCGCCAATTTACAATGAGAGATGTTTACCACTTAGATACTTAATTTGAGCAATATATTGCAGTGACCATGAAGGTGGAAACGTCAGTGCTCATACCGGCCACCTGGTAAGTTGTCCAAATTTTGAAATTTCAATATCATTGAAAGATCTAAAAGTTAAAATGCTAAATTCTTGGCTACTATTTTTATGCACTGCTTCAGGTAGCTAGTGCACTTTCAGATCCTTATCTTTCATTTGCAGCTGCATTGAATGGTTTGGCTGGGCCCCTTCATGGCTTGGCTAACCAGGTATTGTAAATCTATCCTGAATGTGATCTCTTCCACTTCCTGTTTTGATTCCTTTTCTTTTTCTTCAAGGCATCATCCATTTATATATTCTAGACAAGTTTTAGTGATCATGTCTATGTATGTACATGTGAAATGGCATGCAAATGATGTAAAAGGAGATATATATATATGTTCGCTTGATGTTTAACATTATCCAACTCTGGCATACTAGTTTTGATACCAAACTTAATGTGGGTTTCAGCTTGAAGTTGTAAGATGCTTTTGTTAAGCTAGGAGGATGGGGTTATTTACGCAGAATTGAGTTAAGAAGAGTAGCTTCAGAAGTTAGGGATTAGTATATTTCTGTTTGTTATTTCTTATTGATAAGTGTATAATTCCGCTTATTGTGGTCTCCTATTTGCTGTGTTTTATTTTATTCACCTCTTAAATATAGAAAAAGGCAAAACCATATCACCTCTATCATGTTTCTCTATTGGTTGTGGGAGACAATTTAAAGCAATTCATGACAAGAAATGTTTCATTTTCTGTCAATTGGTAGCATGGGTCTAGTTTATCCCTGTCAAAGATTGTTGTTTCTTTCTTATCTCAATTTTATGGATTTGCAATGTAGGAAGTTCTACTTTGGATCAAATCTGTGGTAGAGGAATGTGGAGAGAACATAACCAAAGAACAACTGAAAGACTATGTATGGAAAACACTCAATGGTGGAAAGGTAATGTACTGAACGTCTTTCAGTTATGTCTTTGCATAATACACAGCAAAACCCTGAATTATCGCTACTTTGTCAATACAAACAGAAAACCTGGACAAACTTATGATTGTCTTATGTTTTATCATTCTGACTGCATGTCATTTGGTTGCATAGTTTGTTTGCAATTGTATTTGACTTTGTTAAATTCTTTTCTTTTATGTAGTTTAAATGATCTTTATCACTTCTCAACTGTCATTAGTACTGTGCTTGATTCTGGCTTGGTTAAGTCAATTGACAGGTTGTTCCTGGGTTTGGTCATGGAGTTCTGCGTAAAACCGATCCAAGATATACTTGCCAGAGAGAGTTTGCTTTGAAGCATTTACCTGATGATCCACTCTTCCAGCTGGTTGTCATTCGTTCCTTACTGCATAAAAATTTTCAGTGCCTGCAACAATTAGATATTTTCTGTTTTTATTATAGATGTTTGATTTTGTAGCAACTTAATAAATATTGTCTTGAACAGGTTTCAAAGCTGTATGAAGTTGTGCCTCCCATTCTCACAGAGTTGGGCAAAGTATGTGGCTTCCTTTTGCTCTAGTGAAGACCATTACGTAGAATGCTGAATAGATTGCTAAGTGGTTTGTTTCAATCAATCCAAAACAGCACATTAAAATCTAATTTTCTCATGTATGCAGGTCAAAAACCCATGGCCTAATGTTGATGCTCACAGTGGGGTGTTACTAAACCACTATGGCT
The DNA here is from genome assembly GCA_027564395.1 of Erythroxylum ulei. Taxonomy (NCBI): domain Eukaryota; kingdom Viridiplantae; phylum Streptophyta; class Magnoliopsida; order Malpighiales; family Erythroxylaceae; genus Erythroxylum; species Erythroxylum ulei. The sequence goes on along the minus strand of JANITX010000009.1, from coordinate 10,212,678 downwards.
TAACTGAAGCTAGGTATTATTTATCGCACATCCTCACATAATTCTTTAAATTGTCCCTAACATTCGAGGGAAGATGATTGCTATTTTCCAAAATGACTACAGGTACTACACAGTTCTTTTTGGTGTCTCAAGAAGCATTGGCATTTGTTCTCAGGTTTGTTCTGTTTCATCTCCTGTGTTCCTCAGTATGTTACAAGGCAGTTGCTGATTACTTTTCGTGATGCAGTTGATATGGGACCGAGCTCTTGGATTGCCTCTAGAAAGGCCAAAAAGTGTTACAATGGAATGGCTTGAGAATCACTGCAAGAAGGCACTTTCATCCTGATAATGGGTGGAGGTGCAGTAATAATAACCATAGCTCAAAGGCATGGGTTTTGTGACAAGACAGATGTAAGAATTGCGAGTTTCCAGTACCGTATTCGAACTCACTGACGATTTTTCAATGCCTAGATTTGTTAATCTTTTTTACGCCATTTTGGTGTATGCAGCGTTAGGCTGTCAGCTGGTGCTTTTGGTTACTTCTTCGTTTTAATCAATAGGAAGTATTATCTTAACAGTTGATATAAAGGCCAATCTAGGTGCTGCGATCTCACGTTGGTGTTGAATGGTCTGCAACTGCAGACAGAATTCGCTGCCTTAGCAATTATACTGCTTTCCATAATGAAACTCATCTGCTTCCCATTTGTGTCTCGCTTCTTATCGATGGATGGAGGTGTTCTTGGCTTATTAATTAGGCTTCAGGTTGAGGTTGGATATAGTCATGTGAAACTCGCTCCATTTAGTTACACCCATAACCCCAAAGTCGAAGATCACCTCTTAACTTCACGTCTTCTTTTCATTTTATTATATTTGTGGTCAATATGTACCCAAAACACTATGATCGAGGTCAGTATATTAAAATGTGTGAAAAAATATCATGGTTTGCTGAATACAACTTTTTTTTTGCATTTATAAAAAAGTTTATTATAGTCTTCACCGAAATCTATAACTTCTTTAACCTATTCTTATGCCGCGTATAGTGTGCATGTGAAATTTTTTTCTTTTAGTTTTTTAAGATTCTTTATAATATTTGTAAAAAGGTTATATATCTATAAATTTATATATAGGGTTAATTATAAAAAAATCTAAAATTTATTATAATACTAATCTAAACTTACAAAAATAACTCCACGTTAAGTTTTCCATAATTAACAAATTGTGTCAGAATTTTTGACATTTTATATGTCTGACATGTATCTTCTTTTTTTTTCAACTCGTTTGTTTAATGTCTAGTTAAATTAAAAACACAACCTACTTTTTTGACATCTCAAAGATACGTTCTTTTTACTTCTTCAAATGCAAAGTAGTTGTTTGAATAAATGAACAAATTATATGATATTGATAGTAACTTTACTAGTATATATTTGGAATGTGAAAAGGGGAATTTATAAGTATGATAGGTACTTATTTGATGAAAATAAACTAGGCGTACTAATTGTTTCTTGCAATGTTTTAAAAACCGGACCGGTGATTGAACCGAAGAAGCAACTGATTTAAGGGTTAATGGTTCAATCGAAATTCAACCGTGGTTGAACCGATGATTAATAAATATATAAATTTTATTTTATATATCATATATATAAGATAATTTTTAAACATATTATTTAATTATTTATTTATCTAATTGTAAACTTAAACCTTTAAACTTCAAAATATACAATTTTAAAAAAAATTCACCAAACACAACACAAAATAAGATAACAAAACTTACTAGTCATATTTTACCAAAAAGATTAAAAAAAGATTACTAATCATAATATTCATTCAAGTTGAAATCATCAAAATCAAGCCATTTTAAATAGGTCGGTCGGTTCTTTCTTTCACCGGTTCAACGGTTTTTACCGGTCCGACCGCAAAATAAACGGGTCAATCAGTCACAAAAATACGAGCTAAACCGGACAGTTTCATATTCCGGTTCACCGGTCCGGTTTTCAAAACACTGGTCCTATGCTGTGTGTGAATTTGTATCACTATTTAATTTCTTTTTGCTTCGTGTCTCCAGCACCGCACACACTTCTACATTGGTTGCTGATTTAGCTTGTATTGTGTGTTTCCTTCCGTTCCTCTTTGCTGCTTCTAGCTCATTAATTAATTATCCCACGTGCCTGCGTACTGTTGCTTGTCTATGTTGCTCCCAAACGTCTGATTTAATTTTGCTCTCCTTATTTTATTGCCAGTGTGTTGTCGTTCCCCTTAGCTCATTTGACAGTTAAAAATGCCACTCGATTAAATCCCACTTGAATGCTTCTTTATTTTCCATTTATTTTGCTTTTTGTTATTATTTTTTCTTCCTCCATAAAAACAGGCAATAATAAATCTTCGGAAAATATCTCAAACAGGATACTTTTGACTCACTTTAATTTCTTTGCTCCCAAATTGTACCTAAAATCAAATATGAATTAAAGTGAGTATTTTAACAATTTTTGTACCATTAATCGCTAAGTGCAAATAATTAAAAATATCAACAATTAAACATATATCATAGGAGTTAGTGCTTTGTTACATGAACAACTAAATCTCCTCTAAATCTTCTCAGTTAACATAATGCATTCCTTAAATTGTAACTTTCCTATAACAATAGGTAACCCAAGATATTTAGAACAAGTATTCTTAACTTGTAAAACAGTGATCATAAAGAGCCAAGCAGAAAGATGTTGAGATTTTAAGGAAATAGTCATATTGCTTTTGCTTATATTAATCTCCAATCCATATATTTCTTCAAAAACATTAATGGAGGCCATCAATAAGCTAAAAAATATATTATAAGCTCTTAAACAAAAAGATCAAGTTTTCAACAAAAGAAAGATATAGCTTTTTACATCTGCTATGGTAGTTAAAATAAGTATTTCGCTTAATGTTGAAACTCATTAGCCTTGGGAAAACTTCCATACATAGAATGATCATGTATGGGCGTTGACATCTCCTTGTATAATTTCCCCTTCCTCCTATAAATATAGGAGTTGGTTCCCCATTAAGTAATACAATAAAGGAAGTGATTGTAGCATATATTTTGATCAAATTCCTAAATTTTTCATGAAAACCAAACACTTCCAACACTCAGAGTAAGAATTCCTAATTAATTATATTATATGCCTAATGAAAATCAATCTTTAACGCACAATTATTTTAAGCATATTCTTAAATACCCCTTGAATAGCTCTTTAGCTAGAGGTGCATTGTCTCCAATCATTCCTTCATCAATAAAAGCCCCACTTTAAGCCACCTTACCCTAAATATTTGTTTAATTAGATAATTAGAAGTTACAACTTCTCTAGTGTAATTATATAATTCTTTCTTTTCCTTACACAGCAGTTAGAGGTCTCTTGGGATTTCATACAAGTCCTCTAAAATTTTCTTTTCTTGATGACACTTTCCTAAAAATATTATAGCTTCCTCTTCTTGAATTTATTTTCTTAAGCTCTTTTTTAATCATACCTATTTTTCTCACACAAATATAGGCCTTATGGCCCTAAATTGAAGTTGTTAACCACCTCAAACTTTGTTGGTGGTTTAAATTCCTATATGTTTTCATCCATAATACTATTTGATAGTAGAGTCAGTCACCTTATACTTTGTTCCCATAAAATTCAAGTGATCTTTCTATTATGTTTGCACTACCAAAATGATATTGTCATCACTTTCACTCTTGTCCAAGACAGATTTTATGCCATTAAACTGAAAGTAGTTATACAATAAATAAAGTTAAGCTTTAGGATGTAAACTTTATACACCAATTAGTTGTGTATTTTCATTTTCCTATCATAATAGAAAGAGTAATATAATGCATAATAATTCGCAAGATAATGTTCCTATCATGAAAAAGATTATTATAAAACTATAAATGAAATAAAAATAACCTTTTGATCATAGCTGAGAAATTGCTATTAACCATAGTATTAAGTTTGTGTAAAGTAAAAGAATAACCATCTTGAGAATTAATTGTAAGAAGAAAGCTGGATTTAAGAATTGAAAAAGGCATTATTTTTTTCCTCTAAACAAACACTTTGAATAATAAGATAACTTAAGAGGTATAAAGATGTAAAGGAAGTTTAAGGATTGATGTTTAAGAGCTTGATACAGAAAATAAAAGTGTGAAAGGAAGTAAGAAGCTAATGCAAGATTGATAGTTGTAGGTTGCATGATGTTTTAGTAAGCATTTTAGTATGTTTTTAGTGGTCAATTAAATAATTCATGCATGTTTAAGGTCAGAAACGTGTTAGTTGGGTAGATATTTATGTCTTGATTGTTTAGTGGGTTAGAGCACATTATTGAGCTTTGATATTATGTGTTTGAGGTGTCTTTATGTGTTTGCTAGTGTTTTAGATCAAATATCAAAGAATGGAGAGAATTTATAGGAAACTCGAAGCAAGACTCAAGGTCATGATCATGGCTAATAGTTGCAGGTTGCATAATGTTTTTGTAGGTAGTTTTGTATGTTTTTAGATGTTAGTTTGATTGATTAGCATGTGTTTATGTTAGAATTGTGTTAGTTAGTTAGATATTTGTGTTTCATGTGTTTTTTGGGTTAAAGCATGCTTTTGAGCTTTAAATTTTATGTGTTTAAGGTTCTTTGATGTTCTAGTATTTCAGACCAAATATTGAAGAACAGAAGATATTTAAAAAAGGCCTAGAGGAAGTCCCCAGACTATGGTCGTGGCCCATCAGATCGTAACAGAAGTTGGGTAGAGCTGCCACAACCATGGCTTATCTGCCATGATCTTGACAAAAGGTAAATTTTGATGCCACGATCATGTCTTGTGCAATGATAGACATGGGGCTGCTCCTGAACTCAACTTTTTGACGGTTAATTTAGACATTTTGGCTCGGGTAAAACCTAGTTTTAACCTTAGATGGAAAAATACAATAAAAATAAGATAAGAAATCCTAGAGAGTAGCCTCCATTTGCTTCAAAAAGAAAGATCTAAGAAGAGAGAAGATGAGAGAGGAAGAGGGAAGAAGAAAGAGCGTTGTCGTGTTGCTGCCTTCCGGATCCATCCCGACCACTTCGAAGTGACTTTTCATTTCATATTTTTATTCTTTCTTTGAATGTATGAGATGGATTGCATAGTGACGGATTGGGTTTTGTTGATGATGTTCTAAACTCTGTAGGGATTTGTTCTTCATTCAATCTTAATATGGTTTCTTTCGATGTTAGTTCATTGGGTATTGTGATTACTTATTGTATTTGCATGCTTCGGTAACAAATCAAGGGAGTGAGCTAATAGCAAAACAATTAGATTAAGTAATGAGAGTTAAACAATCTAATAGATCATGCAAGTAATCAAATTGGTAATTTATACAAAGAGAGATCTCGTGTAAGGACCTGATAGTTTATAAAGGACCTAAGATCTGATTAGAATTATGAGCCTTTTGTTAATTGAGAGATTGCAAATTCCATAATTTAAATAGGGTTTATGATTTACGGTTTAATGCTTATAACTTGTGAGAGAGTAATCAACCATTCGAAAGTCTAAGACCGATACTAAATTAACTCAAAAGTAATCATGTTAGCATTTGACGATAGGATAAATCCCCTTCTCATAATCGATTAATCTTCCTTGTGTGATTTTGATTGTTTATTAGTTATGCTCAATTTTGATTTCTTGTGTTAATTTTACAATTTCATTTTAATTACCCTTTTTCACCCTAGATAAATTTAGGATCTGATTAGTTCACTAATTCTTTATGGTATTGATACCTCACATATTACAATCACAACCCTTGCACTTGTGAATAGAGTAAAGCTGGCCACTCCAACAAGTTTTTAATGTTGTTGTCGAGGAATTAGTATAATTATTTTAATTTAAGGAATTTTCAATATCTCTTACGATTGTGGTACCCAATCACAAGAAATATAAAAATTAAAATAAAAAAGGAAGAGAAGAAAGTTTGGGCGCAAAGAATAAGACATACGAATCTAGACATCACAAGGTAAGAATGGGGAATCCTAACATTTAAATGATAAGGAGAAATGGGAAGAGCAATGGTGGTGGAAATACATCATGGAGAGCAATGGACCCTTATGGACTTCATGAGGCCATGATTCAATGCCTATCACTAAGGAATTACACAAGCATCAGTGCAAGCGAGTACATTAGAGCTCAAACAATCATTAACATGCTGCAAACCACCGTGCAATCTTATAGGTTAGTTAATAAAGATCCCAATGCTCATTTGGCTAATTTCATAGGTATTTTTTATACCTTTTGATATATTGGGATGTCGAACAATGTTGTTAGGATAAGGATCTTTCACTTTATAGTTATAGATAGAGCTAAGGCATAGTTGAATTCTCTTAACCTAGCCAACGTCACAACTTGGCAGTAGTTGGTACTAGTTTTTCTAAATAAGTGCTTTCCTCTAAACAAGAAAATAAGACTGATGAAGTTTATACGAAGTGTAGGAGTGGTATAAAGAGTTGCAAAGGAGTTATCCTCATTATAACCAAACCAAGGAATTCCTATTACAAACCTTTTATAATGGAACTAATCCACCCATAAGGGGCATCATAAATGCAGCTACTGGAGGGTCACTCATGAGGAAAACAATTGAATCAGCACCCGATCTGTTAAAGATGACATATAATAGCTATTTTTAGACATCCAAACAAAGTAGATAGCAGCCAAACTTCCAAGATCCAAAAGGAATGATTGCTGTAGATTCAGTGATAAAATTGCAGGCTGAGACTGTTAACCTAACCAAGCAACTAAACAACCTGATTGCCACCTCTTCCTTTCCATTCAAAGCAATTCAGCATAGACACGAGTTATGCGAACAAGAGAGCTATATCGCAGCTGATTGCTTCCTAGTGGAAAATAACAATGTGCTATAATTCAACTTAATAGGAGCACAAGTTGGTTAGGGAGGTACTAATCCTTACTTGAACACATACAATTTAGAGTGGCATAACCACCTGAATTTTTCATGATCTATGAATGACGGAAATAAGTTTAGAAATCAAAGGTTGTATGGATTTCGACTGGATAAATCCAGTGACTATGATTCCAAATCGTAGACAAGCTCATAAGTCTAGATGAGGCTAAAAGGGCAAATTGACCAAGTAACAACGACTCATACCTCTTCTATTCACAACTTGGAGGTTCAAGTAAGACAACTTGATATTGCGTTATCTATAAGAAGTATGGGAAGTCTTCTAAGCAACATGGAAGTAAATCCAAGAGAAGCAATATAGAAGTAAATTCAAGAGAGCAATTTAAGACTATCATACTTGGCAGTGGGACAGAGCTAGAAGAACAATAGAAAAATAAGTAAAAAACCCACCTTGTAGAGGAACAAGAAAAGTATAAAAAAGGATGAAGAAAAGAATGAGGACAATCCCTATGTTCCTTCTCCGCTTACCCACCAAGAATACCATTTATAAGAATTGATGTAGTGAAATCTTTAAAGAAACAAGAGAAAGAAGAACAGATGATGATGGACATAGAGCTTGAAGCACATAAGGAAGTCTCTATTTATGAAGTAGAAAAAGAAGACGAGACGAAGGTGATTGAGGAAGAAAGAGAACATTTCACCTTCTTATAAGTCAAAGTATTGAATTCAATGGAAGATTTAGGGAGTTTTATTATTCCCTATTTTGTTGACAGTTTGTTACCAAAAAGAAGATTATTGAACTTACTTGTATTCCTTAATTTAATTAATTTTATCCTTTTCATTATCTTCCAACAAGTAACTTATTTACAAGCTACAAAGCTAAGGTTGGGCAACAAAGGTGGAAGCAAGCCACTTATAATTGATCTCGGTTGAGTTTCAAAGGAAGCAAGGTCAAGTTAATGATTATAACTTAGCACGATTGGTTGTTAGATTTAAATTGTTATGCAGTTAAATTTGTTTTTATTTATTTAAATTGTTCTTAATGATTTGGAATGGGTTGGCTTATTAATAGTCTAGAACTGACACCATATTAACACAAAAGTGATTAGGTTAGCACTGATGATAAAATAAATCCCTTTCTCACAACCCATGCACCTATTGTATATTGTGGGATTTATATGATTAAAATTAGCTCAACAAGTTTTTGGAAATAAACTTAAGCTTCAAGAAGTAAACTTTTTATACCAAGTAGTTATGCATTTCCATTTTTCTATTATAATAGAAAGAGTAATATAATGCATAATAATTTCCAAGAAATTTTTCCTATTATAAAAAAGATTATTATGAAATTATAGATGTCATGAATATAACCTTTTGATCATTAACTGAGATATTGTTATTAACCATAGTATTAAGTTTGCGTAAAGAAAAAGAATAACCATCTTGAGAATGAATTGTGGGAAGAAAGATGGATTTAAGAATTGAAAAGGCCATTATTTTTCCCTCTAAACAAACACTTTGAATAATGAGATAACATGAGAGAGCTGAAGACTTGAAGGAAGTTTCAGGACTGATGTTTAATAGCTTTATACAGAAGATAAAAGTGTGAAAGAAAGTAAGAGACTAATGCAACACTTATATAGAAAAATTTTTAGAGTCATACTTAAGGGACTTGATATTAGTCATTGATACAAGAGGGGAATTATAGCCATCTAAGAGGGTTTCTTTAAAAATGACGTTGATGCTAAGATTTTACAGTTGTCAAAGTAATTTCAATTAAACTTTAGATTACTCTTTTAGCATATTGAATTCATGTTTAATCTTTGTTTAGCAAAAATGTTATTGATAAATTAAAGACTTAAAATGCCAACGCAACAAATTGGACGGATTATTATGCATTATGATAGTGATTCCAACTTTTAAATTATCATTATATTGTTGAACCTTTACCTAGTTCAATCCCATTCTATTTATAATTTCTCTTTTTGAGCTTTTCAATGTGAATTACTTATTATATATAGGTGACCTTGTATGCATGCATTAATATATAGGTTGTTTAATGATAGAGAATACAAGTTTTTTCAATTACATAATAGATGTATTATAATCATGCACGATAGGCATATGCCACATCCCATTTCATCTAAATCTAATAAAAACTCTTCAAAATAAAAAAAAAACTTTATTAGAGCTAATGTTGCCAAGTTGCTATGAATATCTTCTTAAAGTCGTCATCAAATATCAGATCAAGGTTTAGTGTTGGCGCCTGGATCTCGACACCTATTATGAGGCTCTAATTTCCCAAAAGTTTCAAACTTCTGAAAATTTTAGCTTCAGCCGTGGCGGGTTCGCCTCAGCGAAAGTCTGGCTTCACCATGGCGAAGTATGGAGATCAAGCAAAATTACCCTTCAGGAAAAATACATCATGGCGAAGTCCCCAAATTTAGTGCAGAAATCCTTCTGGAAAGGTTCGCCATATGATTAAGCCAAAGTTTACATTATTAGTTGGTTGCATTCTTGTAATTGTTAAAGTACTTTTTGACTCCTAATTGATGATTTTTGTGCTTAAATTGATTCCCTATTATTAGCTCTTGTGAATTGCAAATTGTTAGTAAAATTGTTACAAATTGATATTAATTGCATTATAATTTTTCCTAAGGACAATTGATACTGCAAGTTGCTATTTTATTTGGCAGGAAAAACGGAGTCAAAGTGATCAGAAAGTCAGCGCGTCCACTCACACGTCGCGGTGCACACCATTTGCCTCGCCACGGCGAGCGAGCAAGAGATGACGCGCCGTGACGTCAAAAAATGAGTACGTCGCGGCGCACATTAATTCGTACGTCGCGACGTGCATGCGGGCACCCGGTCTCCAAATAGAAATTTCCCTCACTGTGCTGACCCAGCCCACCTCGATTCTTTAAATATTTACCAAATTAGGTCATCTGGGAACGACATCACACAGTCGGCTATAGATATAGAGAACACCAAATACACGCAGACGGACACCATATTCGGAGCCACCAGAGATGACAGACTATCTCACCGTGCCACCTTTACCATCTACCTCGATCATCACTATTCATCGATCGCCAGTCACTTAACGCCACCTCCCTCGTCAGTCTTTGGAGCTATGTTTAGCATCGGTATCCCAGCAGTGATGGAGATCGCCGAAGTTATGCTCGGTTAAGGTTCCAATCCTCTCGAAGATGTAGCCATGGCTTGAGTTCACGGGCGTCAAAGGGAAGTACTCAAATATTGTCTGAAAGTTTGATTATATTATTGTAAAACTCTTAGTTAGAGATTACGGTGGTATGATTAGATTAGCATGATTAGGGTTTAATCATATGTTGAACAATGTTTTGTGATTTGGATATTGTTTACGTTGAATCTTGTGCTTAAATACATGAGGTCTTATGTATGTCTTAGGTGACCGCATTAATCCTGAGTATCTGCATGGTTGTGTTTGATATGAATGATTATGTTTTATCCGATGACCAATTGCATG
>JANITX010000009.1:10174798-10191113 GCA_027564395.1 Erythroxylum ulei | reverse complement strand
AATAGAGGACCCAGTTTTCGGTCCTTCTGCAGCTGCAGAAAAACAGCATCCATAGCCTCATTACTTATATCAAGGGGCTTGTATGCTGCCCTTGCACTGGAGACATTCCGAGCCAAACTTCGGTTGATCTTATTGGGACGGATGGAATCAATAAGTAACAGTAGATGTGCTCTAAAATACTGCCGCAAAGCAACACAAGTATGATAGGCAATCTGCTTCTCAGAAGACGTCAGAGCTTCTGCTTGTGAAAGATCATTACGAAGAGTTGCTGAGTTAGATAGGCTTAAAGAACTTGAATTAAAGCCAGATCTTACTGTTGCAGCATCATTTAAAAGGCCCAGTAATTTCTGTAGACCATCCTGAGCATCAAAAGAATCAATAACAGCTCTGAAAACAAACGCAGCACTGAAAAACAATGCTGCATTTTTCCTGGCTTGTTCCTGATGAGGGCATTCGAGAAGTTGTATTGCTAATTTGACAACTTCGTATACAATATCTGCGGGAAGGGCACACACACGTTCCATTATACCCTGGCACGATAAACTATAAAGTGAGAAGTCGCATAATATGCTAGTTGTAAGTGAGATCTAAGAAAAAGAAAATCTAACTAGTAACAAAACATAAATGCTCCAATACCTGAAGAGAACCAATTGTAAACAAGCATGAAGAAAGACCAAAGAAGGTCAAGTCAGTTCTTGGGACAGCAAGCAGTTTCTGCATACCACCCCGATCCACAAATAAAGCAGCAAATTTGCGGTGAGCAGCCAAAGCACAGATAAGCTTCATTACATCAGGTAATATTGCTATGACCTCAGATGGTTCATTATTTTTATAACTGCGCTGCAATAGTGTAAGGCATACATCTACACCCTTTTCATGCAGGACAGGGCCAAGAACTTCGACATATTCCCCTAATATCTCAAGGCATTGAATGCAGTATTTTTCCCTCAACTGAGCAAGAGATTCAAAGTCAGGGATAAAATATTCTTCAGCTTCCTCAGTTGCTTCTGTTTCTGTAGCACTAACATTCACCAGATCATCACTGGTTTTATTCAAGTTCCTATCATAAAATCTTGAAGATTGTTAGCGATTGCTCCACATAGATCATGCACCCTAACATTCTTAAAAAGCAGTAAACATATCAACCTGGAAATTTCTATTGCATTAGCAGCATCGATAACAGTTGATGCAGCTTGGGAAGCCGCCAAAACAGCCACTTCTTCATTGTTGTTAGATTTGAATTCCTGAGAACATGAACTTGAGAATTAAGAACAAACAAAATATAAATCATCTTAAAAACTACCATCAAATATAATCGTCTGAAAAAAAAAAACCATCAAACATAAAAGAGAGTAGTAGGCAATGAAGTAATTGTGATAACCTCTAAAGCTGCACTCTTGACAACCTCAGCAGCTGCATCACCAGCTGCTTTAATCGCTTCTACAGATGCATTTGCTGATCTAGCTTCAGCTTCAGCTGCTCTAACTGCTTTCTTTACTATATCAGCTATGTCTTTGTTCCCAATTCTGCATTCTTGAAAGCAAACATCATCATCTTCTCTCTCCACAATCGTACCATCAATATTTACATTTTCTGAAATTTTTCTTGTATCTGATCCTCGCTTTGCATCTGAAGCTTTCGCAACGTTCCTTTCTCTGCTGTTACATCCCGGCCCTGATCGACTACCAGACGATGGAGATGTCAAAATTTGCTCAGTTTCTGGAGTTGCATCACTAGCCCTTCCCTTCCCTCTAATTCTCACCAGCCCACGAGACGCCCTACGTCTTGTTGAATCATCTCTCCCACTTTCCTCAAGATCACCAAGCTTTGTCTTACTATCACCCCGTAGGTCTCGACCACGCCATCTGTCCCCACCATCAGCATCTATCTCACAATTATCAATTCTTTCAACCAACCTATCAGGAGGTTCTCCACCATCAACCCAGAACTTGTCAATTGGTGCTTGCATACTAATATTTCTCTCTTGGTCCCATTCAGTATTCTGATCTTCTAAAGGTCTCTCATCAGTTATCCTCAGACCATCTACGTGAGTCACCTCCAAAAACTGTCTTACCCTCAACCTTCCTTCTTCTCTCCCTTTTACAGAAGAACTAGATGCATTTTTACCCTCCATAACATGGCCAGCATCCTTTTGACTTGCTGTCTCACCAAGGACACGAACTCGAAGAAAATGCATGAGCTTTGCAGACAAGCCAGATGTCAGTACATCCTCAACCAATTGACCACCACTGAAAGTTGAGAAGAGTTTGTATGCATTAGAAAAATAAACTAATAATGAAAAGCAAAATAAGTATATCAGGACACGCAAAGAACTGGGGAAAGATATCTGCCTACACCGCACCCTGCCAAACAAACAGCAAGAAGGCCAGTGGAGTATGTTTTCAACATCTCAAGATCTGAGACCTCTCTTTTCCCCATATTATGCTTCCAGTTGTGATCTTCAAAAGTCCCATTCATCACACATCCTTTTATGTTCATCATTACAGGTTCTTCAAACACATGAGGGTACTGGAAACCCCATAGATATTTCATCAAACCAAGAAATGGCTACAAAATCAAACAGTAAAATGAAACTATATCAAGTTATAGTGCAGAAAAAAAGAACTTACAACCCAAGTAAGTGAGCAGCTCATAAGAAGCCTGGCAGCTGCTGCCTGGATGGAGGTTGAATATCTTGTTTCAGACAGGAATTTGGAAGATATTAATTCAAAAAACTCATCATTCTCCTGAAAGAACATGAAAAAAAATGTTTAGGGCAAATAAATGCAGAACCATATGTTAGTCAACTTAAGTCATCAAAAACAAAAATATGCAGTTAGCAAGTAACAACATGAAAAACCCAGGAACCAAGCTCACAAAAGAAAGTAAAGTATGCGTACACGAACTAAGTTTCCTAGTCGCCCAATGTTATGTGACACGCGACTATTATGAAACAAAGGATGACCATTGTCTTCCAGGTACCTGCATGTAAATATGCTCAATGTTGTCAAAGTGATGTGATCACACAAACACAAACCAAAGTTTAGAGACGTGTGTTAGTAATAAACATGACTCAAACACTAATGCAGTAAGGCTTCTAAGATCCCAACTATCAAATTCAAAAAAGAAATTATCTAGGTTATCATAAAACAATTCAAGCATACATGGGACACTCTTATAATTGGCACACCACATACACCACCCTGGTTATTCAGAATCAAGGTCATGCTCAAGAAAAGGAAGGTTTCAATGTACGACAGCAATTTAATACTTCTTTGATAGACCAAAACATGCTGCTGCGATCAAGAATTAACTTAAGATCCTTCCCCAGTTATTCAGAAATGCACACTTCAAGTAAACAAATAGCCAACGATACCGGACACTGACTGCTACAGAAAGTAAAAAATTGTTTGTATCCTCACATGCCATGTTAATTTTCATGTGAACTAGTGATAAAACATATATGAAAATAGAAGAAATTAAAAAAAAATTGAGTAGTGTCTGTTAGGACTCTAGTTTCTGAATACTAGAGTTTTGCTATATTATTTCTATATATCTATCGGTAATGTGCTTAGCACTACAGTATAGTAGTATAGTATTTCCCTAACCAGAGCATATTTGCTCCTCAGAAGGTGATAATCCTTCTGTCACTCTTCTCTCTCAATCTTCTGCCTACCTTTCCCTTCTCTACCTACCCCTTTATAACCCCCCTCTCTAGGTACATTCTGCTGTGCGTAACTAACTAGCCACATCAGCTGAATAACAAACTCCCTCCTTGGCCCACTGTTCATCTTCTAGAATAATTCTCTTTCCCTCTCCCGAAGATCCTAACATTGCCGCCTCCTTGAAGAGCAGCCTTGTCCTCAAGGCTAAAGTGAGGAACCATGGTGCGGCATTCCAAAGCTATATCCCCCTCCTCCTCCGTTTCTGCTTCCAATGCGATAATCTCTCCATTCTCAGTCATGGTTTCGTTGTCGTCCAATATTAACAGCCTAAGTTGACGTTCTGGACACTGATGGAGGGGATGAAATTTCTCCCCACATCGGAAGCACAACCCTTTAGCCTTGCGATCCATTAACTCATGATAGGACAGATGACGCAGCCCCCGATTTTTGTCTGTCTGTCCTTGCCGATCACCTTTCGATTGTCTGAGAGGTGTCGCCGTTGGTGGAGTGAGTGTTCTGGGTTGCGCATGGAGGTCGGGTTGAGACCCAGCGAGTTCTCGGGTTCTTCCTGTTCCAACGCCGCCCATATACCTCCCATAACCCGTCGGGTTTGGAGGCTCCGTCTCCCTATAGGTCGGGTTGACATTACCCCTATAAGGATTCCCTCTGTGTGGAGTCCATGCGCGCGTTCGGGAGCCCGAACCATCGACACCACCGTATTCCCCATTGACCTCATCTTCCACCGCCCTTGCTAACTTCATCAGTTGGTATCTGTTCACCGGTCCGAACGTACGTACTCTCCTTCGAATATCAGCTCGCAAGCCACTCATGAAGTACCCCATAAGTTGCGCCTCTGGCAGTCGACCCACCTGCGACGAGATGAACTCAAAGGCTTCAATATATTCCTCCACCGACTCCGTTTGCTTCAAATCCGACAACTCCTCAAAAGGATTATCAAACATTCTTCCTCCATATCGGTCAATAAGAGCTCGCTTAAACCGCTCCCAACCCAACTCTGGCTCGGTCTCACGCAGAAGGTTAAACCAATGGACGGTGGACCCTTCCATGCTCAGAAGAGCTAGCTTCATCTTGATCAAGTCCGAAGTATTATGAACCTCAAAATATACTTCGGCTCTCGTGATCCATCCCACAGGGTCTGACCCATCAAACATGGGTAACTCTACCTTGCGGACGGACATCCTGTATTCTTCCATGGTGTCATCGGAGTGCTCCACCGGATGTGATGGCCCATATCCTGGGTTCCTCGCCCCACCAGTATTCGGCCCCCTTCCTGACGCATCTCCACTCCCTTGTCTTCCCTAACTTTTTTTACTCATTTCCAGCAACAAGGATCGCTGCATCTCTCCCATCGCCATTCGCATGGATGCCTGAATTTCCTCCACCCCTGCCTCCAAGCTAGCCATACGAGATTCCAATAAGTCTACCCTGTCGGACATCTTCGGTGGCATCAAGGTAAGTTACTCCACTTCGCTAGTTCTCTAAAACCAATGGTTGTCTCTCCCTCTATTGGTATCCGGCAGGTCGGACCAATGATAGGAACCTCTAGCTGAATAGGCTAGAAATTCGTAGAATATTGATAATAATCAGTGTTCTACACTGCTATTACAAGGTGAGTCCGTGGATCACCTCCTATACCAGAGCTAGAAATGCTCCTCAGGGAGAATGTAAATTCTCTTTGTCTATAATTCTAAATCTTTTCTTCTGCCTACCCCCTCCCTTCTCTCTCCCCCTTACATAGATCCCCTCAGGTACATTCTGTTATTCTAACTAGTTTGCCACCTCAGCTGATAACTAATTTCCCTCCTAGCCCACTGTCTTTCCAGAACAAATCTCTCTCTCTCCCTAAGATCCTAACAAACTATATCCTTAAGGTGCCTCAAAACCTTGGATTCGTTGAGTAACTCTCTATTCCTATATTAATCATCTGGGACTGACAATGTTGGTTCATTCATATTTTCTATAGTAGTTTGTCAATGAAGATACTTCTAAGTCTTAATTTGGATAAGTGAATGCGATGGTCCATTATTTTATTACTTGATAATGAGATGCCTGTGCATAGCATTTGAAATTTTGGCATTTCATGATTCAAATTTCATGAACACTCTACTCTGGGCTGATATTACTTCATGGTCTTATTTGCAGCTTGAGCAAAACACGCGCTCTATTGCTCTTTCAGGGGACTGGGTTAAGGCAGTTGATGATTGGTTGGTTGAATCTTCTGGGGCCCAAGCTGCTGGAAACATTGTTGCAACCACACAAAAACGTGGTCCATGTGGGAAACGCCAGAAAAAAGAATATGTAATATCTGATATTTCTCATGACAACAATGAAAAGTGTTTTGTTTGGTGGCGTGGGGGAAAGTTATCAGAACTTGTCTTCCACAGGGCAACTTTACCTCAGTCAGCTTTAAAAACGGCAGCTCGGCAAGGTAATTTGACACTTGTATGAGTCCTTTCCAAGCTTCTTTGCATATGAGAAAGTTTGACTTGCATTATACTTATTTTTTTTGATAGTTAGATGATAGTACTACTTTCTAGCCAGCCTGTCTGTGGCCTTCATCCATTCTGTTGTACAGGGCTTGTTGACTTTGCAGCAGAAAATCCTTTTTTATATATTTTAAATATGTGCATATATATTGAAAAAGTGAACTTATAGTTTGAATTATAGGTGGCTCAAGAAAGATTGCTGGTCTCCAGTACACTGATGATTCTGAGATTCCTAGAAGAAGCAGACAGTTAGTGTGGAGAGCTGAAGTCGAAAGGAGCAAAAATGTATCACAACTTGCACTGCAGGTTTGTTATCTTATGGAACAATAATAATTTATTACCTACACCCTCGTTTTCATGTTTTCTCTTGGTCTTGCTGCAAATTTTTTAGTTTATATTGTTGTATAACTTCTGATAGCCCTATTGGAATTCACTTTCAGGTTAGGTATCTGGACTTGTATGTGAGATGGAGTGATCTTGTTTGTCCTGAGCAGAACCTCCAGGATGGCAAGGGCCCAGAGTCTGAAGCGTCTTTTTTCAGAAATGCAAATATCTGTGATAAGAAACTTGAAGGAGATAAGATTAAGTATGGAGTGATATTTGAGGGTCAAAAACATGTTCCTTCTCGCATCATGAAGAATATAATTGAAATTGAACAAACCAAAGATGGGAAGAACAAATACTGGTTTTATGAAGCACATGTTCCTCTTTATTTGATCAAAGTGTTTGAAGAAAAGCGAGAAGTAGTAGTCTTGCCCCTGGCTAAGAAATTGACAAATAAATTATCCGAGTTCCAAAAAAGGCAACTGAAGGCCTCTCGTAGAGATATCTTTTTATATCTGGTGCGTAAGAGAGATAAACAGGAGAAATGTTCATGTGCTTCATGTCAACATGATGTTTTACTAAGGTAATTGTTTCACCACATTCACTTTCTTGTTGATTTTGCTTAAAATGATTGCTGTGAGTTAACTATTTTTCTTTTATGGCGCGATATTCAGGATTACAGTAAAGTGCAGTAATTGCCAAGGTAAGCTAGTGCTAACCTTCCATTTTAGCTTCTTATCTTTCTTTAATGGTAAGATTGGAAGTGCCTAATACATTGACAAAGTAAAAAATGGAGAATTTGTTCTTTGGGGGCTCCTGTTATTGGTATTGAACTTGTTTTTTTGATTGTTTGAGTGGACTGCTTTTCTGGAATTGAAATTGAAGCAACTATAAACGCGGACTGTTTGAAGGGATAGCTTCTCTTCTGCAATTTTTCAAATTGTTTTTCTCCATTGTTGATACTAACGGCTTTCTTTTGGTGTATTGTTTTTATTAGGTTATTGTCATCCAAATTGCACTTTGAGTTCAACAACTCATGTAAAGAACAAATCTGAGCACTTGATCACCTGCAAGCAATGTTACAGTGCTAAAACTATAGGCCATTATAAAAGCAGCAATGAATCGCCCACCAGCCCCCTTCCCTTGCCAATGCAAGAATGTCAGAACGAAGTGACAGCTATGAAAGGCGCAAAAGCTAGAGTTCATACTCATTTAGGACCTATCAGAACCCGGAAATGTCGTTCTGGGAATAAACAGATTGCTTCTGCTTCTAGTTTGCAAACAAAAAGGACTAAATCATTCAATCTGGGTCTCATATTTAAGAAGAACGATGAGGATACAGGTGTTGATTTTAGGCGGAAAAATATTCTTTTTAGGGGAAGTTCGGCTGGAACACCTTCATGTGTTATGTGCAAAAAACCATACAACTCCAATCTCATGTATATTCATTGTGAAACTTGCGATCGTAAGTTTCTATTTCTTTATCATGTTTTGTGAAGCGCATATTTCCTTGGGTAATGTATACTTGAGCAATTTTTTAAACATCTATGTTGCTTTATGCAGATTGGTATCATGCAGAGGCAGTTGAACTCGAGGAGTCCAGACTTTCTGATGTTGTGGGCTTCAAGTGTTGCAGATGTCGTCATGTAAAAAGACCCCGCAAATGTCCTTATGCAGATGACCCTGAAGGTGAGAGGCCAGAAGGACAGAAGTCACAGAAGAAGACATTGAAGCAAGGACATATAGAGGTGGACTCTTACTCTGAAGCCATCACTGAATCTGAGTACAAGCCGTATGCACCAATGTTTTCTGTGAATGAAGATTTTATACAAGATGATGATCCTTTGCTTTTCTCTCTGTCAAAAGTTGAACAAATTGATGAACAAAATTCAGAAGTAGATTTTGAATGGAGTAATACTGGACAGGGGCCACAAAAGTTACCGGTTAGAAGGCATGGAAAACGTCAAGGAGATGCTGAAGGTATCTCCAACAAGATTATTTACCATGTTGAACCAACCGGTTCAATTGAAACATCTAACATCATGAACTCGAGAGAGGAGTTTTCTTGCGTTGGGTGGAATGTTTCCACTAATGGACTTCAAGGTGGGACGCTGATCGACTATGAGGGTATGAGCTATGAAGACATGGAGTTTGAACCACAAACCTATTTCTCATTTACCGAATTGTTGGCACCTGATGATGAGGGCCAACTGGACGGATTGGAAGCTTCTAATGTGTTGAGGAATGGTGAAAATCATTCTCGTGCTGTTTCATGGGATGGCAGCGCAGAACAAAATATGATGGTTACATCTAGTGGTCAACCGGAGTCAACAATATCATCCAAATCAAATTTTGATACAGCCCCGTGTAAGATATGTTCACACACGGAACCGCCTCCCAATCTTTTCTGTGAGATTTGTAGATTAGTGATACACAACCATTGTTCCCCTTGGGATAAGTATTTGCCTCCAGAAGGCTGTTGGAAGTGTGGAGATTGCCGAGAGTGGCGTTAGCTGACTTGATTATTGTATGTTGTCTGGATTTGATGTCGAGTCTGGGAGCGATATCTAAGGTTACAAACTGAATGAAAATCTAGTATTAAGCAACGGTGTAAATAGGGTTCTTGCTTTGAAGAAAGGGGAAAGGTCTTGGCATGCCTGCATCTTCCATCTCAGTCAAAACGGGAGATGATTTTATAAAGATGGCTCAAACGCCTTCTCATGTGGATTTGGGTGAGCATACGAGGCTTCGAATGGAACAGACTCGAGTGTCCTTTGGAATCATAGTAACGCCACTTTTTCCTTGTTTGGGTAAGTTTTGTCTTCTGGTATCGATCGGACTCGTGCTTAGAAGGATCATTTTCTAAGTTGTCTCCCCCGGAAGAGCATAATCATTCACCTTTCAAGCTTAAATTTTTATCTTTTAATTGGAGGATAAGCAGTTATTTTTGGATGTGCTTATCTGACTGATTTGGTTAGTGTAAATTGGAATTCCGTCCTTTCTTTTCTCGGTTTGCAACATAAGACCACTCTTGACGCCACTGTTCATGAGCTTGATGGATGAGAAAAATGATCACTGCTCATAAACTTACAAGAGGACAAATATGTTTAGGCATTTTTACATTGGACTGAAACAGTTGGGTAACTCTGATATGTTGATTTATTGCAAAAGGATCAAAAAAGTCGAGATAAGGGATGGGGGTTGATTTTTTTTGGCGTTTTAGATGTGATTAAGTTGCCAATTGCCAAAGCAGTTAATTGAAAAAACATAATGTGAAGTGCTGGGTAAAGCAAATGAATGGCATTTTACTGTTTCATTCCAATGCTTTGACAAACAAATAATACAAACTATTACAAGCTCCCTCTTAATTGATGTAAATAACTACAAAAGCTGTAGAATATACTACGGAAATCAATCCACTAAGACAGGGAGTGAATGCATAAAGGAAAAATGTAAAATACAATCAAAAGGGGAACGAAAAACCCTCACCCAATTTCGAAAGAAAGAAAAATAAAAGAAAATTAACAACTCAGCTAAAGCACGTTACAATTGTGCAAAAAAGAATTATCAAAATCCCGACCAACCCTGCAGGGAAACCCATCAATCTCTTTATGCTGATCACAAGTTAGCTCACTTGATTCCGCCAGCCCTAGCATCCTGAATTCCCAACCACCGGTTTAACGTTATTCGAGTGAAGGCAGGCCAGTTGTATAAATCAGGTAGGTTTTACAAGTATACAATCAACAAATTTTCACATAAATCTCCTTCACTTGATCACAGCAATCCAGCTAGAATAGCCCCAGGATCATTGGAAGGTGTAGGTGGAGTTGGTTGCACTATTGGAGGTGCTGGAGCTGGTGCAGGAGCACGTGGTGTCATAGGAACATTAACCAGTTGTTCTTTGATGAATTCTTTCAACCTGCAAATTAAAAGGTCAGAAATACGTGATAAATTGTGGCCGGAGAAGTGCATCGGGTCCAGAAATCAAAATACATACTCGAATGTTAGTACTGGATCTCCACATGCAACTGTCATTCGCAATTGTGTTCTGTCCGCTGGATCTGTCTCAATTCTGACCTGAAATTTTGTACCAAAAAAGTACTCATATACTCTATTGCCGACTTAATCACAAACCAGTGCAGAAGTCAGAGACAGTGAAACACATCAAGCTACTTATGCAGTGACTCCCAGAATATGACTGGTGAGATTTCAAATAGAAGGAAATAAGCAATCTCTTACCAAGCATAGCATAGCTTGTGTACTCTCTGAATAAAAGGTTGTACATGCAACCAGGTTATTAGGATTTGGATCCTAGATACAAAAAGGAACAGTCAGAATCCATGTTATAATCCAAAGAAGTGGTCAATCAGTTGAATGGAAAAGACAACTTACAAGCCCTGGACAAACCATTAACCGAAAACTGTTAAATAAGTTTGTCATTTCAACGAGAGAAAGCGGTCTTACACCTCTAACCTGTATGATAATTCACAAAATGTTACAGAAGGTGTTAGTTGATTCAGAAAATAACCAAGTAAAAGAATTTATTGACAGGTTGACAACAGCAGATGGATGATTCCATATCGTTGTCAACTATAAATGGATGCGAAGATTATTATCCTGCTCCAAAAACTTTCATGGATGCTTTACATCTTACTTTCTACCAATTTGACTTGCATCGTCATTAAAAACACATTGTAAATAGAAAATAGTTTAATTAATATGTAAATTTCAGTTGGACTTGTTCTATAGTGGCTAGATCCAGTATAAAGAATCATAAGAACCAGAAATTCTCTTATGATATAACGTAACTAAGAAAAACTTGCACAAAACATGCTGTAAAGTACACTTACGACTTCTTGAAGCTTCAAAGGTGGCCCTGAAAGTGATCTCCATTGAGGAAAAAACTCTTCAGCAGACACTGATATAGGCTGGAGAAATTTGTTCAGGACAGCTGGAAGACGAAGTTTGGCATTGACCTAATTAAAGAAATGGAAAGTTAACTAAATATGATTTGATGATTAATATACAGTCCCTGAAGACTAGCATCAAATAACACAAGAATGGCACAGTACCATGTTTGTACCAAACTTGTAGGAGAAGTCAAGTACAGCCACATCCCTGCTTGGACGAAGATTAATTACTTCAAGTGGGCATTGAACCTGTACAACCAAAGAAGAACAATCAGAGAACAAAGAAAGACAGAAAAGTAGTGAGAAATAGTTATGAACTGTTAGCAAATGGCGGAAGCACACTCACCTGTGCCCTGGGAGGAATAGTTTCAGGTACTAATGAAAGCTCCAACTTTAAATGTGCAGGAGGCAATATCAGAGCCTGTACAGAAATAAGAGGAGAGGTGTTTTTGTTTCCCAAGAAAAGGACGAGACGACCATGATGTGCCCGCCACTCTGCTTTAATCCCAATCTGAAAAACATTCAGGAAGTTACACACTTTCTAGACGAAATTATTCAGATATGGTAAAACCAATTACATATGCGACATGGTATTGTGTTTTAAATATAGAATCATGAGTAAACTATGATATCAAGTTGGAGAACAATTAAGGACAAAACAAAAGAAAAATAATACCTGAATGAATGGATCCTCGTATAAAACACCACTGTCCTTTAAGCATAAAGCATAAAATCTTTCATTAACATTTCCAATTGGCTGAAATCAAAAGAAAATTAGCTAAGTTAAAAGTCAGAACAATGAACTTGAAACTTCATGCTGATATAAATTGTTGACACGTTTACCAACATATAAGTTCCTAAATTTGAAGAAATGTCAGACTACAGCTACATCTTTGATCGAGAAGGGAAAGTGAAATGAAAATGGATTCTACAAAAAGATAGCAAGCTACCTGAACAGAACTTGTTTGCTCTCCAACAGGTACAATAGCAGCACCATCTGCTTCAGCTAGAATGCCTTCCACTCCAGATATTGCATTTTTCTCAGATTGGACATCAACTGTTGGAGGACCTTCTATAGCCAATGGACCCAAAAGGTCACCAAGCAGATCTGCTGAAGGAGGTTCAGGATCTGTGTTACTCAAAATCCCATTTGGTTGTGCTAAGCCCTGATCTGCTGGAATGTCCTCCTGACAAGATGCATAATGCAACATTACTAATGCAGGTAATTTGCAAGTTCTCAGCACATACATAGAGAAGACAAAGATTCGTTTGAGGAAAAACTAACTGCATTGCTAGTCATGTCCGGAACTTTCACTAGACTAAGTTGGCCAACAGGTGATGGTGTCCCATTAGCAGGGCGTTGGTCAGTAACAACCAATGCATTTGACATTTGCTGCTGCATTCTTGACTTAATAGCACTTTGGTCAGCAATATCTATCTCTGTATCTTCAGCCTTTTTAATCAGTGCAGACTAAATCACACAAAGGCAATATTAAAGTTAGAATGACAGTGTGGAGCTGAACTATTTAACATTAACAGAGTTCAGTAACAGATGGGACAATATCCTCAGAATGATACTGTCAAGTGAATGACTTACCTGACGCTCAGGGAATTTAGGCATTTCAGCCAGTATGTCCATTAGGGCTGCACCTTTCCTGCTTAATGCAAAATATTCTGTAGCTCGTTGTTGTATCTCAACATCAATGCAGCTCTCATACCTATACAATTGCAATTTTAGTTCAAATAATGCCAAAAACTCAAATACCGAACCTCAAAGCTGAATATATGAGAGATAAATCTCACTTGTTGAATATGGTCCAGATTTGGTTTTGTAGTTCTGGGTCAGGGGGCTGACTGTGCATCAAGATCTTAGCATAGGATGACAGAAGGATTGGAATGGTTGAAGTTCTGAATAAAAATGCACAATTTTTAGGCGTGAACCGACTGAAAACAAATACATTTACTGTGACAAGGACAATAGTTAATTGCTCTTACGATACGGTAGGAAGCTTCTCATGTATGATGCTAAATACTTCCTTTGGACTACATCCAGGGCGTCTAGCCAAAAGATGGCTGTACTCTCCTAGAAGATAAGCGCTGACCTGTAGCATGCATGCATTAGTGCCAAAGTATATTGACTTGAGCCTTTACTGAATTTTACCTCAGATATTATTAGTAGGACCAATGTATGTTTGAACTAAAAACCCACCTTAACCATTGTCTCATGAACAGCAGGCTTGTCAAGATACTCCCTAGCTTTGACTGCTGCATAAGGCTGATCAAAATTTCAATTCTAAGATGAGGATTCATCAAATCAGCATAACTACTATCAACTGGATGGACTATGCATACGGAGTATGCTTATTACTTGTAGGTCTTCGTTGTTCGTAACAAACTGCACAACACGGAACCATATATCATCACTGACAAAATCTCCTGCCTTGTCAATCAACTGAAGGATGACATCCACATACCTGCAATCAATATAGAAAATATTAAATGCAAATATAACTTATTAGTCATCATCCAACAACATATTAATAATTTTAGTAACAAAACCAAGCTTGACTGACAAATGCCCTGAAATTCCATGGATATTACTAATTGATGAATAGTCACACTACAAAGACTTGTTTAACTTTAAATTCTGAGGACATATACAGAGTACTAGTGAATCTGCCCATCTTATAAAGCAATCTCTACTGGCTGCACAATGAGCTTAAGCTGCTACAGCAATGACTTTTCTGCTTTGGCACAACAGTGCAAATAGTTGAATATACAATGGATTGGTTGACAGAAAGAAGCACACAATTTTGTCCACAATGATGCAGAAATAAATGCAACTAAGATATAGCTGGTTGAACATTGACATCCTCTTAAGAAATTTTTTCACAATTAACTTCTTGATCCCTAAAAGGACCATCAATAAGCATCTGGATTAGTTTCAAGCAGTTATATCTCTCCTTAACCAGCCTCCTCGAAAAATAATCTTGCAAAATTCAGTGAAAAAATTGTTTAACACATCATCAGGTCATCTCCTGCAAAAGTGGCCAGAACAGCTCAGTTAATCCAACTCCAACATATCCATTAATCTACAGAAAATTTTGTTTCAGAAGTAACATATATTCCTTTTATCCAAAATCATTGTCCTTCTCATTGTTTTTCCAAATGCACATGCATTTTTCATTGTTCAGAATCATTTCTCATCTATGTCCTAGGCTCATATACCAGTGATCTACAATTGCTTTGCACAATGCCCCATATCTTTCCAGGTAACTGTTCTTACCAAGATAAATCTGGAGCAAACTTCTCTGCAAGAATAGCAGCTTTCAGAGACAATTCTTCACGCATTGCAAAGTCTGCTGTGCTGAGATACTGAACATCAGAAAATGTCAGGCACAATAGTCATCTTACTACACTACAATTTCACACAATAAAATATGAATTTCATTCATGTAGTACAAGTAATCTACAAATTATTTTTACCTGCAATAGTTCTTCCACTATGTCTTTTGCATTTGAAACATCACACATACCATAAAGTAAATCAAGAGCACGACGCCGAATACTGTTCAAGTAAACACAAGTCAACAAAAGTAAGTTTGCACCATAATAGTTTGACCAGAACCACAACATATAGCTGATCTAATCCCATAGTTTTATCCCATGCTTGACTCAAACTACACAATTCTGACTCAAATTAACAGTTAAAATGAAGGAATATTTAATATGAAAGTGGTTATAGCTTCAGAATGGGCTGAAGTAACATCCACCAATAGCAAATCAATGAGCAAGAAACTACACCTGGCATATGGATAAGGACGAAAGAAGATGAAAGTATTATTAACTGTAATATACTTCAAATACCTGATGTCAGGATCTTTCAGTGAGGTTATTATCTGTGCTTGATGCCTTTTAATAATATCTTGGACATCTGTAACCATCAACATCCGAGTCATGTTCTCCTGCAGAAGTCCAACAGTACAAAATAAGGCAATCAGGTAGATATAAAGCCGTAATTACACTGAGACATCAAATATTAACAAGTTACATTTACAGAATTTTTTTTTTGAGTTACATCACCAAGGTTGGAAAAAAGTCACAGAAAAAAGAGTATTTACCCTGACTTACCAAGCCAAGATAACGGATATTTGGTTCACGGACTGCAATGAATTTTCCAAGGAGAGCGACGCACTGAGACATCATCTCTTTTTCAGCATCAAGATGCATCACCTGTAATTGAATGATTTAAATACACCATAGACAACACAGAGCTCATCAAAACGCCCAGAAGAACTTAAATGATTTGAGGATCTATGTGCGAAAACCAAACATAAAATGCAATCAACTAAATTTCTCATTTGTAAAGAAGATGAGTCCATGGCACAAACTACCTAAACTGAGAGAGAAACAAATCATGCTTTTCCATATTTTAGTATGTAGAGTTTTCAACTTCTCGTGCATCTATGTGCCTGTGTGTGTGGGGTTTTCCCCTTTCGGAAGGATGGGAGAGAAAGGCACCAATCATCCAAATAACAAAAGAACCCTTCGTAAGCACAAAAACTATTAAAGGTGAAGATCAAAGAAATTTTCATATATTTGAAAAGGTTTGTTTTCTTAAAAATTACTACATTAATAGGATTGCATGACGCTTATCTTCTTAAAAGTAAACAATCCATAGATCTATAAAAATTCAAATTGCTAGTTGCCAAAAATTGTTGCACATTAGAAAAGGAACGGTGAGGAGAAAACGAAAGGACAAATGTTAGAAATCTCGATAGAGATTGTATAGCTGATAGTATATTGATAGTAAAGTAGGAAATAATAACTGAAGCAAGCTCCCCCTCCTGGACTATCCAGGCCAATTTTCCCTAACAGTGATGATAGTAAAATCGTTGTTGTTCCCCTC